>BSBM01001163.1:0-600000 GCA_027924585.1 Larix kaempferi
TGCAAAGATGAGGCTATTCGCCCAGAGTTTCTCAAGAGAAGTTAAAAAGTGGTTTAGGAAGTTACTGAATGCATCTATCCCTACCTTTGCATCCTTTCAGACATTGTTCTTATATAGATGTGAAGCAATAAAGAGCCCCTCACAAATCTTGTCCCAATAAAACCACCTGAAGAAAGTAAACTTTGAATCTGTCCATGAGTTCTCCACCAGGTTCATGAGGGTGTACAATTATATCCTAGATGATATAAAACCCTTGGTAGGTGCTGCAAAACTCCATTATGCTGATGCCTTTTAAGGATATTTCTCATGCATGCTGAGAGAAAGGAAATCAACCTCCTTGCTTGCTATGTTAAAGGATGCGATAGAAGTAGAAGAAAACATGATGGCTTCAGGAAAGTTGAAAGGGAAAGCAGAAGTAGAAAATAAGAAAATAGAAATCCACACTTCCACTTCCACTTCTTCCTCTACCAGTGATGTGAAGTTTGAAATGATGATGAAAACCATGGAAAAATTGATGGATAGGTTGGACCTAGATAACAAGCCCCCTAAGAGAGAGCAGCCTGAAAATCAAGTGAGGAATCCCAACTTTAGAAGACCACCTCCCCAAAGAAATAAGGCAACCTGATGACCAGCAAATAAGGCCCCCTTTCCCTGAAAATATGGTGGATGAGGAAGGGACAGAAGACGCAATGAATGAGCAGATTCATCACTTTGATACCCTAGACCATGAGATATACATGACAGAAAGGGAGCATGATTTTTTCACCAAAAAAGGGTCTAGTTCCATTCCAGAGTTGGACTCAGAGCAGTATCAATTAGGGTACCAGAATGCTATAGATGACTTTCAAAGAAAGCTGAAGCTAAGGAATAGGGAGGTGAATGTAAACAAGGTAAAACATAGTCTGAACCAACCTTCTAGTGCCCAACAAATCACTGATAAACATAAGGAGAAGCAACAAGAAAATGTTGCACAAAAGGGGCCAGAGAAGCCAAAGGAAAAGCAGCAGGAGATCACTGCACACAAGAATTCAGAAAATAAAGAGCAGCATCCCAAGGAAGTTAGACAGTTCGAACTTATAGACATGTGTAAAGCAGTATCATCCTTCAATTTGAAGACTGAGTTTTCAAAGGTAAAGATATCTATCCCTTTTAATGAGATTTTAAAGAACAACTAGTATAGGGAGCAAATCACCAAAATGGTCAGTGGTAAGGGTGACTGTCAGTAGGATATTTTGGAAGTGAACAATGATGCTCCTATAATTGTTCTTAGGCCCAAGCTTGAAGAAGAAGATGATGAGGATTTTTCCCCTTTCTATTTGAGTTTAAATATTCATGACATGACTTTACACAATGCACTAATAGAATTTGGTGCCTCTCACAACTTAATGCCCAAATTGGTGGTGGAGGAACTGGGTTTAGAAATCACCAGGAAGTTACAAAGATCTGTACTCCTTCGATTCTAGGAAGGTCAAATGCTTGGGGTTGATAAAGGACATGGTGGTGACACTGACACAACTCCTAGCCAAAAGCATCGTAATGGATGCAGTGGTGGCTGATATCCCTGCAAAGTTCAGTATGTTATTATCTAGGTCATAGGAATCGACGCTGAGAGGGAAAATGCAGCTACATTTGTATTATGCCACCATCCCCTATTTGGGGGAAATAGGAGACCGTACAGGGAGAAAAGATTGGCTTATATGGTTAGCAGTCCAAACAAACCTGAGAACCATCCCATATATTCTGTCTGTATAGATTTAGGGTCATCTATATTCTTTAATGATGGGCCCTCGAGTTGATACTAAGGTCCCTATACACCTGGAAGTGGTGGAAGAAAAGGAGTTTGCAGCGAGACACGAGGCTCTAGAAAGGAAACATAATGAAGAAGGTGTGTGTAAAATGTATTTTGATGGGTCTTTGAGCAAGAATGGTGCAGGGGTGAGAGTTTGGATCATCCCTCCCGATATGGAATTTAAGGCCTTGTCATACAAGTTGAATTTTGAGTGCACCAACAATATAGCAGAGTACGAAGCCCTGCTGTTGGGTTTGCAAGATTTGAAGGAAATGGGAGCAAAAAGGATACAGGTGTTTGGGGACTCAGAACTAGTGATAAATCAGGTGAATGACAGTTACCAGACGAAGCACCCCAAAATGAGAACTTATAGAGATGAAGTGTGGGATATGTTGGGAAATTATTATTCAGAGTATAAGATCATGGTGATACCCAGTATTGAGAACCAGGTGGCAGATTTCTTGGCCACTACTGTTGGAGGTTTTAAAACCCCAATCTACTCCTAGACGAAGTATGAGGTGGAAATAGTGAACAGGCCATCAATTCCAGACAATTCCAAGTATTGGCAGGTGTTTGATGATGCTATGCAAATTAAAAGGTTCCTAGAATTATCTAATGAGTTTGCTAATGTACAGGTTGACACAGAAAATGAGAACCTGGAGGATTTGGTGGATGAAGAGCAGGTCAAAGGCGATGAAGATGGAAGAAAGAGATGGAAAGGTTTGTTAGGCGGGAAGGATATCATCCAGTTGAAGAGTAACTATATCCCCAAGGGATTGATACCTTTAGAAAATTTATTTGACCAAAACGATGTGGCTAAGAATACTAAAGTCGAGCCCACCAATGACACTATGGAGGACTAGAAACTAGGCACCAAAGAGGAGCGTTGGATTATAAAATTGTCCAAGAAGCTCCTTGCTAAAGAGAAAGATGAATATGTGAAGCTGATGAAGAAGCACTCATATTTTTTTGCTTGGAGTTATGAGCACCTAAAGGAGTATGACATTTCCATTATCCATCACTCCATCCCAATTAAGTCGAGAGAGAAGCCTTTCAAGCATAAGCTGAGGAGGATAAACCCAAAACTGCTGCCTGTGATAGAGAAAGAGATCAGGAAATTATTTAATGCCAAGATCATTGTCACCCTGAGGTTTTCAAAATGGATAGCCAATCTGGTACCTATTAGGAAAAAGAATGGAGAAATCAGGATCTGTATAAACTTCAGAAACCTTAACAGAGTGTCATTGAAAGATAACTATCCCCTACCAAAAATGGAGCATATCCTGCAGAAAGTGGTAGGAGCTGAGAGGATCTCAACCATGGATGGGTTCTCAGGATATAATCAAGTCAAGGTGTGCCTAGAAGATCAAGAAAAGACTGCCTTCACCACTCCCTGGGGAACATTTATATATGTTAAGATTCCTTTTGGGCTAATGAATGCAGGGGCTACATTCCAGAGAGAAATGGACATAAAATTTGTTGAAGAGAAGGACAAGTTTGCGGTGGTTTATATGGATGACATAACAATATATTCTAGGTCTAGTAGAGAACACCTTAAGTATCTAGAGAGGGTCTTCATCAAATGCAGGAAATATGGTATTTTTCTTAACCCAAAGAAGTCAAATTTTGAATTGGAAGAAGCTAAACTCACGGGCCATATTATTTCGAAAGATGGTATCAAGATTGACCGAGAAAGATTGAGTGCAATTCAGAAGGTTGGGAAGCTAAGAAGTAAGAAAGAGGTGCAGTCTTTCATTGGGAAAGTAGGTTTCCTGAGGAGGTTCATCACTAGTTTTGATGAGATAATGAGGAGTATTACTAATATGTTGAGAAAATAAAATCAGATAAACTGGACAGAAGAGGCCAAAGAGTCATTCATGGGCATTAAGAAAGCCATCACCAAATCCCCTGTGCTTGCGAGCCCATATTTTTCTAAAGATTTTCTGATTTTTTCCTATGCGTCTGAACACACAATAGCAGGGGTCCTATTGCAAAAGAACGCCCATAATTTTTAACATCCCATCACATTAGTCAGTAGAGTGTTCAAAGATGGAGAGCTCAAGTATGACATAATGGAGAAGCAAGCATATGCTCTGGTAAAAGCATTAAATGATTTCAGAGTTTACATCTTACATTCACATATTATTGCACATGCCCCAAATAATGTTGTGAAGAGCATCCTCACCCAGCCAAACCCTAAAGGGAGAAGAGACAAATGGATTTCTATTCTGTTGGAATATGACCTAGAGATAAAACCTACCAAACTGAACAAATGCCAAGGGTTGGAAAAGTTGATGACTGAAGCCAATTGTGAACCCTTGGAGCTAAATATCCTATCCAACCACTCAAACCAGCTAGACGCAGGTGTGCAGGTAATTCTTGAATTTTCTGTGTCTCCTTGGTATGCTGGTATTGTGTATCTGCTACAAAATTTGCAAGCTCCTACAGGTTTGAGCAAGATAAGGGCTAGGTCTGTAAAGTTGAAAGCTGCAAAATTCTGTGTTATAAACCAGTACTTATACTGGAAAGATCCTAGAGGTATATTGTTGAATTGCTTGCTAGAGAATGAATCCCAACAGACCATGAAATATTTTCATAAGGGGGACTGTGGGGGCTACCATTCATGGAATGTGATAGCCAACAAGATTTTGAGGGCTGGGTTCTATTGGCCTTCTCTGTTTGCTGATGTGTATAGAGAAACTGTTACTTGCCATCAATGCCAGATCTTTGAAGGTAAAAGGAAGCTGGTTTCACTCCCTCTGAATCCAATCTCGATGGAAGCACCTTTTTTAGTAATGGGGATTAGACTTCATTAGGGAGATAAACCCAAACTCTTCTAGTCAGCAGAGAGGGATTCTAACAGCTACAGATTATTTTACTAAGTGGATTGAGGCTATACCCACTAGGAGGGCCACAGAGAATGTTATCTTGGATTTCCTAAAGGAGAACATTTTAGCTAGGTTCAAGTTCCCCAAGAGGGTTGTGACAGACAACGCAACTGATTTTAAGTCCAATAAAATGATAAATTTCTACCAAAAATACCACATCATCTTGAACCACTCCACAACATATTATCCCCAGGGAAATGGGCTGGCAGAATCCTCCAACAAAAACTTGGTGAAGATAATTAAGAAATTGCTGGAAGACAACAAGAGAGCTTGGCACACAAAATTGAAGTATGCTATGTGGGACGATAGGATCAGTACTAAGAGAGCCACTTGGTGTCACCTTTTTAGCCGGTGTATGGAGCAGAAGTTGTTTTCCCCACCTCATTGGGACTGCCAGCCATGAAACTACTGCAAGGACAAGAGGATGAGCCTAATCATGTGCAGAGAAGGATAAACCAAATTATTGAATTAAATGAGCTTAGAGACAGAGCTTATGACAAAGTGCAGAGGCACCAAGAAAAGATGAAGAACACCTTTGATAGGAAAGTGAAGGAAGAGCAGTTTCAGGTTAATGATTTAGTTTTGAAGTGGGATGACCCTAGGGAGGATAAACATGGAAAATTTGAGCATATGTGGGTTGGCCCATATATCATTGCAGCAAATAGGGGTATGAATCCTTTCATCCTAGAACATCAGGATGAATCTCCATGGACAGGAGGTCTAGTACATGGGAGGTTTTTGAAACACTACCTGTCCTGATAAGTGATAAGTAACCCTCTATACCATAATTTGTATATATATGTGTATAGTGTTTTTCAGTTGCAAATAAGAGATTGATGGTGAGCCAAAGGATCTGGAGCCCGAGGTGAAGGCCCTATGATCTGGAAGAGGAAACCATTGTTTTTGTTTTGTTCATATGTTCAAAATAGACCAGATAGAGCAGGATGTGCAGTTTTTTTTTGCAAGAAGGGTGTTATTTTCTTGCATCATTCGACAATGGATTAGGCACTGGTCCGTGGAGGGGTTATTTGCTACCTCACACGGATGATAGCATCCCCAATAGGAGCCTATTGTTAGCACCGGAATTGTGCTAAGTAGTTAGGGGAGGTTTGTGTGAAAAGAAGAGTTGCAAGAATATGAAGATTTTCAAAGGAAAGCCCAACTCTTAGTCTGTATCCACTTAACAGCGAAAACCAAAGCCCTGCACAGCAAATCTGGTCCAGAGATGAAGTACCTGAGAAAATTCAAGGTTAATGGTGGTTGAAAAAGGCTTATTATGAACAAATGTGCCCACATCTCAAGCCTACCAAGATGGATGGATTTGGTTAAAAATGATAGGGATCCACGACAAAAACCCTCTGTTGCAAAGTAAGTTAATGGTATTTTAGGCACAAGCGAGGCGCTGGTTGGTAGGAAAGTAAAAATTATATCAATGGCGGGAGATGAGGATCGACAGTTAGAAATTAGTTCACAATTTGAACTTGCACGGAAAGGGTCACGATCAAAATTTGTGAACTTTTATTAAAGTGCTGCAGCTTTCAACGACACAGATTGAGTGGGGAATAGATAAACGGCTCGTTTTTTGTTCGCAAATGAAGCTTGTGCACCGAGCCGACGTGATTCAAATCTGCAAACACGGTAGAAGCCCGATCTCTGGACAGTCATGATCTAAGCAAGGGGCCAATTGATCGTTGGAAAATTTTCGCTAATTAAAGGTGTTGCCGAAGTGGTGTGTGGTGGAGTTGGAAACCATGGTGGTGGTGGAAAGTAAAAAGTGGGAGGATCTAAGGCTAAGGATTTCTAGCGTGGATGGACAGTTTACATGGTCCTATCGCCGTCATACCTGTTAGGATGATATGGCAAGTTTATATTATAAAAAGCTGGCGCGCGCAGTGATCAACACCCCTTTTGTCCTTGGCGCATTGGAAAGTGAAGGAAGTTGACTGTGCAGAGCCGACCAACCAACCAGAAGCCTAGAAATCCCTCCCAGCTATCGGGTGACTAGGTAAGCTGTCTCTTTCACCGTAAGCTATTTAATGGAAGAATCAATGGAACCCCCAGGTTTTGAATCACGCCAGTTTAGCGACGTGGTAGACGATAAGGATTATGATGTTTTTGATACCATGTTGATTATTTGCTCTCCAGAGACCATTAAAGAAAGGTTGGAGGCTCTAAGGGCCAACATGACGGATACCCACAATATTTACTAGTCCTTTTTCCAATTATTTGCTACAGTTCAAACCCCTAGTTGCCCCGAGTTTGTAGATTGGTGCACCGGCCATTACTCTCCAGAGCAAAGAACAGTGATGGGTGCATCAAACTCCAAAACCGTATGCTATATAAATGACCCTACTGTTAGGAAATCCTTGGCCGTTCCCCAAAAGTTCTATCAGATAGCCTAGGATTACAAAATGGAGTCCCTCATCCAGTACTTTTGTCAAGCCCCAGATGACCTCAAGAAAATATTTTACCAGGCATCCCAGCTACCCAGCGTTTTCCCTCTAGAGACCCCTTTCCCTGGTGAAGCTGACCTATTTAAAGAGTAGTCTAAGTACATTACCTTTGTAATGGCCTAGTTCCTATGGCTAGATAGCGACAGATACATAACCGAACCTTTAATTAGCATCATGTTCGTCCTGAGCACTTGTCCCATCGAACCCTCATACTCCAATTCACCTGCTCAGTGTGCCTGTTTGAAGTTCAATGAAGCCCTAGCAGATAACATTCTCTCTCAACTTATAGATTTCCCCAAAACTAGGTCTTTTAGGTTCCAATCTTATCTACTAAAAATGTTCCCGACAGCACAAGAAGAAATTCCACAGGGACGAGAGCTTCAGATTACTGAAGAAATGTACTCCAATTACAAATTTTTCATGAATGATCTCATGGAATAGGTTTATGTTGTTTTCTGCCAGGAGAAACTGCCAAGAGTGTTTCCTTAGATGAAGGATTTGTTGCAACCCTCCATGTAAAGAGGGTTGGGGATAGGTTTTTATTAAAGAAGGGGAATGTGATCAGGGTGTATGGTTATTCTTATGCCCCATATGTACTACCTGCTTTCCTAACCCTCAGGATGCTCACCTTGGATTTCATAAGGCAGAAGTTCAAAGTAAATTGTGAACACTTCCTAGATGACAAGAAATCTTCCGATATCAATTTTCCATGGGCGTTGGGCCCCTTCATTATCAAAAATAAAGAAGCCCTTCCCAACATTGAGTTGATGATGAGTGATCTGGGTTTCTCCTCCAAAGCTTCAATAAACTATGACCCTCACCATATAGTCTCAGAGAGGAGAAAAGGAACGAACAAAAAAGGATATGAGCACTTTGAGTTCCCTGGCCTAGCAAAAAAGGCCAGTTGGATGGAGTACATGGACAAAGGTCAGATGGACATTGACCCACCAAGAGGCTCCCTCTCTTTCATAGCTGGGAACACACTTTCAGTCCCTTGTTCACCTAGCATAACCCCAGAGCTATCAATAGCCTTGGCCCTCACTAGTAATTATAAAGAAATCCACATAGCAGGGGGGTGGTGAACCTATGGACGTGGAAAGTTTGACTGAAAGATCCCCAAAGAGGAAGAAGGTAGAAGACTCAGGGAAGCAAGTAGTAAAGGTAAAGGTAAAGAAGCCTAAGAAGAAACAAGTTAAGTTCTTAGTACCATCCTTCGAGATTAAAGAGCATGTGTTCAACAAGACACTTGCTGGACCTGCAACACCAAGAGTGAGCAGGACTACCTTATTAGAAGGGTATGGAGAAGATCCCAAGACACTACCAAAAGAAGAAAAATTATATGATGATGTTACGAAAATCTCCTCAAAGGATGTAACTCTAGTAGCCAGCAGAAACCTTGTGCAGAATACCCTGAATCTTGCCTTGGCTACCAAGAGTAAGGAAACATAACTAAAAGTAAACCTAGAAGAAATTCCAGTGCTTGATGTAATCAACCTGCACAAGGAGATAGGGGAAATTATTTACAGCAAGCTGCTAAAGTATTCCATAGACCTGTCAAAAGCACAGGCCAACAAAACTAAAGTGCAGAGGTAATTGAGGATAGAGAAGGTGGAGAACAAAATCTTGAAGGCACAGGTGAAGAAATTCCAAACCTCACTATTAGCCACTAAGACCATTGAGAGCAAAAGAAAAATCATTTAGAAGCTGTCAGAGGAGAAGGATCACGAGATCCTAAAACTAAAAAAGAGATTAAAGATGCCAGCTTCCCAATTGGTAGATGCAGTTGAGATTGCAGAGCTGGAGGAAGAAAAGGAAACACTGCAAGGTGAACTAACTCACTGCAAGGCCAAGCTGATAGAGTTTGATGAAAATGAGAAAAAGTGGCAGGAAGACATAAAATCAATAATGGACAGCGAGGAAGCTTTGAAGGTTGAGCTTGAGAAGCTTGAGAAGAAGCTAAAGGATAAATACCAAGAGATAGAGGCCATGGTCATGCCCTCCATAGAAGCTGGAGATTTCTCTATAGTGGAGCAAATAGACAAGACCAGTTTGGATAGCGCAAAAGTGATAAGATTAAGGAAACAAATTGCCAACCTTAAGACTATGCGGGACACTACTGAGAAGGATAAAGAAGATGCAGAGAAAGACAAGAAGGCCTGGGAAATCAAATATCAGGCCATGCAAGATGAATATGATCAATAAAAACAACAAGTCATAGGGAAAGAGGCATTACAGGAAGTGAACAAATTCATCTGGGGTGATATCATTGTGTAGGTAGATCAGATAAGACCGTATTTGGACTTTATATTAGATAAAGAAGCTATGGTCAAACTACCAAAGCCAACAGTCATAGTGGCAAATGAGAAGCTCAATAAAAAAACCCTGGAATACACCCATAATGCAGTGGAGTTTTTGGGTGGTCTTTCGGAAGACTAGATGCAAGTAGCAAACATTAAAGACAGAATGCCCATCATCCTCTCGGCCAAGAAGGTGATATTGAAACATCAGCAGGTGAATACCATCCGGTCCGGGATAGATATCTTGGCCAACAAAGTAAAGATGTTCAGAGAAGAATTCGACCCACTGTTTAATAAATGTTTGCCTCTATTCTGGGAGCAGGATGGGACCACGAGGACTAAGGAGGAGTACCAAGGAAAATTGGAGGAATGCAGGGTGGACCAGGAATTTTTTGTAGACATGGAACAACCCCTGGAAGATAAGTGGTGGTGGAGAAGAAGACCAAGGATTTCGAGCTCCTCACAACATTCAAAGAGGGCCATCAACTCCTTGAAGGTTATTCCTAAAACGAACACACATAAATGAGGATTCTCCTCAAAGAGCTCGCGTCCTCAGACTTACCAACAACAAAACAATGGAAATTAATTGAGAAATATGATAAGGGAAAATTAAAGTTGGGTGCGTGAACGATTCAGAGAGAGTGGAAGCGGCCAGCTGGAGTAGCTACTAGATCATTTTTTGTCTTTTTGTTTAATTCGAACGTCATCTAGTAAAAATGACCAGTGAATGTAAAAAAATAGTTAAACCAATTTCTCCAACTCTGTCTTAGGGTAGTAGTGGCGAATATGCCCAGGTTAGGTGTCATTGGAAGCTATAACTATTTTCTGTTCAGATTAGCTTGAGCCTGAGGGCTCGGAAGGATCTATAAATTCAATGTAATCAAATGAAGAAGGGTTGAAAATTTTTGAACCTATGTATTGTTTTGTACTGAACATTTTGAGACTAGTTTTGTAAAGTTGGCAAAGCCTTGCATGCGTTTTCCTCAGAGATTCATGTGTCAACATATTTACAATCTATTTATTTCTTTTCCCATGTGAATGTGTTTCTTTCATTGTTAAGTCATTCTGTTATGCTATTCGTGCTTAGGCCAGTGTAGTATTTGAATATGATTCATAATGATTATGCCCGATTCTTAGCATTCCAAGTATTTCAATATCCGTTCTACTAAAGTCGACATGGAATCCATATCTTTATGCTCCATATCTGTGGATTGTTTCGCTTTCTTCTAAATCACCCAATTAAAAGCACTTTGAGTGTAGATTGGTGTCTTCCTTGCCTCTAAATAGATGTATTTGCAAAGCATTGTGATAATTTTCATCAGCTGTATGTTTTTACTCCAATGCCCAATGGAGATCCATGTTACTTACAACCAAACAACAACTTAAAAACAATTTGTCCTAGCAGAAATCTGATGTTCTGAGTATGCTTTGAATGATTATCTTGAGTAAAAAGAATTTTGTATGTTTGTCATTGTCAAATCTATGATTATTTTTAGTTTTCTTGAGTTTAAGAGAGATCCCTCTCTAATTGTGCTGCATCAATAGCATACATCTAAAGTGGTTTTGTGGTTACCCCATTTTGGCCTCTCTGCAACCTAAAGGTACGATTTGGGTGCTAATACACTCTTTTAACAGTCCCCTTTGGATATTTGTCTCCTCTTTTAATTATTAATAATAAAAATATTAGAGTATTTAAATACAGTCATCCTTGACCCCACTTGATCAATAATCATACAAACTTTAAAATAAATTATAACATAATGTTTTCCTCATAACAGAAAATGTTCACATTTTGGGTATGTGACGTACACCCCGAATTAAGGTCAACATCGTCCTTGATGTTTCCTTAATCAACATCTTCTGAATCTTCCTGAAATAGAATTGGATATGCCTCCCGCATATGAGTCTCCAATTCCCAGGTTGCTTCATCTGGACTAAGGTGCTTCCATTGCACCTTTACGTGTTCAATAGTGCAATTCCGAAGCATAATTTCCCTCTTGTTGATGATACAATCTGGTTACACCAGAAAATCTCCTTCGGGTTCCACCTGTACATCATTCCAATTTATCACATGAGTAGCACCATGTACATACTTTTTCAAAATGGAAATGTGAAAGACAATATGTACTTTAAGGTTTGGTGGCAATGCTAACTGATATGCTACTGGTCCAAACCTTGACAATATTTCAAAGGGTCCACAATACCTTGGTGCTAACTTAACACAACTCCCTAACTTTAAAGAGCTCTTTTTGGGTTTTACCTTGATGAAAAAATGCTCACCAACCTGAAACTCTTTTTGGGTTCGTTTGAGATCTGCATGACTTTTCTACCTATCTTGTGCAATTTTCAGATTGGCTTATATGTGTTTCACTGTTAGTTCCATTTCTTTTAACAAATCGGTTCCTAACAACAACCTGTCAACTGGATTACTCTAGGAAATAGGAGTATTACACTTTCTACCATATAAAATTTTAAATGGACTAAGTTTAGTTGAAGCTTGATAATGATTATTATAAGTGAATTCAACTACGTGTAGATAATCCTCCTATTTACTTGGCTGGTCACTAACATACATTCTTAACATATCTTCAAGAATATGATTTACTCTTTCTATATGTCCATTAGTTTGTGGATGAAAAGATGTACTGAAATTTAAAGTAGTATCCAAACCTTTAAACAAATCCTTCCAGAAATTTCTCATAAATTTAGAGTCTCTATCAGAAATTATAACTTTAGGGACTCCATGCAAATGAAAGATTTGTTTCATAAAAAATTCAGAAATGTTAGAAACCTTGTAAGTTGTCTTAATAGGTATGAAATGGGATGCTTTACTAACCTTGTCCACTACCACCATTATAGAATCATTCTTCTTTTGAATTTTAGGTAGACCAGTTATAAAGTCAATGTTGATTATTTCCCACTTCCAATCCAGAATTGGCAATGGCTGTAATAATCTAGCTGGGTGTTGATGTTCAGTTTTACTTGCTGGCATTCAATGCACCTAGCTATATATTCAGCTACTTCATTTTTCATATTCGGCCAGAAATAATCCTTTCTTAACATTGTTATCATATTTTTGTAACCTGGGTGTCTTGAATATTGACTTGTATGTAGTTCATTGAAAATCAACAACTTAAATTCAAGTAAATTAGGTACATACAACCTGCTTTTATACAACATTAAACCATTCTTATTCAAATTAAAATCCGTCCTTAAATTTTCAGAATTATTTTCTGCGACTGATTGTCTTAATTTCTGGTAATTTTCATCGTATTTTACCCCTTCTTCAAGTTGATTTACCAAATTTGTTTTATAAGAACTGATTGCTGCCACAAAATTAATTCTTTCATTTCTACTTAAAGCATCCACTACCTTATTTTCTTTACCCTTAATGTGCTGAATCTCAAAATCATATTCGCTAAGGAAAGCTAACCATTTAGCTTGCCTTGCATTCAAATTTTGTTGATCCAACAAATATTTTAAACCTTTGTTATCTGTCATTAATGAAAACTTCTTTCCGATTCGGTGATGGTGCCACATCTTTAAAGCATGTATCATGGAAGCCAACTCCAAATCATAAGTTGCAGAGTTTTTATCATGAATTTTTAACTTTCTGGACTCATAGGCAATCACATGACCTTCTTGTGTTAAGACTCCATGAAGCACATGATTGCATGCATCAGTGCAAACAATGAAATCCTTGTTTGGATCCGCAATTTTTAGAATAGGTGTAGTTGTTAACAATTCTTTTAATTTCTTAAAACTTTCTAAACATTTTTTATCCCAAACAAATTTCTTATCTTTCCTTTGTAAAGAGGTTACAGGATTCACTATTCATGAGAATCCTTCAATAAACTTCCGATAGTAGCCTGTAATTCCCATAAAAGATGGTACACCAGTTAAGTCTTTAGGGGCAGGCCATTCATTAATTTATTTTAACTTGTTCGGGTCTACTGCGATTCGATCTTTGGATATCACGTGCCCTAGATACTGTATTTTTTCTTTATAAAAATCACACTTACTAAATTTAGCATACAGTTGATGTTCCCTTAAGACTTGCAAAATTATTCGTAAGTGTTCATTGTGTTCCTCTTTAGACTTAGAATAAATTAAGATATCATCAATAAATACCACTACAAATTTATCTAAGTAATTATGTAAAACATTATTCATTAGACACATGAAAACTGTTGGAGCATCGGTTAGCCCAAAAGGCATAACCAAAACCTCGTAATGCCCTTAGCGGGTTCTGAAAGCAGTCTTAAAGATGTCCTCATATTTAATTCTGACTTGATGGTGCCCTAACCTCAAGTGTATCTTGGAAAATATTGTTGCACCTCATAGTTGATCGAACAGATCATCAATGCGGGGCAAGGGATATCTGTTTTTAATGGTCATTTTATTTAACTCACGATAGTCTATGCATAAATGCAAGGTACTGTCCTTCTTTTTAACAAAAATAATAGGTGCTCCCGGTACTAACTTAATGGTGATTTAAGTTCATTAAGTTCCAAAATATTCATTATGTAAGGAGCCTTTTAGTTTGGTACCGCTCCCAGTACTAACTTAATGGTGAAATCTAGTTCCCTTTTTGGAGGTAGTCCTGGAATTTATTTCGGGAATACATCAGAAAAGTCCTTTAATAATGGTATGTCTTCCAGTTTTAACTTATCTTCCTTAGTTGAATTTTCATCATTAATTACGTTTACAACAAACAACTTACACCCCTTATGAACAACCTTTTTAACTTGTAACGCAAAAATTTGTCTAACAGAAGTGTTTCTAGGAATTCCTTTTACTATTACAATTTCACATTTATCATTCAAACAAGTAAAGGTCTTTTCAAAACAATTTAACACTACCCTATGCTTTTCCAGCTAGTCCATTCTAATCAAAATAGCGTAAGAACCTAATGGTAATACATTCATCTTAACATGATTCCTAAACTGATTAATCAGTAATTCACAATCTTTTACATAATCAATTACCTTTATTTTAGTTCCCGTAGCTAATTGAACCAACCATGATTTTTCAAACTTTTCTACTTTCAGATTGCAACATTTTACTAAATCAGGTGACACATAGCTAAGACTTGTTCCTGGATCAATTAAAATAGAAATGGGCTTATTTTTCAGCATACCTTCTACTTCAACAATGGAAGTTTGATCATCATCCTGTCTGTTTTCCAAGGCTGCATTGATCTTGGGCATTTCTCGTGCTAAGTCACCAACAATAGCCTCCTTCTGTACTGTGTGTATGTTGTTGATGGTCCCCTTCCTGAGTGGACAGTTTGTTGCATAGTGAGGTCCCTGGAAGTCCCAACATTTAACAGGTTCTTTCTGTTCATTATTCTTAACTTCATTATTGGGTAGATCTCTGTTTCTTGCAGCTATAAATGTTTGTTGTGTATTAATTCTTTGATTATTTCCTTGAAATTTTATGTTTGGGAAATTACGTGAGTTATTATTTCCAAAATTTCGATTAAAAGTAAAACTTTTCTTTCTTTGCTCAAAATTATTCGGCCTTGTAGCCTTCGATCTAGGGATGCTTTCCCTTCTTTTTCTCTGTTCATAACATAAATTTTCCTTTCTCATGGCTTCCTCAAGGGTCTTAGGATCGTCATACTCATTATGTCCCGTATATGAGAAGGTAGGAGGCTCAGAAATATCTATACCTTAGGCTTTTCCTTAGTTATGTAAGGCACATATCTCAATAAACTTAAATACTTGCTACTTAATTCCTTCATACTAATTGTTACACCAAAATTTTGTCACCCTTGTGCAAGTGTCACAAGTGTTGCAAGTGTCATCCTCATGATCTAGTGTCGTCATCATGACCATTGTAAGTACCATCATTATGACCAAGTGTTGTCATCATGACCGTTGTGATAATGTTGTCATCTTAACCATTGTGTAAACGCTTTCCTATTTTACCTAAACCCATTTTAGAGTAAAAACATATCCCTGAAGTTTTCCATGACTGGAGGGCTTAACTGACCTACTTTTCAAGGTCTTCACAGTATTCCCTTGTGCAACATGCGACGTCGCAAGTTGTCCTAATGCAACCTGCGACGATGTCAGTTATTTGGATAAAAGAGTATCTTCGAGCCCATTCTTGAAGATGAGTGATGTGGAGGCCTATCCCTAGGTTCTAGGTGAGGTGGCATTTCGGTTCCTAACCTTATGGCAAGATCCCTTAACCATCTCCCCCTACTCCTCAACCTGCTCTATCTCTTTAGCCCTATATAAACACCCACTCTCTCCATGAGAGGGGGGAAGGTCTATGGTATCCTTATGCTGATAGAATCCATATTGGTGATTTGGAAGCTTGTACCATCTTGGAGACTTGGCTTGGACATATTGGATGGAGGATGCGACATTGAGGCTTTGGTTGTAGCTTCATCCTTTCTATGTATTTCCACGTTTTTATACAGTTAATATAATCTCTTTCCATAAATGTTGTCTTGTTGATGATGTTTAGAACTTTCTTCCTCAACTGTTAGTTTCGATCAGTTATTGTTTAGATATATTGTATGGCTTGTATCATTTCCATATTGTCTTGACAGGTCTTGCAGCTAGAGATCTGATGACCGCGAGACTTGGAGCAACAACAAGGAGAAGGATATGCGATCTGAAAGGTACGATATCTAAGTACTCGATCTGTAACTAGATCTAGGAAATGAGTTTGTATTCTGTACTATTTGTTCTAGACTTGCATTAAGCTAGGGAGATCATGCCTTAGATCCGTCTTTGGTAGATTGTCCGATAACAAATTTGGCGATTCCGCTGGGGAATGAACATTCTTTTAGTTTTCAATTTGAAGTCATTGTCAGTTGATTGCTTTTGAAAGACATTTTTTTGCCTCTAAATCCTTTTCACCATTAGATCTTCACTGTGAAGAGTCTGATTACCTTCCTCTAAGTTTGCACATCCCATTTGCAGATCTGTTTATTGCTCATTATCTGGAGAATCAGTTCATTTTTGAACTTAGATCTCCCCTGTCGGACCTGGTCAGTGTGCCCAAAGCGACACTGTGTGTTTTTTGATCGTTGTTCTTAGCCTGTTAGTCTGTCATCGTAGCCCTTCCATTGGTCTACTACGACGTCGTCGCACTTCCCGCATTGGTGAACTGGGACATCGAAATGTGTACAAGCAAAGAGTGTGCCGATCTACCAAAATTGCCATACAGGCAGCCCTTCTCCATTTCTGATTTGAGTTTTGGTTTGTGTGCAGACTCCTCTGCACTGTACCTTCCAGGAAGATACCCTTTTGTCCAGCAGTGTTTCATTTGGCTTATATGTATTCCGTTTTTGGGTCTTTTGAGATTTGGATTCATGTTTTGCCCCTTCAGTGAAAGCTAGTGTTTTGCTTGCATTTTTAAGAGAAATGAATCGTGCATTCTTTAGTCGTTTTGACCCATCTCAAGGTTTTGAGATCATTTTTTGGTTTGGCGTGATTGGCTTGTTTTAAAGACTTGGAGAGTGTGGGATGCCCATGTCTTTTTGAGCCTCTCTTTCTTGGTTTTGCATCTTGTTTCCCTTACATGCTGAGCTATTCAATCATTTTTGGGGAAGATTGATTCTTTGTCTCCACTTTAGTTTAAAGAAAAGCTTGATTTTGTCACTCTTTTGCTATATTCATGAATTTGGAAAATGTAAATATTCTTCTTATTTTATTTTGATCATTTGGTATTCTTGGTCTTATCATTATAAGAAGAAGAAACGTTTGTTTCGGATTTGTGTGCATTTGAGTTAAATAAGATTGTTAAGTGCTTATCTTTGTCTTGCATTTGATTGGAAACGTTTGTGGAATCCTTCTTTCCATAGCTTAGATGTGTCTTTTTCAAGTGTAAAAAGATAGGAAATGAGTTATAATTATTGCATTTGGTAGATTTTGAGCCTTTCTTGAGTGCCTTTGAGTTGTTTGGGTGCTTTCCATTTTCTTTGGGAATTTATGAAAGATTAGAGTGTTGTAGATATCTTCTCACTTTCTCTATATAGATATGAAAAGTGTTGAGTTATCAAATTTCATTTTTGGCACATGCATTTGAAAATTGAAAAGTGCTTCATCATTTTGTATTACACATTGTTAAGATTAGTTGCATCTTTCATTTTCTTTGTGCTCTTTAGATGATTATTGCAAAAAGTTAGAATTATTGCACTCTAGGAAGGAATTCTTCTTTTCGCTACTACTTAAGTATTTTTGGTTTGAAAGAAAGAAAAATATCTCCTTACCTTAAGTAGTTTTCATTGAAAAGGAAAGGAAAATGTGCATTATCATGTAGTTGAGGATTGCATTATGTTTACATTTATGTACTCACCTCATGCATCCACCTAACCATACAAGATAAAATTAACGCTAGCTTAGGTTAAAATCATTTAGTAACTGTGTGTAAGTTAGAGACGTGTTCCGACGTCTTTAAGCGTGGCAGTTGTCATTATTTTCCAGCACTGTAGTCCGGGGGTATTGTAGTCTTCCACGTACATCGGTATATCGATCTCCTTCACGTACCCACAAAGTACCATAATCCATACTTGGCATATATCGAAGGGTGTATCACGTACTCGACACGTATATCGAAAGGTCTCGTGCCAATGGCTATGCATTAGATAGCACCACTATGGATTTGAGCTCCCACGTACCTTGAGTGTATCGGGAGACACCATTATGATTCCTGAAACCATCTGAGTTAACCATTTGGTTGTCTTGGCAAAGCAATACACCGAGAACAACACTCAGAGAGATTAGCACGCATGTACTATCCAGGTAATCGAGTATGCAGGAAAGGGTATGGTCTGAATCCTCCTTGTCGCATCATATTGTTGGACCGTGCAGTATATTATGGTTTGCGATGCCTTGATAATCTCGTGAGGTTCCAAACTTTGAATCCAATCCTATTCACACAGTTTGCTTGTTTCTTTTAGACTTGAGTAGTGCTTGACTTGTTTGGTACTTTAGAGACTCTTAGGAAGTCTAGATATGGAAGACTCTTCCAGGACTACCAACCAAGAGGCCCCTTTCCAGGGTATGCCATTTGTTATTCCCCCTTGTGGAACTGTTGGTCCTCCCTTTATGGATATGTTGATTCTTCCTGGATTGACGATAGGATTGCCAGTATGGTTATTCTCCAATCCAATTACACAAGTGCACCAATCGCATTAGACCTAGGACCTTCACCACATGAGCATCGATCTCATGGTGACCCTTCTCCTTCTCCGTCGAAAGTTGAATCGGCTTCCATCTCTTCCTCTTCTCCTACTGAAAACTATGATGTTAGTAAGAAGGCAGGTGTGAAGAAGAAGAAAGGGAAGATTAAGAAGAAGACGGTTAAGAAAGAGACTATGCATCAACCATCTGCCTCTTATGGCACTCATTCTATGAGAACACCTCATAAGCCAAAGTTCCCTTGCAAACTTTGCAAAGGTGATCACCTTCTCAAGAATTGTCCTGGTCTTTCTCGTGTGTCAGAAGTGTGGTCTAAAAACCCCAAACTACTCGTATCGTCAACCTCTGACCATCATGTTGATGACACTCCCTCGACTAGTGACCCTTTGGTGAAGGGTCGGAAGGGTAGAACTGCAAACCCTTGCTAGATATGCAAGGGAATGCATTGTACTTACCTTTTTCCAAGCATGGATGAAGCTTCATGGTGGTTGGAAGATATTACTAGTTCTCAATAGGTGCTTCCAACAAGTGATAGTAAGTTACCCCTCAAACCCTCGCTAGTTGATCAAGTGATCAATTCAATTTCATCTGTAATTGATCCCACTCTTCCTTCCGAGAGTGAAGTGATTGAGTCACTGTCATCTCCACTCGATCCCGCTCTTTCATTGGAGAAAGTCCATACTGAAGTAGTCACCATGACACAATCTTCGTCTCATTCTTATCTTCCAGGTGAGAGTGAATTGGAAACCGCTGATGTTTTCCTAGTCAGTTCAAAATGTCCTAGGCAAGGAGAAACCCTGTCCATTTCTACAGGACCCCCTCCAAGTATTGAGGTTATTTCCTTTGATTGGAATGGTCTAACGGAATCTCGTCTTCCTTTGAGTATTCCTTTTCAAATATCTGTAGGAGTTTCCGATAAAGAAATATTTTGTACGATAATTGATGAGGGAGCTTTGGTTAGTATTTTATCCTCAATTGCTTGGCAAGCCATAGGTTCGCCTCATCTTCTGCCAGTCACTGACCAGATTTTGGCCTTTAATAGAAGGCCTACCGGACCTTTATGGATTCTCCCGCAGTTACCTGTCATGTTGAGAGGTAAAACTGTTTATGTTTATGTCATGGTTGTCCAAGGTCCTTTAGACTTCAATCTACTCCTTGGACGTGATTATGTCTATGCTATGAAAGCCAACATGTCTAGACTCTTCCGAGTGATGTATTTTCTTTATGATGGGAGGATTGTGACCATTGATCAGCTTTCCTACGTGACACCCACTCATCATATGACTCCTAGTCATCAGACTTCCCTGAATGTTCCACATGTTTTAGTGGTTTCTTCCCCCTAAGGCTGGGGGTACAAGCACGGTTTATGTTATGTTTCAAGCTCGTTAAAATATGAAACCAACCTTCAAGCAAAGTTTCTCTTTGATTTCAAGCTTGCATAAAAATGAAACCATTTCACATGAGCATAGTTCCCATTCTATGTGAAGCTCGTTAAAAAATGAAATAGGTTCCTACGAGCACAATTTATGTTATGTTTCAAGCTCGTTAAAAAATGAAACCAACCACCCTAGCATAGTTTCCCTTTGGTTTCAAGCTTGCATAAAAATGAAACCATCCCTTGGAGCATAGTTTTATTCTATCTCAAGCTCGTTAAAAAATGAAATAGACCCCTCTAAGCATAGTTTACCTTTGGTTTCAAGCTTGCATAAAAATAAAACTATCAACTCGAGCATAGTTTTATTCCATTTCAAGCTCGTTAAAAAATAAGATGGGCCCCCTCAAGCATAGTTATTGTCTATTTCAAGCTTGTGTAAAAATGAAATAGATCTTCCTCTCATCGGTTCGAGTCTCTCGCTAGAGTTAGAACATGAACCTTCATTTCCTCTATTTCTCATTTCCCCCCCCTTGGTAAACATTTTCATATTAGTATCCAGGTTGGTAGTTAGGTTAGCAAGTAGCATTTTTAGACGAAATGAAGCTTGGGGGGCATGCCACATTGTCGTACAGTCAGCAATCATGTTGAGGGAACACTACTATGTTAAGCCGCTAGCAATCATGTTGGGGGCATTTTTCCAACCTCTGGGAATCATGTTGGGAAGGAACCCGTTAATGGGCCTTAACCTATGATCATAGTTCCCTTTTTGTGTCAAGCTCTTTAAAAAATGAAACAAGTCTTTTGAGCAGAGTTCTATTCCTATGTCAAGCTTGTTAAAAAATGAAACATATCATTTCCCTTTGAGTCGAGTCTCCTCGTAGACTTAGTACCTGAACCTTCTTTTCACCCGCCTATGCCTTAGGCGGATGAAATGAATCTTGGGGGCATGTCTTCAACCTCTGGAATTTATGTTGAAGTCAACTCGATCACCTCTCCACACCAAGTTGGAGCTAAGTCACTTACTTCTAGCAATCATGCTGGGGGCATGTCCCAACCTTTGGATTTCATGACAATAAGAAGTTCACCATTGGGAATATTTTCGAGCATACTTTCCTTTTTAGGTTTCGAGCTCATTAAAGCATGAAAATTATCCTGAGCATAGTTCATTTTTTTTGTTACAAGCTCGTTAAAAATGAAGCAGACATCATGAGCATTCTTCCAACCTATCTTCAAGCTCGTTAAAAACAGTAAGATAGTATTTGAGCTTACTTTTCACCTTTTTCGTGCTTTGGTTAAAACATGAAAGACGGTGTTGAGCTTACTTTTCACTTTTTTCGTGCTCTGGTTGAAACATGAAAAGTGGTTTGAGCTTAGTTTTACTTTTTTGTTCTCTGGTTCAAACATGAAAAAGATTCCGAGTGCTTTTGATACCATTCTCATGCTTGTTAAAAATTTGAGTAAAAAGGTGTCTCTAACGAGTTAAGGTTTATCACTTTATCCGGCCTTGCTAGACTATTTATGGAAAAGGAACTGTGCCGAGTTTATTTTTCCTTTGTCGTACTCAGTCATCAACCATGACAAAGTTGTTCATGGAGTCCTTTTTAAGCTCTTTTTCAGACTCCCTAAAAAGGAAAAGATTGCTAAGCGAACTTCATGCTTTCACACTTGTAAAAGAATTTGAATGATCGTGTTTTTGGTGATAGTTTACCCCTTTTTCAGACCAGGAAGTACTATTTACGAAAAAGGAATACTCCACCCAACCATGGCTAGAAGAGTTCTCTCTCGCGTTGTTTTACCCTTTTCTAGGCGAAGAGACTAACTTTATGAAAAATGACCTTTTGGAGTCTCCTTTAGTTCTTTTCAAACTCTCTAAACATGAAATGATGCCGAGTTTTCGTTCTTTGGACTCGTTAAATTTTAAACATTGAAGGGCCCATTATGGGACGAACCCCTCCTTTCCTAGGGTCATAAAACATGTTGGATTGGACTCATCTATGAGATGAGCTATACCGAGCATTTGGTTACCCTCATCAAGGTTGTCAAAAACACATGAGGTACTCATCAATCATGACGGGGAAAAAGGAAAGATCTTGTGTTACATCTTAGTTATGGTAGTACATAGTCACTCTTGAACATGGCACTCATTTGCATCTTGCATTTAATACTTGGGTAATCTGTTTGTCTTTGAATCTTGTCAAATTCCATGAGTCTTGCCACTCTTTTGGATTAGCCAAAGAATGCTTCCACCATCAATTGCATTAGGGGTTGGGATCATTATTTTAAAGTCAATACTGCCAAGTCATGCCATGCCCATGTTCAAGAGATGTATGTTCCTCATTATCTGTAGTTAGTACACCTTCAATCATGTTGGTCTACCTTGATTCAGTCTTGCGCATTACTCTACCATCCGATCTACACCAAACATCTGTTATCGAGTTTTGTGTCGATGATGGGGGATTCATCATGGACCTCCTTCGATGGGTTCATCCTTGTCGACTTCAAATCATCATCCAAGGATTGAACTTAAAAATCAACCAAGTACCTTGGCCCTGCATGCCTCAATGGCAGGTTACCTCGCTTTCAACATGAGTTTACATCATTAACTCTTGATTGAGAGATTTCATCTGGCATTCGAATTCAACTCATTTATTCAAGCTTGGTGATATGTACTATGATACCTTGGGAATCATTGACATCAATGGTGATTTCTCTCACACTTGTTAACGGTATACATTAATGACCAGTAACCAAGTGGTTTCTACCATGTTCAACTCCAAAACATTGTAATCACATGGATAGATTCATATCATTGCGGGTTCAGCTTGAAGACCTTGGGGGAGTTAGTTTCTACCCAGGTTGCGATGGAGATTGTTTGAGATGCATGGATCCACATTTGTATTGGTCATGGTTGTGTTGTTAGTTCAGAGTTACACGGATCCACTTTTGTATTGGTCGTGGCTGTGTTATTATCTCATCATGGATCTACGATTGTGTCTAGTAGCCATGATTGTGTTCTTTACTATAATGGATCTGCAATGTATTGGTTGGCAGCGATGATTTGTGTTGTATGAGACTTGTGGATCTCAGGTCATCTCTGCAGTAGCTCCTTCCAACCAGCAAGTCCTTGCCATTTTTTCTTATTACAAAGCATTTCGCCTGTCTCATTCCTTCAGCTTCATGCTTTGGGGGGCATTCTATTATACCAAAATGTCGTCACCCTTGTGCAAGTGTCGCAAGTGTTGTAAGTGTCGCCATCATGACCATTGTAAGTACCCTCATTATGACCAAGTGTTGTCATCATGACCATTGTGATAATGTCGTCATGTTGACCATTGTGTAAACTCTTTCCTATTTTACCTAAACCCATTTTAGAGTAAAAACACATCCCTGAAGTTTCCCATGACTGGAGGGATTAACTGACCTACTTTTCAAGGTCGCCGCAGTCTACCCTTGTGCAACATGCGATGTCGTAGGTTGTCCTAATGCAACCTGCGACGATGTTAGTTATTTGGATAAAAGAGTATCTTCGAGCCCATTCTTGAAGATGAGTGATGTGGAGGCCTATCCCTAAGTTCTAGGTGAGGTGGCATTTCGTTTCCTAAGCTTATGGAAAGATCTCTTAACCATCGCCCCCTAATCCTCAACCTACCCTATCTCTTTAGCCCTATATAAACACCCACTCTCTCCATGAGAGGGGGGAAGGTCTATGGTATCCTTATGCTAATAGAATCCATATTAGTGATTGGGAAGCTTGTATCATCTTGGAGACTTGGCTTGGACATGTTGGATGGAGGATGCAACGTTGAGGCTTTGGTTGTAGCTTCATCCTTTCTATGTATTTCCACGTTTTTATACAGTTAATATAATCTCTTTCCATAAATGTTGTCTCGTTGATGATGTTTAGAACTTTCTTCCTCAACTGTTAGTTTAGATCAGTTATTGTTTAGATATCTTGTACTAGTTGTTTCGTTTCCATATTGTCTTGACAGGTCTTGCAGCTGGAGATCTAACGACTGCGAGACTTGGAGCAACAATAAGGAGAAGGATCTGCGATCTGAAAGGTATGATATCTAAGTACTCGATCTATAACTAGATCTAGGAAATGAGTTTTGTATTCTGTACTATTTGTTCTAGACTTGCATTAAGATAGGGAGATCATGCCTTAGATCCGTCTTTGGTAGATTGTCCGATAACACTCATAGTTCCTAACCTTAAGTCGTAGAACTCTTTAGCTCGTTCCTCAAAGTACTATTCCGACAAGAATTTATTTTTAAAGTAATTTTTAAAGTGTGCCAATTCATGCGCTTTTCATTTATATTTTTTACTTGTTTGAAATCTTGCCACCATATGTCGGCTTTCCCTGTCAGATTATAGATTGCCATTTTAGCTTTTAACTGATGTGAATAGTTATAAATCTGAAAATATTTCTTCATACCGGAGAGCCATGCTTCGGCTTCCTTTCCTTTTTCAATTTTTCCATTAAAAGTTGGGAGTTTTATCTTCTTAAACTCCCCAGAAATTTTTTCATTAGGTCTGTACTTCTTCTTTTTAGTATTGTAGCCACTTTCACTACTATCGCTGGAATACTTGTGCTTTTTCCTGTGTGATTTTACGTTAACCTCAGAAGAGGAACTACTTTCATAATTATGAAATTTTAGCTTTCTACCCTTGTGTTGGTAGGACATGGTTCCAGATTCAGAATTTACCTCTATTCTTTTATCTTTTCCATTATTATGAAACTTCTCCAATCAAATATGATTTAGTTCTTCTTGCGCTTTTAATATTCGTTTGTTCTCTTCTTTAAAAGTTCCTATCTCAGTTTTTAAGTCTCTAACTCTTCTCAATAATTCAGATGAATTATCGTTTAATTCGACAAATATGTTTTCTGTGTTAATGTGTTCTTTATCATTATTATTTCCTTTGTTATGATGGGACCTTTTCTCTGCTGACTCTTCTGGTCCTTCCATACCTACAAACTAAGTATAAAAATATAATGAACAAAAAACAATTTAAACAAAACAAAATCAGTAATTTGTATTTTCAGTTTTTCAATTCTAATTGCGTGAGTTGAGCCTCTATCAGTCCTAGTGTTTGAACGTGTGCTTTGATACCACATGTAACATCCCCAAAATTCACAAAAGTTTAAAATTTTTTGTATGGTAATAAATGCTAAACCTTAATAATGCAGCAGTATTTTCTGAGAGTTAAATTCCTTTTTATTAGCAGATCAGTTGTATGTTGAAGAAGATGTCACGAAAGTCTTGAGTTGTTTACAAGTGTCGTAACGACACAATGATGGATTTAATTCATAACATGAATTTGTTTGGATAATGATACTATTTATTTAATTCTACTTATGTAATGAGCCGTTACAACACTATGCTGTCATTCTTTGTATGGATAAGATGCTGTAACATTTTATTGAATACATTCATATGTACTTAATTGTGAGAATATGTCATTGTTACTTGCTCAAAGTATACGTCGACACTTATTTTATCTCTTGCTATAATTTGATTATGGCTACTAACTGTTTGTTTTCTTTTTTATGAAGGGGTCC
Organism: Larix kaempferi; assembly: GCA_027924585.1. Classification (NCBI taxonomy): domain Eukaryota; kingdom Viridiplantae; phylum Streptophyta; class Pinopsida; order Pinales; family Pinaceae; genus Larix; species Larix kaempferi. The sequence goes on from BSBM01001163.1 coordinate 25,527, forward strand.
TATGGGTACCCCAAGGCTTACTTATCTGTTATATAGCTAATGCTCTTATTATTACTGTATAGATCACAGGTAAGAGATTTGATACCAAACCTTCAAGAATTGATGTTGGAGATTACATAGTAATCGTCAATGTGTCGATGTTAAAATAGGGCTGGGATTTACTTTCTGGCATACCCATATTTATTGTTGGGGTCTAGGATACACATCCTAGCCATCAATGTAACAATTGAGTTTGTTTATAGTATGCTTCGATGTAACACTATTTTATTTATAAACTCATCGATGTAAATGTTGATACTTAAACTACCTAGCAAGGGTATTACTACTAGAATCCAATGTATAGTTCTTTAATAGTTTTCATAATGTATTATTAAACTATATGCCAAGATATAAATGTTGTTTTGTGAAATAATTTAGACATAGCGCCAACTTATATATGTATTAGACATTATAATATTAATGCTTCTCGTTGGAAACTTGACTAGATTGACAACTATATATAAATGCATTTTATTTGAAAAATAGTGGATATCTGAGTGTCAACACTATTGTGGAATAGCCCACATGAATGGTTGTAATAATCCTTTTAATGATTTGTCAATATATGAATTATATTATAGTTCAAACGTATATCCTTTAAATGATTGGATTCTTTGGAAATTCTAATAGGTCTTAACTATAGTCGTGATTATGAGATTTAATTGATAGTGGTTTACACGTTGGAAATTCCCACATGAAGAGCATCAGGTTCTTGGCCTAACCCTAGCCATGCATTGAATGCCCTCGATCAAACACACTATGTGCATTCACTTTGGCATTTGTCAGTGGTAGGGGAGGCCAACAAGCTCCCAGTCATTTAGGGTTTTGATTCTGCACGCAAAGTTTCAGGGTTTCGATGGTGGTTCTTCTTCGATACAGATGGAGGCTTTAACTGCTTGGCACCTGCTAAAGAAGGTAAGCTATGAAAAATAGCGTGGTGTTATTCATTTAATTCATCAGCTCTTTTTCTATCGTTGCTAACTCACTTCTTTGTCTGGTGATTGACTGTTGCGTGACAAGGTAGCCTTTAGCTAAGCTCGTGGTTGTCACCTGGGAAATTACGTGGTTTTTACAATGGGCCATGGTAAGCCTCGATGGTTTCTCAGGGTTCTATGAACAATGTTTAGGTTCTGTTTGTTCCAAGAAGTGTTTCTCCCAAAAGCCGGTTGTGTGGCTCCACTGTAACCACTGTGTTGATTTTCGTTTAAGAGATGATATGTCGTATGGCATTTTTGTAAAGTAGAGAGGGTTAAACCCTCGATCCTTAGGGTCATGTTGGTTTCCTTAGCGTTTTTCTTGGCACTAATAATAGTATGTTTGTTAAGTGACTACGTTTTTCAGACTTGGTAATGGATAATAGTGTTTCCTTTGAGCTACAGCTTAGGTCTGAAATGGAAAATCCTCTGTGTGTGAATTATAATAGATGAATTATTACCTTGGATTTGATTTTGGGCATGCTCTAAAATGACTCTGTGTTTTGGCTGCATTTTTATAAATTAATGAATGTATGGAAAATAGTTATGGGCCTTTGCCTCTACAATCAACTCTATCTTAAATAAATTTTGTTTGCGTTTTTAATTCGTCACTGTATAAATGATCCGAAATGATGTATAGTTTTCCTAAGGTTATTGTAAGCAAAGGAAAATCTGGGCATGATGCCCGATCTCGCCATTGGCAGTGGATGAGGGTTAAACCCTAGTGCTCGTTGCTCGCAGATGAATGTTTTATTTATTGTTTGGTTAGCTTTTTAAGTTGGTTTTTATTGAACTCAAAACCCTGTCTGTAAATTATTTTGTAAAATAATGATGGTTGGGCGATCTCATTTAAGAGACTCGAACGCGTGACCTTCATGTGTTATTAGATGTGTAAGGTATCAAACCCTCCATGAATGATATCGTGCTCATTTTAAAGATATGTTTATTTAATTAACATTGTTATACAATTACATTATTACTGTAATGTGGCACAACACTATTGTTGAAATATTTTGGTTGAAAAGAGGGACTTGTTACAGAGTTTAATGTTAGAAGATTTATAAAGAAAAGTGTTTACAGGGTTTTTACCCTAACTAAAGTCTTGAAATTAGATACTGAGTTAAACCCTGACTATCTGTTAAAATTGTAATACTGTTATCTAGGTAGCAACTTGATTGTATTAAAGGTTCGTCAAAAGTATTTGTTGTGAAGTATTCTATTTGAAATTCTGATAAACGTTTATGCTAAACAAAAATTTTCAAATGCAGATCCTGTATGGTTTATCTAGGCTATCGTGCTTTTAACCTGAAGACTTGGACTTTGTAATAGTTACTATTTTAAGTTATATGTGTAATGAAATAGTTAATAGGATATATACTGCTTCTTTTACATACTTGTGATATATCGATGAATTGTGTATTGTAAAGATTAATATTATTAAGTAGTATAGTCTTATTTTATTTAATTTAATTTAAATTTTGCATACAGACTTATGGAAAATAATGTAAAGTTCCAAGTGGCTTATCACTATCAGAAAACTAGATTATCCTGAATGAAAACATTATTATTTTATAAAAACTACTTTCGTACTAAATCAGGAAAAATACTTAATCAAACTTTTAAATAGGAAGAGGTACGTTATAATAGTTTTGACAGTATGCAATCATCTGAGATAAATAAAATTGAAAGTAATTTGAATTCATTTTCAAGCTATATATCTGAGATCAATTAAATTTATCTATTTAAGAAAATCTTCATGTACTAGAGTACATCGCTTAATGGCGAGTGGAAAAATACAGTGAAGAGTTTCATTCATCAATCTATTATATTTATTCATTGTATAACTACATTCATTAGATCAGATATCAATTATTTTGAACCTCTAACAGATATCTAAGATGGAATGGAAAACATTTAATACATTAGCATACAGTCATTCACAAAGTAAGTTAGCAGTAAGCAAATTAAATAATGCAAGTAGAACCTGGTGAATGTAGAGGGATACAAACACCCAAAGGATCCCATTCCACCCAACCTTTCCCTAAGAAATCTAATTTCAGTTTCCTTAGGACCCCCAAGCCTGTTCACTGAACCACCAGGGCGAAGATACTGTGTGGAGGCAAGCTTATTTTTCTGCAACTTAGTAATAATGGTATTTGTACTCAAAAATATAACATCTACACTCAATAGTACTCTTAACTTGATGATTCAGTAGTTTAGTAGCTGCACTTAGTAGTATCCTTTAAGCTACAATCTTACTCTAACATTCAGTATAGCCTTCACCTCATCGAATCTCTTGTGCACTCCCACCTTTTCTCTTGAAAAAATCAAAATGTCACAAGGAAAGAAATAAAATACTGAGTAGTGAATAATGATTAGTGAGCCACCTGCTCAATTCCATGGATGTATAGAGCGCATAGATCTTTGGTCATTTTTCATTCATTATTGAGCCACCTGCTCTGTTCCATTTTAGTGGGAAACATGACCATAAAAATATGGATGTTGCCACCTGTAACAGCTATAAGTTAATGAAGAAGCTGCCACTTGTCCATTTCCTCTCCACCCCAGTTCATTCCTCCTAGTGGGTCAATGAACACTCTTTTAACAGTCCCCTTTGGATATTTGTCTCCTCTTTTAATTATTAATAATAAATATTAGAGTATTTAATTACAATCATCCTTGACCCCACTTGGTCAATAATCATACAAACTTTAAACAAATTATAACATAATGTTTTCCTCATTGTTAACAATCAAATTAACACCCTTAGTCATGTGACAGAAGAAGCATATTTTTACTATGCGCCCGCAACATGAAGGAAAAACACAAGAACATTCAGAGACAAATCCTCTCTGATATAATCACTTCTGCAAAAAATGGAAGGATTCGGTGAAGAAAGTAAAAACCTATGGAGACCAAGTTCAGTGATTGAACTGCTCACAAGAGGTCCAAAACTAAGCTACACCAATAAAAAAGTGAAGAGAAATGCATTAAAGTGCATTAATTGTGCTTCAAGTATGCTAAATTGTGAAAAAAAGCCTAAAAACTATGGAAAAGTGGGGTTTTTGAGTGAAAATGATCTAAAATAATGAAAAAGAGCAATCCCACATTGAGAGAAAAGCTTGAAGTGCCAATTCGCAATGTTATATAAGAAATGCATTCGGGGCATTGTAAGGTACACAGAGGAAGAGCAAAGGCATGCTGGAAAGGTTATGAAGGAGGAGGAAAAGCTCAATTTCTTCAAAAGCAAGGGTGGAGAAAGGAAAGCTCATGGCAATGGAGGAGGGATTCACACCAAGATCCATGGTAAGGATGTACCTCTTCATTGTTTTGATATGAAATGATTCAAGTTTGTTCGATTTGAATGTTTGAATGTTGCTTATCATGTATGATTTAGATTTTCAAATGGCATTAGATCTTAGCTTTGCTTATCATGTTTGATGAATGAATGTAGATCTTATTGATAACTTGTGATAATCATTTTCATTTGTTGACATAGAAACTCACCACTTCTTAGTAAAATAGAATATATAGAGTAGACACATCCCTACACTATTTGTTGTTATCAAATTGGCGACCATACTACTGGTTGAACTTGCTTGATTTTTTTTTCATTTTTTTTTGTGTTCATCCTTCAGATCTACTCCTTTGTGATTTAAAGATCTCTGCAAGACCCTAAGATCCAGCTTAAGAAGCTCAACACCGACCTAAATACATCTCTAATTCATCAAACCACCTCAAATTGCCTTCAGATCTGAGTTTCTTGAATTTTGAGAGCTGGTCGCACTGTCTCTCATAGCACTCTGCATGTTTTCTTAAAACTCTGTGTGTTTATTCACTCTGCCACAATCTGACATCTAATATTTGTATACTAGTTTGGTTCTTGTTTTCATATATTAATTATGTGTGAGATCCCTTTTCAACGCTGCCAAGAATTGAATCGAATCCTTTTTTCATACGCTGTACTATTGTGAGTCCACATTAAGTCCCGATCCGGTACCAGTCCCAATAGAATGATCGTCATATCCAACACGATCATCATGTAGCTCCACCCACTTATCGATAATGTTGAACACATGATCCAGAAACACAGGCTTATTTCGATGTCGTGCAACACTTAAACATTGTTGTGGAGTCATTTGTGCATTTACAGATCTTTCCTTTTAAGTTTTCGTTTAGATACTCGATGTTGAATATTTATCGATCTCAGTGTTAATCCTGGCCAAAATCTCAGCGTTAATCGCTGGCAAACGTGAATCAAGCCCTGGACGTACCACTTCTCGTGACCTCTGCGACCTCTGCATGTTTTCTTAAACTCTGTCATAATCTTAAAACCCTGCCCCGTATTAGGGGACTCCGCAGTGTATGAGACCGATTTAGTATTGGGTGAATCGCAGCTTTGTCCTAGTTATGTTTTTCATTTACAGACTTCTGTTGACACGTTTATACGCGAGATCGTCGGTGTGAGAACCTTGGTTACTAGTGGTTAATTTGCTTGTCTTTTTTAATATCTGTATCCAATTAGTCCCGATCCAATACCAGTCACAATAGTCTGATCATCATATCCAGCGATATTAGAGTCATTGGTGCATATAGATCATTAACGACTTGCTCGTATCAGACATCATTTTAGTTTTATTGTTCTTACTGTGCTTTTCTCACACCCTCAGAAGCTTCTGCAGATCAATAGTTGCATGTCCATAATCACGTACAATCTCATGTAATGAGGCTCACTGAGAAATAGCCTTGGGATAGTTTAGGTCGAGAGCAATGGCTCGGATACAATCTTCAATAGCATCAGCAATATGGCACCAACGTTAATCCCATCGTAAATCTCAACCCGATTCTATGAAATCTTAAAAATCTATGTAATTAAACTTGGTGTGTTTATCCATGGGCCATTGAGATCATAAGACCAACATTGAATGTCACAATAACTAATAAAAGGAAAAGGCTGACATGAACTAGAGTTTTAATGTTGATGAAAATGTCGACATGAACTAAATTTTTGCATTTGAAACTTGCTTAAGGATTCTTTTTCTTCTTAGTATCAATTTTTTATTCCTTTTAAAACATTTGGAATAGTTTTGCATGGTTGGAGTTAAAATCTTTTCCATTGGATTAAAAAGAATTGTTCAAAAACATCCCAAGAGCCTTTAAAAGTGCTATAAGTTGCTATCTTTTTTCATTTTTTCTTTAAATTTGTAAAAGATCAAACCAAATACCAACCATAAACATTAAACCACATATCAATCAAACATTTGAAGGAACCATTCACACATTTTTCATTGAATAATATACTTTGAACATCACATGTTGAGATAATTTGAGAGTATTTTCTTTCCAAAAAACAGAAATAAACTTTCATTAGTTACATTTTGTTTTGGAGTTAGAATATTTTCATGATTTTCATGCACAATTAGAGAGAGTTGCACCTTTAGAGTTTCGTTTTCTTGAGATATATTGTGTATGAGGCACCGTATCCATTTCACATACACCGTATGGTGATCTTGTGAATGAGAAAAAGTATCTCACTTGTAATAGTTTAGGAGTGAATTTTTTCAGAGCATCTTATATCGAGCCATTGTATCCTCTTCATTCACACCTTATGGCGATCTTGTGAATGATAAAGTGGATCTCACGTGTAACATAGTAGATTTAATTTTTGCATACAGTTTTTCAAGCCACTATATCCTCTTCACTTGGGCCTTATGACGATCTTGTGAATGAGAAAGTGGATCTCACTTGTAAAAGTTTAGAATTTAATTCATAAGATTTCCAAAGGGCTCTGCATATCCTCTTCACTTGGGCCTTCATATGATGTTGTGAGTGAGAAACAAAGATACCCCATGTAATAGAATTAAATTCATGTTCACTTAAGATATCTATTTGGGTTACATTGGTCATTAACATCAATTATTATCCAATATATTTCATAAGAACTATGCATGAACATACAAAAAATACTAGAAACTTTGCATGTCTGAAAGAAACTCATGAACCTATAACTCTTCCTTAATTTAGAATATTCATCGAATTGAAAGGTAGAGTAGTGAGAATTTTTCATTGTTTGGTTCGTTTTCCCATTTTCAAGTCAAAACAACAACAAGTTCACTTCCACTCCTGAGACTAAGCAAACTACCCTTAAAATTGGCGCTTAATATAAAATTGACCAACTTTTGATTTTCATATCACCAACAAGATTAGGTTAGTGCCTTGGATTAGGGTTGGAGAGTTAACACTCCTGGGTTGCAAAACTTTGAAACTAGCATTGATTAAAGAGAGTAAATCCATTAGTAGCAAAAAACGCTTGTCGGGAAAGCGCTTCTTAAACATGCGTTAAGAACTAGGTCAATATGGATAAGTAAGGGTGGTTCCCCCCTTTTGTTTATTTAGTGGGACATGAGCTTATCGAGGGGATTCTATGTTCAGTGACAAGTCCTCGGGGTGACATCACTTTTTATAGAGTTCCTAGTTATGAGATTTGTCCTCGACTTACAACTGTTCCGCCCGACTGTTGATTGTGAAGTGGTAACTTTAGTGGCTATTCCTAGGATATCACATAGGCTATTGTGAGTGGGAAACACTTGCAATACCTCAGATAGACTTTGGAACTTTCACTCCTTGGGAGGGTGATTGGTCAGGAACCAACGCTTACACCCATGGCGATTAAAGTTTATTGTAATTGTTTCTCATACCTTCGTTGCTAGCAATTGTTTGAGGTTTGATATCCCTTAGCAGCTACTAGTTTCGGAAGGCCCTCCAATCCATTTTTTCACTGAGCTTCGGTTCTTTGGAAAAGTAAGTTTTCTTGCTTGAAATCTCTAGGAATGTTTTTACTGTGTGGACACTTTTTATTTTGTTGAGTCTAGAAATCCATAGGATTGTTTGATTCTATTTTTTCAAAATATTTTTAAACACATCCTTTTATCAATATTCTTCAAAGTGGCTACTCTCCCAACCCGCCAGTCACGGTGGCATAGAGCTGAGTCACCAGAAATTGAAGGCCCCGCTACATGATGGAGACAGATACAAAATAAAAAATATATTGACTTTGTAACTGAAACACTTCTAACTTCAATAAACAACAGTAGAGCATAAACCCATCAAACAAATACTGAAACATTACCTACCAAGGAAAACACAAAAATTGTTGATCTTCTTGCTCCATTTGAAATTGAAACATTAGAAGACAACACTGCAACTCACGTAAATCCACCTTTGACAAATCGTTCTGACCCAGTGGTACTTCACATCAGTGGACCATTGCACACCGTCAATTCTACTTTTGAATATTTGGCACACATGCAAAATTCAACACCTAACCCCATGGCTTCGTAAGGAGCACAAGGGACCACATCAGCACCACCTCAAATGAGTGTTATAGGTAGCAATACTTCCAACATCCCTATGGCTTCATCAGTAGTAAAAGGGACCACATTATCACAACCTCAAATGATTGCTGGAGGTAGCAATACTTCCAACTTGACCTCTACAACAATCCCAACAATTAGTTTACCTGCTGCTACCATAAGTTCAACTATCACTTTAGTGCTAGTTGGTACAGTTTCAGGTTCCAATCCCAGAAGTACATCCACTTTTCCTATAGGAATCCCTACTGGAGGGTGTGCCTTACCAAACTTTGGTTTCCCATATGGTTTGGATACTCAAGGTCAAAACAATCTGGGAGTAAACCAAAATCCTATTGGCATACCAAACAGTATTCCAAGCTCTAACCATGGGGGGAATCCTTCACTTTGGAATCTCAATATCCCTAGTGGAATTAATGGACCATGGAACAATAATTTCAATAGGGGTAATGCTCCACAAGTTAGTGGAAGTTCCTTGGGAATCCATTATCGAAACGGTCCTAGCATAAATCCTGGGGGAAATCCGATACCCCTAACATGTAGCACACCAGGAGGTAACCCGTCCACCAACCCCATTTCACCATGGAGTGGGAAGGTTCCAGGAAGTACCCAATCTTCTTGGGAACCAACCCCGCAAGGGGGAAATCCACTCATTAATCCTATCCAACAATGGAGTGGTAATGTTCCACCAAGTAACCAATCTCAATGGAACATATCCCCGTAGGGGGGCAATCCACCCATTAATCCTATCCCACAATGGAGTGGTAATGTTCCACCTGTAACAACCCTCATATATGAATATAGGGAATATTTGATATAATATGATATAATGTAATATAGTATGAGGTAAATAATTAAAAAAAACATTAAAAAGAAGTAATGGAAAACAAATTTTGCATACAGATAGAAATTAAATAAGAAATTAAGAAATTGGGAGAAAGAGGGGATAAAAGGAGGAGAAGAAGTGAAGAGAAGGGGCCTTTTGTCTTTGGGAATCTTGGAAGAGGAGCTCTGGAGGAGAGGAAAGCAAGATAGCACTTCCATAGGGTTAATTGTTGGGGGCTCTGGGGCCTCAGCCTTTGGCTGGGGGTTGGTTGGGTGGAGAGTCATCGCCCCACCTTCAGTTGCACTATTGGAGTTGTGAGGTAATGGTAGATGCTAGGTCATCTAACCAGGTATGGTTCCTTAATTTTTATAGCATATTTTTTGTTATATTGTTGATTAGATACACTATGTTGTTACATATCTTTCATTGCATGATGTTTCTTGTTGTATACTGGTTTTATAGATTTACAGGATATCAGATCCATTGTATTTATCAGATTCTTCTATTGGTTCATAGATCTATATGCATCTTTAATATTATAATGTTATTTAGTAGGTTTTATGAGTTTTAAGGTTCTTACATTTGGTATCAGAGTAGGGTTCAAACCCTCAAGACCTATGGGCTTTCCCTAGTTAATCTAAATTTTATAGTTGCTCAAACTAGTAAAATCTATGGATGTACCTTCAGATCTAGTGCTTATGTCAAAACTAGGAGGTCTGCATTGTAAATCTGCTAGCTTAAAGATTAATAGTAAAATCAAGTTAAAATGGGTGTTGGGATTTGAACTTAGATCTCCTGGCACAACAGGATCCTTACTTAGACTACACCCATGCCTCATGCCTTCAAAAATTACTATCATGATCTCTACATAGAATTTATTATAATCATGAATAGTTTGATAATAGTGCAATGTTGTAGCCGGTATTAGATCATAACCATGTTTCCATTCTACTATTGAATGTTAAATTTTACATGGAGCTGGGTGATCTTTCAAATGATAGAATCGATCCCAATCTAGTAGTTTGTTGATTGGAATTGAGATATTCATTTGCACATGTCCAATTTTTAGAATTTTTAAATCATAGATTGAAGAGAAAGTATGAATGTAGACGTGATTTCAATTTGTGAAATGCCATCATAGGAATATATGCAACTAGCTTGTAATTACTGAGACCAGAAAGGGCCAAGAAGGCATGACCCAGTAATATGGGAATATTAGGTCTACTTTGGAAAAAAAACCAATAAAATTTATTTTATATGTTTGAATCTCCCATTGAAAAACACGTGATTGAATTTTATGCATAGAACATTAGTATTTTATTTCCTCGCTTTGAAGATCTATACTTTGAAGTCCCTGGGTCAGTTTTCATTAAGGATAGGTATATCACTTCTACAATACCTTACTAAAGTCGACCAACAAGTCTGGGTAAAGAAGGAAGAACAAAACTTATATCCGGAGTTGGATGCAAGTGCTCTACATACGAACTAATAACCACCTTAGCTATTAAGAACAATGTTAACCACTCATCTCTTACACATATATTCAATCAGAAATGTCCTCTCTCATTTAATCCACTATACATTCATAAAAAGAATAGGTTCAACACAAAAAAAAAGCTTCATGTATTGGCACATATACTTTCAATGAAATAAATGGTACATATCCATCATAATATTCGGTGGGAAGCAAGTCATGTTTGCCTTCCATATTAAATTTATTAAATGGTTCTCGGCCTTATCAAGGAGAAATCGAGCAATGGACAATGTTGGCTAGATCACTACAATGAGGAGGATGCCAGTAGGTTGTCCACTGGCTAATGCGACTGATAGTACTACTCTTTGTCAGGCTACGCCTTTGTAGTCGTTGTTTGTTCTTGGTCTTTGTGCTAATATAGTTAGCCGTACAAGCTGACTTGTTGGATAGCCTCCATCGATACAACTCTTTTCTCTGATCGAAGGAGTTACAAAAGGCTCCTCCTTCTATGTTGAGCATTGGGTCTTCTTAGCTATGCATTTCCCTGCACTGTTGTAACGGCTCTATGAATTCTACGATGGTGTAACGGACACCTTCTATGAGGCATTGGTCTCGAACAACTTCATGCCATTTCTCCAGTAGTGAAACACTCAACGGATCCCTCTGTCTTTAGTGTTCTTTAAACGGTTAATGAGTTATATGCGATCATGCTATTAATAAATTTATATGGGTGCATGCTATTTGAGTTGTCTCTGTCAGATGGAAAACCAAGCCCTATCCAACCGTTGCGTTATATTAGTTTTCCTACAATGGCTGCATTATGTATTAAAACCCTGGCGCCTGCATTTATGTCGACTCTCTCCCACGTTTTCTCCTTCAATTTATTTTTTTGATTTCCATGGTGATTCTTGTTGGGCGTTAAGGTTTGTTTTGTATGCTCCATAATAGGGCATTTAAATTAAAAGAGATAATTAAGATTACTGATATTGTAAAATTGTAAAAATAACAATTTCTGAAAACAAATCCGACATGTTTTTATAAAAGAAAATTCGCTTATCCCACTCGTCTGCGGCGCGGCCAAATAGTGGCCGTCTGTCTGCACTCTACCTTACGTTTTCTACTAAGCATAGTCTGTGTGCTAATTGGATTTGGATTTCAACCCACTTGAGACAATTATTGCTCCTGTTGGAATCACTGTGGTTGTAAGAATGTGGTGATTTTCCCTTTGTGCTCCCAGAAACATACCCCATGTTTAGGGGTTCCGCCACATAGGATGGAATTCTTTTAGTAGTGGCCCAATGTATTTTCGTTTGATATTTATTCTATGTTGCTTCTGCATGATGGATGAGGTCATGGATCTTGTATTTGTCTTTGATATTTCTTTTTGTTACCTCTGTCATAACGTTCTTGCTTCCAGGTTTCTGCCTCTACCTAGCTCTCTCTCTGTCCTTGCGACTTTAGTCATCACTCTTGAGAGCGCTTGACTGGTATATAATCATTTCCTGGTGTTTACCAATATATTTTTTCTACTGACTTGGGTAGATAATTTTCATAGCATCATTTTTTATTTATCTCCCGCCATTGTTCATACTTGTCCATCTGCATTGCATTGAATTTTAAATTTTAGTTACTTTCAGTTAATAATGGTCTTTTCAGGACTTTTGCAGTCTCTTTAGAGTGTAACTGTGGATTGTTGTGTTTGGATATCTAACCCAGTTTTCCCACCATTAAATTGTCCATACAAGGTACTCAATTTAATTGCAATGGATTCTATCACTTCCACAAACCTAGCCAATTTTATGAACTTTCACAATGGCTATGAGGCATTTAAAATATCCCCTCAGAACTTGTATTAGGAAACATTCAAGCTATTCTCTGTACAGTAGGTTAGGAGAGAGATTAATCATTGAGAAAACTAACTTAAAATTTCATTGTAATAAGATAAATTAATCATTGAACAACATAACTTTGAAGCATTGATGGGTTCTGATAGAAGACATGGAAGATAAGTTGTGAGTTAATTTTATGTCTTACATCTATTTGTGATATTCATTACGTAACAGGTTGAAGGACAAGATGGGACATACAAGAATTTTTTTCTGTATGCTTTAGCGAAATAGCGCTCTCAATTCTATTTGGTCGTATGAGAGTTCTAGGCCTGAATTTCTATTGACCGAAGATCTCAATTTCCACTGCTAGGTTATGAAATTTTAACTTGAATTGACACATATTTATTTTAGATATATATCTCGCGTAGGCATGGATATTTTCTTTGGCAAGTATTATATGGAAGGAGATGTTGCAGACTTAAGTCTCCTTCCTAATTTGTAATCAATTCATTGGGATTCCATCTTGTGAGCGTTCTTCTTTTGTCTAGGCATTTATCTTAAGCTGGCAAGGCTCAAGGACTTCAAAGATTAATATATAAAAAGTTAGTTCTGTCATCTTTCCTTCCACTAAATGTAATGCCCATTTCCACAAACCTAAGCAACGTTAGATCGGGCGCCTCACTTGGCCAATAAATATTTTTTTTTTTTCACGGGTCAATTGGATAAAAAACAAAAGGAACAATTGATTTCTTTGTCCATTAAACATTCGATCTCTCTCTTTGATTGACGTGCCATATCATTTCTCTTTAGCACTTTCTAGGATCTTAGTTCCCATGCACTTCTTGATAGTTATGACAATTTTCCTTTCTTACTGCAAATTGTTTTGGTCTCTGTGTAGCTAGAGTTTTCACCCCAACTTGTGCAAATGAGCACCTCGTGAGGAGAATGGACTACTTAGTAGCAGTTCAATAAACAGTAATTTAAATTGCTAAAGCAATATGAATTCTAAACTAACATGAGCATTAACAAACATAACAAATATCATTTCTCTTTAGCACTTTCTAGGATCTTAGTTCCCATGCACTTCTTGATAGTTATGACAATTTTCCTTTCTTACTGCAAATTGTTTTGGTCTCTGTGTAGCTAGAGTTTTCACCCCAACTTGTGCAAATGAGCACCTCGTGAGGAGAATGGACTACTTAGTAGCAGTTCAATAAACAGTAATTTAAATTGCTAAAGCAATATGAATTCTAAACTAACATGAGCATTAACAAACATAACAAAACATGGAAATATGGTGAAGACCTTTTCTTTTTTGTATTAAAATTTTACCTCAAGTGTAGAGGTTGGTGAAGTTCTTGCAATGATCCAAGAGGTTTGCTCCAAACTCCATCTTTGCTCCTTCTCTTTCTCCAAAGGGTTGGAAATGGGCCAAAGAAGCACTCAAGGGTGAAAGTAGCTCAAGGGTGAGCTAGGGTTTCAAGAGTGATTTTGGCAGAGTAAGGGTATATTTGACTGTGGATATGAAATGAGGGGCCTCCATCACCTATTTATAGGTTTTTAGTGGTGGAGTGTTGGCCCATGGTTTTGGGAACCATATGGTTTAGGTCAGCTATATAGGGTTTTTTCCTCCTTTTCCCCTCTTTTTCCTCCTTTTTTTATACTTTTATTCCCTTTTTATAGGGTTTTGCTATTTTGGAGGAATTTTGGATTATTTTGGGGGGAAAAGGGGTTTTTTGGCCTTTTGGAGGCTTTTTTAATGGTTTTGTGGCCTTTTGGAGGCTTTTTAATGGGATTTTTAGGTTCTGGAGGTAAATATGGTAGGAAATATGGACAAATGAGTCATGTAAAGGGGTAAATGAGTTAGTGAGCACTTTTTGGGTGTTAACAGATTGCCCCCTGATGTGTGAGGGCAGGAGCTCATCATATGGCCGATAGACATCATAAGTCTTTTATGGTTTTCCTCGGGTGTGGAGGAGAGAAGGAACGAACTAGAGCCCGGAACAACGGTCCCGAACAAAATGTAAACACTGAACATACATGACCTCAATAATGAATGGGGAGTAATCTGAACATATGGACGAGGCAGGCATTCCCATGCTCATATCAAGATATAGAGCAACAACAACAACAACAACGGGGTCCAAAATATGGGGACCTGGAATATACATGGCCTCAAATAATGAATGAGGAAGAATCTCAATATATGGCCGAGGCGGGCATACCCATGCTCGTATCAAGATACATAAAAAATAACTGTGAGGCCCGAAAAGGGGGACCTGTAAGATACATAGAGAACCACTGTGCACATCATAAGGGTCCAGAGGGGACACAAATCTGGGACATACTGCTGGGCTGACCATGTCTGAGCTGAAGAACTAGTGCACTGGAATAACTATAGTGCTGCTGAGTGGGGTACCAGAGGAACTAATGAGCTGTTGGATCATAGTGATGGGGAGTCATACTCTCAATGGTACACTGAACTGGAACTGAACTGGGTACTCAAGGAAGCATATAACTGGATGGCTTCCGAATACAATCGCCAACGCAACCCGGACATCCACGGGAACATATAACTGGGCGTTCCGAAGTGACTCACCAATGGGATAGAGTCAGGGGAAATTTGGGGTCTTCGACCAATAATTGAAGGGATATAAACCCTACGCGATTCTCAATGATGTGATCAAGGTTTTTAAGTTGAGCATGTGAGAAACAACCACTCGGAGAGGCAATGATGACTCCTCTCAAAATGGTCCATAGGAACCCACCACTGATGGTGATGGGTCCAAGGCGCAGGGACCTCTAGGTCTATCCTATGGAATAGAGGGGTTGTCGTCGACAGAGGGAGACCTGCAACTAGCAAGGCAATGATGTTTCCTTGATAGGAGCACAAGGTGGAGAACCGAAGTGTGAGAGTACTGATGGTAGGACTGACATACTGTGGGGGATAACTGGGAAAGTAGAGTGGGTGGACTCAAACTTCCTTTGTTCAGAGTATGATGACGGGGGATGATTGAGCAACATATGAAACTGACTGGTGGGAAAGGGATCATAGCTGTAATGGATCAAGGATAGTGACTGGGGGGAGTAATACTCAAGCTTTTGTAAAATGGCAGGAGACTGCAGAATACTCTGAACAAAGGCGACCTGATTGGGGGTGTTGCCGTGATGATCGATCATAGTGCCAAGAGGTACGGGGGGGCTTCTTCATGGGTTAAGGAACTAGAAGAAGTGTGTGTAAAATGGTACTGTCATGTGGATTTATACGAGCCAGGACAGTTCATGCTCGTGATTGCTTTCAATTTTAAGGAGTCTGGAAGCAATAAGAAGACTCTAAAATAATGGAATGGTACTATCGTGTGGATTTGTACGAGCCCAGGACAGTTCATGCTCGTGGTTGCTTTCAATTTTAGAGAGTCTGAAAGCGATAAGAAGACTCCATGGGGTCGCTTTTTCGTGTGTTAGTCTCCAAGGCCCGAAGAAGCATAAAAGGATGCAATGAAGAACTCTTCTAGCCGGTGCAGCTAGAGTATTCCTTTTTCGTAATTAGTCTACCAGGTCTAGAAAAGGGTTAAAATTATACCAGATAGATGCCCTTTCAGGTACTTTAACAAGCATGAAAGGAAGCAAGATTGCTCGGTGATCTTTTCATTTTTTTAGGAGGTAGAAAAGAGCTTAACAAAACCTCCCTAAGTGCCTTTTTCGTAAAGGACTTGTCCGGCCCGAAAAAGGGATAAAATTATACCGAACAAAAGGAATAGCCAGGCAAGGAGGAAGTGCTCAATCAAGGAACATTGATGATGACTATCCATACAGGGATATGGACTATACCGAGGATCCGGAGGCACCATGACCGCCAGGGTAGGCATGGGGACTAGATGGTACGTATTGATTTTACTTGCATGTTATGGATGCCAGGATTTGTGTATGATGGGTTTGTTGATATACTGTTACTGACTGATGTGTGATCTACATATGTTGGTCCGAGACCACCACCAAGACATGTAGCGCGTAGGGGGCATGTGGCGGTACCATCCCTACCAGGTCGAGGGAAGGTGCGTCGACGGGACGCAAAGGGGACTCTAGAGGCCGTACGGACGCTTCTAGATCGGTTGCTGGTTGGAGTGACCGATGACGGGTGGAGGGACGTGGATCCCAAGGTAATCCAGGATTGTCTGAGGGCACCACGGGAAATCCGGTTGATCGCGATCTGGGTTGCTATCTTGGCAGATAGGGGTCAGGCACAGGAGCCCGTAGGGGATGAGGAGTTTCCAGAGGAGGAGTGAGGTGAGGACTTGGAGGCAACTGATGTAGGCAGTGATGCAGGGTATGACTCTCATTAGGGAGTGCAAGGGACTCCCCCCAATTTTGTAGCTATGGCATGTATTCTATGAGGCATAGGGATGTATAGATATTTTTTGTATAGCTGAGTACAGGAGTACTCAGAACATGTGTAGCATATGGACATGTATTTTTTTATATATATATGCACATGGATGCACCTTTTTGCTATGATGATGTAGTGTACGCACGTGGATGCGCTTATGGTTGTTATAGGTTTGTACTGCATGTGGATGCATGTAGTATAGAATGATGGGCACGTGGATGCCCCTTGTGTATTTTATGTGATACAACATGATGTATGTAGGATTAGGAACGTGGATGCCCCTGTATAATAATGTGGTTTTATTTTGTATTGCACGTGGATGCCCCTTGCAATCTTTTTGGGTTTTTATATATTTTTGATGAGATGTTATGGGATGATGATGCATGATGGACGTTTTACATGGTGTGATTGATGTGCCAATCTAGGATATTATTAGCCATTTGATCTGCAACACTATTGTGAGCTCGTGGGACATGGGTGAATGTTATGGATTCAAACTGTCGGCTGAGTTGTTTTGTGCGCAGGAATTTTCTAAAGAGGCAGGGATCACGCACCTGGTAGCGGTTGTTGAGCTGGGAGACAAGTAGCTGGGAGGCAAGGAACACATGAAGGTGACATATGCCCATCTGGAGGGAAACAGTCAAGAGATCGGTCACAGCATCATACTCCACCTGGTTATTGGTAGCAGCACCTATACATATTCCGTCAAGGTGAAGCAGTTCATGTGAAGGGGAATATAAGTCCCATGCTACAAAATCCAGGTTTGGAGACCAGTGGCTTGCTCCATCAGCGAATCCAATGTAATGAGGTGGATGATGGTCCATCTATGGTCATGCAAAAAATGAGCAATGTAAGATTGCGGTAAAAAAGGTGAAAAACAAAAAGAGAGCAAACTGTACAATACGGACCAATGGGGCCATGGATTTATTTAGGGATAAAAGCGCCTAAGATACAACCCATTACGAGGGTTGCACAAAGGGTGAACTTCTGAGTCAATTAAGATGTATGCCCCCTTGCTGAGATAGGTCTGCACGACAGAGAAGTTCACCCTTACATCTTAACTGACTCAGAAGTTCACCCTTCATGGAAAGTTCGAGGGTGTACATGTTGGTCATAACCATCCTTGGAGCTGTTCTTGGAGGCTTCAATGGTCTGGAGAGTGGCACGACAGTCTTCATCAGCTTGTTCTAGTGTTAGCAGACAGTGCTCGAGGGGGGAGGTGTCTGGGAGGAGCTCTACGGCGATGTGTAAGGCAGGTATCTGACACTCTATGGGGAGGACAGACTCTACAGCGTGAACTAAATGAAACGGGGTAAAACTGGTGGCGGTTTTTGTGGATGTACGGTAAGCCCATAAGGCAGGGAACAACATGTCGTGCGAATTGGACTTATGCCGGTCAATAGTGCGTTGGAGGATGGTTTTGAGAATTTTGTTAATGGCCTCTACTTAGTCGTTCCCTTGGGGGTAGTAAGCAGAGGAATACTGATGTTCGAATTTTAGTAGGGTGGATAACTCGCGCTAAAGGGAATCTTCAAAGTGTGAACCATGGTCTGAGACCAATTGTTTGGGTAACTCGAATCTAGTGATAACGTGGTTGAAAAAGAAACGGGCAGTGATGTCAGCTGTACAATTGAAGGTGGGCATGGCTTCTGCCCATTTGGTGAAGTAATCAACGGCGAGAATGATGTACTTATGGCCGTTGGCAGATGGGGGTTTACATTCCAAGAAGTCGATGGCCCACTTACAAAAGGGACCAATGGTGACGACTGGGTGTAACGGAGCGGGTGGTGTCCGGGCCTTGGGGGCAAAAAGTTGGCAATTATGGCAATGTTTGACCGCGGTGATGCAGTCGGTAAAGAGTGTGGGCCAGAAGTATCCGGCGTGGATGACCTTTTGGGAGGTGGCCATTCCATATAAATGTCCTATGACAGTCATTGAGGACGTGTTCAGCTTCCTCGTGTGTAAGGCACCGACAGAGAATCGTATCAACCCCTCGCCGATAAAGGACATCGCCTAAGAGGAGATATCGAGAGGCCTGGTGACCGATACGACGGCGTCCATCACGACTAATGTTGGGTCTGAACTTCTGCGTGCAAAGGTATAACAAAATATCACCGTACCATGGGTCATCAGACGAGATGGTGAACAAGTGATTTTCGGGTAACTCATCCGAGATTTGTGGGGACGGCAGAAGGGAGGGGAGATCGGTGATGAGTTGGGCAAGCGTGAGGGATTTAGTGCTCTTAGGGGTTCGGAAAGTGAGATCATATTCCGGGAGGATAATGACCCATTTCGCAATGCAACCTTGTAGGAGGCGCCGGTTTAAGAGATAGACCATGGGGTTGGAGTCGGTGACAACTGTGGTATGACTGAGCAAAATGTAGTGTCGCAATTTTTGGACGGAGAAGACCATAGCAAGGGTGAGTCTTTCCTCGTAGGGGTAACGTAGGGGTGGTCCAGAAAAGGTCTGGCTAACATAATAAATGACATGCTCTTGGCGAGCGGTGTCTTCTTGAACCAGGACTCCGGACATGGCATGCTCATATGCCGAGACGTAAAGGATGAAGTCCTAAGAGAAATCTAGAGGGGAGATCAAAGGGGCTTGTGTGAGAGCTCTCTTGAGGGCTTCGAAGGCAGCTTCTGCTTTCTCATCCCAAACAAAGGGTATGTGGGTACGAAGCAGGCATAAGAAACCATGAACGATGGTGGCATAGTCGGGAACAAAGCGATGAACAAAATTGGATCACCCCTGCAGACTCTAGAGCTACCGGAGCATGCGAGGAGAGGGAAGGTCTAAGATGGCTTGGACTTTCAAAGGGTCAACAACAATTCCTTTTTGGGAAACAATGAATCCCAACAACCGGCCTGCCGGAACGCAAAAGACACACTTGTGTGGGTTCAAGCGGATTTGATATTTGCGACAACACATATAAACTTGCCGGAGGTCATTAAGTTGGTCTGATCGTTTCTGGGAACGAGCTGTAAGGTCATCAAGATAGACTAGTAGGATATGGACCAAATCGTGGAAACAATAGGTCATGGCCCACTGGAAGGTGGCACCAGCATTTTTGAGGCCGAAAGGCATGACACGATAGGCAAAGGTGCCCCATGGGGTGGGGAAGGCAGTCTTGTACTGATCCTCCTTACGGATCTGAATCTGGTTGTATCCGAAAAAACTGTCCATGAAAGATAGGACTTCATGGCCCGCACATGCATCAGTGAGTTGTTAAATAAATGGCATGGGGAAGTTGTCTTTGGGACAGGCTCGGTTTAAGTCGTGGAAGTCAGTACATACTCTAATGGTGCCTTGTTTTTTGCTAACAGGAACGGGGTTTGAAACCAGGTTGTATATGCAATAGGATAAATGAATCCTGCATTACGAAGTTTCTCAACCTCTGCTTTAATAGCGAGGAGCTTTGAAGGATTAATGGGGCGCTGTTTCTGGCGAATGGGGGGTACATCTGGCCATGTGTCAATGTGGTGCTCTATAATAGCAGGGTCAAGACCAAGCATTTCGGTACAGGACCAGGCAAAGACATCACGAAACTCTTGGAAAAGTTTTTTGTACTCTCCAATCTCATACTCATTGTAGGATGCTCCTAAGGTAATCATTTCAAGAGCACCAGGTGGGTCTGAGATATCGATGTCGATGACGGGTGCGATGTTGGCCATGTTACCTTCCTCAAAGGCCTTAGGAGTGGGAATAGGATCCTTAAACCAATCGACTTTGGTGGGAAGGAAATCTTTGGACTCAACCGCAAATTGGGTAGCTGTGGTAGAGGAGGATTCTTCTGGGAGGAAATAGGAACGATGGTGCATGTCATCCCAGGGATAACCCAGGGAAGTGAGAGCCTCAAGAATCTCCTCATCATTGTGGAAACATTGAGTTGTCAAATTGGTTGACGAGGAAGTGGTAGTCGAAGAGATCATATAAATGGTGTTAATCTCTCCGGACGGGGATGAGACTGGGGGATGGATCTCCTTAATTGTGGGGGGTACCATCTCAAGGTCCAAATTATTCATCTCGTAGAGAGCTGCTCTGTAATCTGGGAGATTGGGATAGTGATGTGAGTAATGGCCATAAACACTGCATATTGCACAAGGGTGGTTTGTACACAGTGATTTATCATGAGGCTTAGGGGTTGGATCGAGTTCGACAACCGGGATGTTGGGGTTGTTGTCAAGCATTTGCATGTGTTCCTGTAATGCAGGTAATTGTGGACATTGATGAGTTGGATGGCCTAACTCATCACACAACGAGCATTTAGGAGGAGCACGAAACACGGGGGGGTTTTACTGCCTTGGGAGGGGGTAGAGCAGCATATGGTTGTGGGCCTCTGCCCCCAGTGGGCTTGATAAGAGGAGGGGGATTCGTAGATGACGAAGGGGCAGTGACACCAGGAGGTGGTTGACTAGTAGTGGCAATGGGTTGCACCGGTTGGAGGATGACATTTGGTGTCGGTGGGGGAATGGGAGGCGAAATATACCACACGAGTAATCCCAAGGTTAACCCGGGGAGGCTAAGAGTAGCCATAACTGGGGTGCTTACTACTCCCGAGGGAGGGAATAGGAAGGGGATTGTGTGGATGGGTGTAACACCAATGTGACTAGGTACCAATGGTGGTTTGGGTAACAAGGGCGGTTGATTGTTGGGTGTTTGCATATTGTGGGAAAGGGTACATAGGTCAGATACTTCTGGTGCAAGTGATAGGGGAGGAATGGATTGGAATGTTGAGGTCATTGGCATATCTGAGTAAACTCCAGGTCCCACAGAGGAAACAAACGAGGTAGTTGCACCAACAACATGGGGAGAACATTCTCGGGTGCAGCGGGGGAATTTGGATCGTAATAGGTGAGTTGGTCGACCTTGACCACACGTCCGTCATGGGGGAACATCATGGTACGAAAAAAGGATGAGGCAACAACCCGCATGGCATACATGTAGCTGTGTCCAAGTAAGAGGTTATAATCAAGTTGGGAATTGATGGCATCTATGTCAATGAGCACGGTTTTACCACCCAACTCGACTGGGACATTAGCTAATAGACCTTGGGGTTGAGCCGAACAACTGTCGTAGGCTCGCAATGAAGTGGTGGACTGCTGGAGAGTAGGGGATTCCAACTTCTGCCAAACGAATGTGGACATAACACATGTAGAGGCACCTTCATCAATAATGCATCGATGGATGACAAGATTCCGAATGGAAACAGAAACTTGGAATGCTAAAGTGGAAGGCAGGCGTGGTTCAGACTGGTCCAAATCGAATGCCATCAGCTATGAATCATTTGGGTCAATAGCACCAATGGCAGAGAGCAAAGTCTTGCGCTGTGAAGGATAGTTTTTTAAGACTTCTAACGTAGACATGGCTGCGGGAGATTGGGCTAAGTCATCTAAAATGTTGTAATTTGACGCAGCGCAAGCATTGGGGTTATTGTTAATGCAACGAAGTGGGAAGCGAGGTGCTTTAGAGGCACCATCGAGTGGAGCCAGAGGTATACATAACGTCTGATCGGTGGGATGAACGTTAGTGTTTTTGTCAGCGGGAGGGGCTTCAGGAGTGGAGCCATATTGGTTCCGATGGGTTTGGAGGTTGACATTAGTGGATGACATCATCAACAAGTGGTGGGTACCTGAATCTAACATGGGTTGATCAAGAGCGGCATAAGTGATCTGTTGTTTTGGTGGTGTGTTGCCTTGAGGGGGAGCCAATGGCTGAGTGTTCACTACGCCTTGGGTTGGTAAGGGGTTTTGCAGCACCAAAGGTTGATGCTGAGGTGGTGGGGGGTTGGGTGGTGCCTAAGGAGCCGCATGCCCTTGGCGATGGGCATCATCAGTCCAGAGTTGCCGAGCTTGCTCCAAAAGTGGGAAAGTGTGTGTGTAGTGGCCATAGACCCCGCAAATAGAACAAGGATGGTTTGTTTCCAAACTAGGATTTTTGGCCTACTTGGGCGGCCAATCAGGGTTCTGGTTAGCAGGTGTCGCGTTATTGTTGTTTGGGGGATTGGGAGGTTGACCACCTTGGTCTGGAGGGGGGTTATTCCCACGCTTATGGCCTTTGCCATGGTTTTGCTGGCCCTGTTGGCGCTGGTTGGTTTGGTTCTACTGCGGATTCTGTTGGGCGTATACTTGCCCTTGGGCAGCAGGTAGGTTATGGGGTTGTGCAGGTGCAGGAGTAGGCTGCGGTGGATAATAAGCAGGTGGAGGTTGCGCAGGTGTTGAACCTTGTGGGGGCTGCTGATACATCTGTGGAACAGGTTGTGGGTTTACCGTAGGGGCTGCCTGTGGTGGGTAATAAGCAGGTTGGGCTTGAGAAGACACAGGAGCTGGTGCAGCCTGTGGGTGGTAATAGGGCTGAGGTGCGACCGTGGGGGCGTAAGCGGGGGACGCATGACCAAAGCACTGAGGTGGACAGGAGGGTCTGTGGGAATGGTGGTGATGAGCCATAGCAGCATACGAATTGGTTGCTCCGGATTGAGATGTGGCACGCAAAAGGTCGGGGCCATGGCTAGGACATGCTATGGAAAGGGTTGGGGATGTGATGCAACACGGCCAATGATGCCATCTGTGGCATGGGATGCCCCTAGCACATCGTGTTGGGAGGAATCACCGCAAGGGGCATCAGGTATGATGGTATATAAATAACCCGAATGGGCGTAAATGAGGTCAAATTGCTGGGCTTTGAGGATGGCCTCTTCTTCTGATTGGGGTCGTTCGGATGCCACATCCTTGGCAATGACAGGAAGGAGGGATTTTAGGAACCAATCTAAGAAGATACAGTCGTCTAACTTGATTTTGCAGAGGCTGCGGTGTCGACGCCACTCATGAATGTGGTCAGTGATGTGGGTAGCCGTGTTCTGTCTGCAAGATAGTAGGATCTCAACTCCCGCGTCATAGCGGACAGGTAACTGAAAGAACTGCAGGAAAGTGGAGGCAAGGGAGGTAAAGGTGGCATGGGTCCCATGGGGCTGCTTGATGTACCACTTAGCTGTAGAGCCAGTGAGGGTGCGCTGTAACAAATGGAGGCAGACAGAGTCGTCCACTATGGAATTGGAGGAACACCATAGATGGAAGGACATAATATGGTTCTGAGGGTCCTCACCTGCCTTGCCCTCAAACTTAGGGATGTCGGAGGGGAGCTTGGTGGGCATGTGAGGCCATGCAAGGTCGTGTCGGATGGGATCGTTAGTCAATCTAGCTAGGTCAGGAAGGTTGAGACTAGCCATGAATGGCAAACTAGTAGAAGGATGTGACATACTAGTGGGTGTGACCATGTGGGGGCCAATGCCCCCAAGTGTAGGCGCTGGGTGAGGGAGGTTGCCCCCAAGTGGAGGAATGAAAGTGGTATGGGACGGTCCTACACCGCCAAGGGTAGTGTGAGTCACTGATGGGGTGGCACTAGGTATGCCAGCTACAGGAATGGGTACAGTGATCGGAATGGTAGATGTGGGCCCCATCGAGGGCATACACAAAGTAGGTGTGGTGGTGGATGCTCCATCAATGGTCCCTAAAAAGAAAGGGGTGGAAGTCACGCCATCCATGGGGCTAGTTGGTGCAGTGTAAATGGGGTTCTCGGACTCTGCCTCAGAATCAGAGGTAAAATAAGGGGCATCTAGCTCGGGTGATAGAGTTCTTTGCCGTTGACGAGTGGAGTCAAGTGACAAGGCTCGAGATCTATGATGAGTGGTATCAAGTGATGAAGATCTATGTCTGTGACGGGTTGTGTCAAGTGAACCTTGCTGTGGGGGCTCACCCCGAAAGCGCCAAGAATGTCTCTCGGACTCAATGGTGATAGATGGTGTCAAATATCTAGGGGTTGTGTTGAGTGAAAAACAACTCAAAAACCCTAATGCAACCAAGTGTGCAGAAGGAGAGCTCAAAAAATATGGCACTCAGGTCAACAACCAACTCAAAACACTTACTATAACAGTTGTGCTACAATAAGTGGAGTATCAACGAAAATGGTCAGAATACCAACAAGTAGCAGGTTTCCTAAAAAAGAAAAATAGTGGACTCGCTAGACCAAAAGGATGTAAGGGAGCATGCAAACACCTAACTAAATAGTATTCTGACTCAACTAGACATATCCTCTGCAAGGTGATGAAATCCAAGTCAGACAATATGGATAGGATAGCCAAGTGGCTAAAGATATCCCCCTACCAGAAGGGACACCGGGTAGTCAATCCTAGAAGAAAGGAAACTAAGATACCCCATTCATGACACGTCCAGAAAAGGTGAATCTAGCGTTTGGTTCTATCGCCACGGTATCCCCATACAGAGATACCTCGAGAACTGTGAAAGGTAGCCTTCGGTTACTGAATGGATTGCGGTATTCCACTCAGGCCTCCGAAACCAGTCTGGCAACTTCAACCCTCCTAGGGGAGAGGCCCTCTGATAAACTGGTTGTGACCGTGCCAAAAAATACTAGGGGATTTTGGTTCCCTAATGGACAATAGCTATGTCTCAAGTGTAATCAACCGAGGGGTGTTATTTGCATGCCTATCCCCCCGATCCTACCTAACTACAAAAATTCTTATGTGTTCCCCAAGTGGGGTTAGAATATTGGTTGTGTTAAGTAGTTTTTTAGGGCTCACTTGAATTAGGTGACAGAGTGTGTGCCTGTGAGATGATGATCAACCCAAGTAAAAGTGCCATGAGGGTGGGCAACTTTCTAACTAACAATAAACAATACAGAATTTAAACTTTGAAATGCAAAATTTTCTCTTTTCAATTAAAATGCTGAAATTTTAAAAAATATTCTGTAAATGGAACAAAAATAATATTGTAGAAAAAAGGCTGTAAGGAAGTATGGCTGTAGGGAGGATAGATGGCTGTGTAGGTGCAGAAAATAGTGAAGCAAAGTGCTGGGTTCAAAACAGTGACAAAAGTGTAGAAAACAGACCACGGGTTTGTGGCAAATCTGGGCGGTCAGACCATGGGAAATAGCTCAACAGTCGCGGACGGGTTGCTGGATTTTGGCCAACAGATGCAGTTGGAACGCGGGAAATAGGTCGAAAGCCGCAGGTGAATTGCAGAAAAAGGGTTGGAAGCCGCAGTCGGGACGTGGGAAAATGGCCGAAAGACACCGGCGGGTTGCAGAAAAATGGCTGAAAGCCACAGTCCGGACGTGCAAGAATGGCCGAAAGACACCGGTGGGTTGCAGAAAAATGGCTGAAAGCCGCAGGAGGGACGTGGGAAAATGGGGTCACAGCCACAGTCGGACCGTCCCAAACAAGCTAATAGCAGCGGTTGGATCGCAAGTAACAGACTGAAAATGGTCGGCAGGTCGTCGAAAATAGTCTGAGCGCTGCGGTCGGATCGCAGGTAAATGCTTGAAAGACACGGTAGGAACGCAACTGTAGGGGGTAAAAGAAGTGGTTTACGGTAGTTGAAAGGGACAACCGAATAGAAAAATATTGCAGAAAATTAAAAATATTTAAAACTTGAAAAACGATAACCAAAAATTCAAAGGAACACAAGCGGAGTCGCCAAAACTATAGCTAGGGTTTTCACCCCAGCTTGTGCAAATGAGCACCTACTAAGGAGAATGAACTCCTTAGTAGCAGTTCAATAAACAGTAATTTAAATTGCTAAAACAATATGAATTCTAAACTAACATGAGCATTAACAAACATAACAAAACATGGAAATATGCTGAAGACCTTTTCCTTTTTGTATTAAAATTTTACCTCAAGTGTAGAGGTTGGTGAACTTCTTGCAATGATCCAAGAGGGTTGCTCCAAACTCCAGCTTTGCTCCTTCTCTTTCTCCAAAGGGTTGGAAATGGGCCAAAGGGGCACTCAAGGGTGAAAGTAGCTGAAGGGTGAGCTAAGGTTTCAAGAGTGATTTTGGCAGAGTAAGGGTATATTTGATTGTGGATATGAAATGAGGGGCTTCCATCACCTATTTATAGGTTTTTAGTGGTGGAGTGTTGGCCCATGGTTTTGGGAACCATATGGTTTAGGTCAGCTGTATAGGGTTTTTTCCTCATTTTTTCCTCTTTTTCCTCCTTTTTTTATACTTTTATTCCCTTTTTAGAGGGTTTTTGCTATTTTGGAGGAATTTTGGATTATTTTGGGGGAAAAAGGGGTTTTTTGGCCTTTTGGAGGCTTTTTTAATGGTTTTGTGGCCTTTTCAAGGCTTTTTAATGGGAATTTTAGGTTCTGGAGGTAAATATGGTAGGAAATATGGACAAATGAGTCATGTAAAGGGGTAGATGAGGTAGTGAGCACTTTTTGGGTGTTAACACTCTGCCTGATTTATGAACGATCTCTCTACAAATTAGTTAGGCCGGTGTAATATTCAGAAACCTTCATCGAATATTCAGATACCTTCGGGTGATCTTAGGTAATGTCATGTCATGTTGTTTTAAATCTCTATATCATTGTGCCTAGTGGTTGATCCATACAATCCGAGTAACTTGTACCTTATTATAAGAAAATGATGGAAATTCCCATGAACCTATACATTAGGTCATCCATAAATAAACCTTAGAGACACGGACCAATGTCCCCTTTTGCAGATTTGATAGCATTCTTTGTACAAATACCTTCATAGTTGAGGTTTTCTTGTATTTCAATTTGGTGGGATTTAGCTCGATGCAGGATTGGATTAATCATCGTAGTTTGGGGTGTGCAACGCTGATTCAGATGCCTGACATTTCCATTGTTTTGGGGGTTAGTTTTGTATCAGTGTGTTGGAAATTTGACAATAAGAGGTGTATATTTTTGGGTTAATATGACTCAGTATTTCCCAAGAAGTGAATTTTTTTACAACCTATAGGGAAAAAAAAAAAAACCTCATCGGCAGAAGGAGAAAGCTCCTTGCTGATCAAATAAACCATTTTCCTCAAGCCAGTATCCTTAGACTGAAAAAGCCTATGACAACAAAGAAAACTATGTAGCTTCAACCTTCGTGAAGGTATCTCCTTGATTAATTAAAAGTAGAAGTTTCCTAATGACCTGGGCACATCTCCTCGCATCGAGTTGAAGATCATTAAAAACACAAGCTTCCTGTTCACTTCCAGTATGATAGCGAGCTTTCGAGCGAGAGGTTAGAGCTAGATTCTAGAATGAATTGCCTGCCTTAAAGCTTTTAATAAAGGAGAAAAGAGAACCAGCTAAAATGAGGTAAGCTTGCTTCTTGTGTGCTTTTGCTATCACTTAGAGAGAGGTTTATTTATGGCTTTCATTTCATTTACTTGCTTCGCTCCCACACTAGCTAAGTTGTCCCTAAATTGTCCCTAAAAGGGATCTGGGATGGGTATTTAGAATGAATACATGTTTTTGTCGACCTTCTAAATTTGTGAAATATGATGCCCTCTGGTATTAGAAACCATCGTTATAAAGTCTAATGCAAAAGCCAGGAAATGAATACCACTAAGCTATAAACCTTAAGAAAAAAAAATTAATTTCAAAAGGAAAATTCTGTAGAGAATGAGCTGTGAGATACAAAAAGTTAAGTGAAGGTTGTTGAAGAAGTCTAGTTGTTATCATTATTTTGTAGAATCATGCTCTTTGGATTCGAACCACGGTCCTCATTGTTCACGATGATAGAAATAAAACAACGAATTGTGGGATCTAAGAGTATGTGAAATGTTTATACCTAAATTCAATTATTCCATCTTGAATTTTTGCAAACAATGTGGAGTTTTATGTTGCTTGGAGCAACTTAAAGAAGTAGCTCTGCTCAGAATTGTGACGCGGCCCTCAAAGACCTATGGAGTGCCCTAGATTTATGTTCGTTGTTAAATGGTCTGAAACAATGAGCATGTAATGGAAAGGAGAGTCATGGTGGCATGTGGTCTCAGCGATGGAATTGGAAGAGTGAGTGACAACCTTGGATATAGCAACAATCGATTAAAGAAATTCAACAAATACAATAAGAAGAAAATATAAGCATATTAAAACTTTTCTTGGGTAAATAATTCAATGCTAAAGTTTTTGACACACACCACCCTGGAATTCCAAATCCGCACATGAATTTTGGATTTTAATGAAACTGTGATAGTTCAAATTCTTGAAACATGCCACTGCAAGGCTGCTAGAAGGAAGCATAATGAAAACATGAATCTTTCATTGAAGGACAAATTGTTAAGGTTACTGGTTCTTAGAACAATGTTTGGAAACGAAATAAGCTCAGGCACAACACTTAGAAGGCAAAAAAAAAGAACATGGAGATAGAGAAATTGTGCACTTCTATACAGCATATTGTTTTATGTGCATCAAAGTTGGTTGCATTAATATGCAATAGTCATCTAGTTCATTACCCCAAGAAAACTAGAGGTCGGTATGTTTGATGGTTTAAAAGCTTGTTCTCTACGTGTTATTGGGAACTGGGAAGATGATAAATGAACTTCATGTTTATGCAAGGAGTTAATACAAGTATTTAAATTATCCAATTTAAAATTCAAAGTCAATCGAGTAAGGTTATGTATGAAAATACTCATTTTCTTATCAGATGAGGAATTACAACACAATACATGTTTAGTAGATGGACAATATCACTTATGAGAAAGAAGAAAAAAATGATTAAATGAATCTAATCTGAACTTAATCTATATACTCGTCGAGTGGGTGGTCGAGTGGGTGAATGCCTCCTGTATATTAGTATATGTGATATTTAGGTACTCATCCCTATATATTTAAGAAAATATTAAGGTATATATATATATGCCATGTAATGAGTTGGTTAATCGTGATAGGAGTGTTCTTGATATTTACATTCCGTTCTATATATGATATGATTTAAGTTGATGATCATGAGATGAATGTTCATAAGATCATGCATCCTTGTGTTACTTAAAGGAGACTTGTGGTTATTAGCATGTGAGTATTAACATGTGGCTCCATTCCACCTAAGACATATGGTCATTAGAATGTGCACGTGATACTTTTGGATGCTATTTCATGACGTTATGGTGCTTTACAAGATAGATGACTTGTGGAACATAAAATGATATTATTTTGTGATGGTATTAATTTAGCATTTTAATAGCCTATCATTGCATCTAGAGATAAATCACATTGGGCACATAAATGGTATGAAATCATTTTATGGTTAACTTTGTTATTTTATAGCTTTGCCATGTGTTAATGAAGAATAAGAGAGTATATCAAACATTTGGTATGACATGTTATCGTTTCATGTAAGCTTTATTGCTCCCCGTAGAATCCATATTTGATATGATGAAGGATTATGTTGGTTTTTACTCTATGTTGATAGTACTAATGTTGAAATATGGTAGCTTATCATGACATGTTAATGAGATGCTTAGTGAAATTATAAAAGTATCATGACCATTTATGTTATAATGGTAACACAGAGCACCTAAATGCTTTAGATGTTAAACTTGGCATGACTTATTGGGACAATGGCTTATGATGCAAAGTATTGCAATATGAATTGGTGGCTAGACATTCTTGTTAGCACAGAGTCAAGGATGATCCATGATATTATTATATTGAGAAATGGTTACTAATGATTATTCATTATGGCAAGTGCCAGTTGTTCCAAGTGATCCACTCAAATAGCCTAATGAGGATAAGTATTCTATGATTTCGTGGGAGACCATAACCACAAATGAGAATTGTTACTATAAATATATTATGGGCCGAGGGACAAACCCAACAATTATCTCTATACCAACATCGCTTGAATTTTGTATCGGAAGTTGGGAAGGTGGCAGTGCCACAGATACTTCCCGGAGAACTTCTGATGTGACCAGAGTCCACAGTTGGAGACATACTCACTGGGAGGGAGGTTTATGGAGAAGGACTTCTGATGCCTAGGGCTAGTTCCTTAAGGGTGCTGGGGAGGATGTTTAGGCTATCCTTATAAGATGCCTGGGGTATAATGATCTTGATATTAGGATCGGGGGTACCAGGAGTATCAGGATCGGGGTACCAAGAACCAAATGCCAGCTAGTACCGATGAGGCGCAGATTCCGTTAGAATCCAATGAGGCCATATTATTACCAGAAGTTTGGAAGGTGGCGATGCCGCAGTAACTTCTTGGGGAACTTCTGATGCTTGCTGTATGATCCGTGGATAGGTTACAGTAGAGGGCCTGTGCCATGGTGAGCAGGACCATCCGGAGTTGGAGGGGAGGTGTAGGGAGGTTCATCGGATGGTATGATTCTCAGGGAGAGGGTGAGTAAGGAAAGAGGAAGTAAACAAACACACAGTCATTAATTATTAATTAATTATCTAATGCTTATGTATGTATGATGCATGATTGTTGATATGGTTGCATACTAGACTCATAGAGAATTACTTAAGAGCATGTTCTAACTTAGGGCGTTTGATTGTATTAGTGCAGTCTGGAGACTTCTATGTGGTGGCCACACATATAAATCTCTAAACTTCACAATAGTACTAGCTACCTATATACTATAGTATTTACTTGATTAATTGATTGAATAAGTATTTTATTTATTGCTTGAAGATTATAACTTCGGGATGAAGTTTCTTGAAGGGGGAAGTATGTAACAACCCTCATATAGGAATATAGGGTATATTTGATATAATATGATATAATGTAATATAGTATAAGGTAAATAATTAAAAGAAACATAAAAAATAACTAATGGAAAACAAATTTTGCATAAAGATAGAAATTAAATAAGAAATTAAGAAATTGGGAGAAGGAGGGGATAAACGGAAGAGAAGAAGTGAAGAGAAGGAGCTTTTTGTCTTTGGGATTCTTGGAAGAGGAGCTATGGAGGAGAGGAAAGCAAGATAACACTGACATAGGGTTAATTTTTGGGGGCTCGGGGGCCTCAGCCTTTGGCTGGAGGTTGGTTGGGTGGAGAGTCATCCCCCCACCTTCAGTTGCACTATTGGAGCTGTGAGGTAATGGTAGCTGCTAGGTCATCTAACCATGTATGGTTCCTTAATTTTCATAGCATATTTTTTGTTATACTGTTGATTAGATACACTCTGTTGTTACAGATCTTTCATTGCATGATGCTTCTTGTTGTATATTGGTTTTATAGATTTACAGGATATCAGATCCATTGTATTTATCAGATTCTTGTATTGGTTCATAGATCTGTATGCATCTTTAATATTATAATGTTATTTAGTAGGTTTTATGTGTTTTAGGGTTCTTACACCACCGAGTAACCATTCTCAATGGAACATACCTCCGCAAGGGGGCAATCCATACATGCATCCTATTCCACAATGGAATGGACAACCTTCAGGAAGTAACCCAACTTTTTGGATGCAATCTCTGCAAGGAGGTAACCCTTATTGGAATTCTTCTCAAGCCCAAGGAAACCAACAATGGAGCCATCAAGCTTCACTTGGATATCAAACATTTGCTCCGGCACCATCCAAATCACCATTTCGAGCCACATTGAATCTACTGAATTTATCCTGGCTGAATAATGACCTTGTTCTACATTTGAATGGGTGGCCAACCATATAACCTAAACTACCCTTAGACATAGCCAAGTTTGAAGGAAAACCTGGGGAAGACCCATCAAATCATGTGATGACATTCCATTTTTGGTGTTCATCCAATTCCCTAGTTGATGATAGTGGTAGGTTAAGGTTGTTTCAGCAGTCCCTCACAGGAATTGCTATGAAATGGTACATTGAATTGCCACAAAATACTTTCACATAATTTTCATCTTTAGCCATGGTTTTTTTGACACATTTTCAATTACCCATCCTCTATGAGACATGAACAAAACTTTTAACTTCACTTACACAATCCACCGCTACTCACATATTGGATCATATCCATGAGTGGAGGAGGCACTGAAGGGTTATAAAGGCTGAAATCCATGATCAATTCTTAGCAAATTGGTTCATCCCTATTTCCTACTCTTTCCAAAGATGTATCCATGTTAGGAGTTATGACTGAAGAACAACTCATTCAGAGTGCTCACCGAATGGATTTGATATATTCTTAATCGGGCACTCTTAATTATTTCATACCAAATGTTGTAAGACCTACGTCTGATCCAGGTAGGCCACCAAAAGGACCTTATACTGATGGTGTGATTCAATCCATTAACCAACTTGAATAGATTACCCAACAATTGGGACAAATGTTAGTTCAAAATCTTCAACCCATAGCTCGCCAGGCAACATAGCAATCCACAACTTTTACCCAAACTTCTGAAGTACTTACCTTTCAAACTGCAGATGCAAAAGGAAAAAAAAGAAACAAAAGAATAAACCCAATGCTAATAGTGGGAAAAGAGATGCTCCTAAGGTGAATAATCCTACTAGAACCAATAGTGAAAACCGGAAGAACATGTACCCTTGCAAAATTTGCTAAGGGGATCATCCTAGTCATCTTTGTTCTCATATGGATGATATTCATCGAATGTTGGCACAACGAGGGGGGCAAAAACCACTTGCTATACTTACACAACCCCCCCCCCCCCAACAAAAATAGATGGTTTTTGTAGAGCCAATACCTCCACCAGGAGGAAACCAAGCAAACCCCCCACAGGGGGCAATCCAACCAATGCTAATATCTTCACGATTGATGAACATGAAATAAACATTCAAACAAGGGCTCGTTCTTATGGCATACCTTCAAAAGATTTTGAAACAGTTTTCTCTTCACCTAGTGTTTCACTAACCATTGAGAAACCAACCATATAAATGGTACCTCGACCTCCAAGAGGGGTTTTACGTATAACAACACACAATCCTAATGCCCCAGCTGCTCACAAATACAATGTAGTTCAAGACTTAGTTCAAGCTCCTTGTGCAATGTCCGCCTTGGAAGTATTGCAAAGTTGTCCTGCTCAAAGAAAGGCACTATTGTCTGCTATTGGTCCTATTGATCCATCTGACAGTAATTTGATCACTTTTGACTTAGAACAGTCCACATGTAGGCTTCCCTCACAAATTGCATTTCAGATCAAAGTGAGTTCACATGGTAAGAACATTTTTCAAACCATTGTGGATGAAGGAACCTCAACTTGTGTCATGTTACTAGCTTGTTGGAAAGCTTTGGGATCACCCACCCTAGTACCATCCCACAAAATTCTCAAGGCATTTGATGGTCATTCATTTCCAGCTCATGGACTTATCATGGCTTTCCCAGTTGAATTGGGGGGGGGAAATAGTTCAAGTAGATGTTGAGGTAGTGGATGCACCCATAGACTACAATTTTATATTGGGATGTAGTTGGATACATAAGATGATGGCTATAATATCTTATGTATTATGAGTCATTTGGTTCTCCCACCAAGGGAAGATTGTCACAATCGATCAACTAGATTACTACACACTTGAAATTGGTCTACACTCGAATTTACCTTTTGTAGGGGATTCAACGACGGTGATTCAGGATGTTGGGGTAGGAATGTTTAAAGACTCATCCCTTATGGGAATTTTCACAATTCCACCACCAATATTGACCCCTAGCACTACCCCTATTTTCACCATTACATCTGAAGTGTACTTTCCATTAAGAGTTTTTTTTAATCCCACATCAGAGGTTGGTTCCACCTCATCGGTTGGAATGTCCAAAGAGAACATCTTAGATGAAAAGAAGGATGGAAATACACATACTTTTGCACAACATGATGAAATAGAGAGTAGTGTTCCATTTTATGCTGTAGAGCTCACTTATCAAGCTATTCAAATGGATTCGGTAGAACCAGGTCAAAACCCTCCCAAGATGGAGGAATATGATCCCTATACTTAACCTATTTGGGCCTTAAACTCTCATAGTACCCATGATATCCTGGATCAGACTTTCTCTTTGGATGAAGCCATCCTAGAAGTCATGAACATCTTAGAATGGACCTGGGAGGATATGCACCACAAATCCTCATTTCTTCCCAAAATTGATTAATTAGAATTCAAGCATGAAAATATTTACGTTGATGATGATACGACCAAGTACCAATGCCCTATCCAAACCCATAATGTGAGTTCGGAAGGAAACTTGCGAACATTTCTAAAACCATCCCAATTGACATATCCGTAAAACCTGGCATCGTTGAGAACATCAACATAGGTGTAGATTGTTCTCCTGAGTAAATAGTGCTTTATACTGCTTTATTTAAATATTTTCGTGATGTGTTCGCATGGTCTTATGAAGAAATGCTAGGCATCGATCCCAGTATCATGGAACATGAGATCAAAACCTATCCCAATGTTAAACCTGTGCAGCGAAAACAACGTCTAGTGAATCCTAAGAAGTCTGCTGCCATTAAAGTCGAGGTCAAAAATCTATTGAAAGATGGATTCATCTATCATGTTCCTCTAACTGAATGGGTATCAAACCTCGTTACCATTAACAAAAAACAAGGAACTATCTGGGTCCTTTACACCCTGTAGTAACTGTGTGTTAAGATTCAATATGCTAAGACATAAAATATCATCATTACATTCCATTTCACAACAATAGCATATACAAGATCACTGAAAGAACAACAAGCACATCATAAACACAAGAGACACAGATTTATCCGGGGAAACCCTCATGGGGTAGAAAACCCATCAGAGATTCCTCAATATAAGTGATCAGCAAAAACAAATATGTAAACCCTAAACATGAGCTCCTTCTCCTCCATAGCAGATATCTCTCTCTCTCACCTATGCACCATTCACAAGTGATTGAATAATAAGTGAGTGTGATAAATGAGGAAACCTCCTCCATTTATACACTACTCTGACTTGTCTTTTACATTAACTAGGTCAGCCCCAACTTAACCATTTAACATAATGTGACAGGGACGACCCCACTGGGTGGTATAAGAACCCTTTAACCCACATGACTCATACAGGGCCGAACCCCACTAGGGATGTCTAATAACCCAAGTTGCCACAATATCCATGGAGGAATAAAACATCTTCAGATATACAATAAGGTCTTCATGGAGGATTGAAACATCTCCAGAATAATAAAGTACAAATATAATATTCTTAGAAGTTACAATATTTCAACACTCCCCCTTAACAACAAGGATATTATAACAACATCTGCAGTAGAAAGGAGTCATCAACATCATACATGATACATATATAAATCATTGGAAGCTTTCTTCATACATCATCAGTAACTCAAACAGTTACTGGAACATCTTCAAGATCTTCAACACTGGAACATAAACATCTTTGCTATTGAGTCTTGATCTTCTGTAGCACTCGAATAACTACTGCAACATCATCACGATCATCTCAATCATCATCATCATCTGAATCAACCCAATCAACAGCAACATCTGGATTATCTCAATCGATAGAATCATCTGGATCATCTCGATCAACAGCAACATCTGGATCATCTCAATCGACAGCATCATCTGGATCATCTCGATCGATAACATCATCTAGATCATCTCAATCAACATCTCAATCATCTCGATCGACAACATCATAGCATCATACTCTGCAACACACATGATCCAATTATATGATGATCAATCCCGCTCTCTTTAGAGCATAATTCCAAGGATGATACAATCCTGATCTACTTACGGGATGATCAATCCCTCTCAATTTAAGACACCTTTCATCTCTAGGGACGATGCAATCCAGATCTACTTACAGGCTGATCAATCTTGATCCTTTTAAGACAAATCCATGTCTAGGGATGATGAAGTCCTTGATCCATTTAAGACAAACCCA
This sequence comes from Larix kaempferi, assembly GCA_027924585.1. Classification (NCBI taxonomy): domain Eukaryota; kingdom Viridiplantae; phylum Streptophyta; class Pinopsida; order Pinales; family Pinaceae; genus Larix; species Larix kaempferi. Next base: position 62,033 of record BSBM01001163.1, read on the forward strand.
TGTCTAGGGATGATGCAGTCCCTGATCTATTTAAGACAAATCCATGTCTAGGGACGATGCAGTCCTTGATCCATTTAAGTGTTAATTTTTCAGAATTTACTTCAATCTGATCTAGGATCTTAACTGAGAGAACAACATGTACAGCATATCTACAACATATCGATCATGAACACATAATGCAATCACACAAGAGACACGGAGTTTACTTGGGGAAAACCATAAAGGTGAAAAACCCCAATAACATCCTCAGAGAAAGATAGAGCAATGATACAACCCAATCATAAGAGATAGACATCTCTTAGCAGCAACTTCCCCTCCTCCACAAGTGTGCCACTCTCCCGAGATTGTGAGAGAGAACAGAATGATAAAATAGAGTGCCTCCCGCACTCTATTTATACTTGACTTGAATTTCCTAATAACCTTTACTAGGTCGGCCTTAACTTAACCACATAACATAATGTTGACTAGGATGACACCCAATAGGGTGGTCTAATAACCCTTTGACCCACATGGCCGACGCCCAATAAGGTGGTCTAATAGACCTTCGACCCACATGACTTATACAGGGTCGACCCCAATAAGGTGGTCTAATAACCCATCAAGTATAAGTTACAACACTTACAATATAAATGGCGACACTTTTGTATAGAGGAATAATAACATCTCTATAGGAATACAAACACTTCTGTATAGAGGAATAATACCATCTCTATAGGAGTACAATATACATATATGAAATACATTCCGAAGTTACATATACATCAACACTCCCTCTTAACTAGGAAGGTATTTCTCGACACAGGTCTTCTAGCACAAGTCTTCTTCTCTGGATCATCGTCACTAGATAATCATCATCGAGACATTGTCATCGTCACTGTTGTTTCTATCTCAATCAATCTCTAAATCTACTCATCATAGGAAGTTCTACAGAGCCAGTCCTTTTTCATATTGGATGTAGGCCCACCACTTGTAGGTCTTCATAACTGGCCATACTGTGGAATCCTCAATATTTATTACGTGCGTCACAAAACCTCACAAGAGCATCCCAGGCTATTACGAGCACATGGCTCTACCTGTAGGATCTCCCAGGGCCATAATATATGTGACCTCACCACAAAACCTTGCAAGAGCATCCCAAGCTATTACAAGCACACAGCTCTACTTATAGGATCTCCCAGGGCCAAATTACATGTGGTCATGGAAAAACCTCGCGAGAGCATCCCAGGACTTATTACGGGCACACAGTCCAACCTATCGGATCTCCCAGGGACATATTATATGCCATAGGACAAAACCTCGAAAGAGCATCTACCAGATATCCCACGGTCAAATTATATGCCATAGGAAAAAGCTCGAAAGACTATCTGTAAATCTCCCAGGTCCAAATTATATGTCCTCCCAAAGCAAAACCTTGAAAGAGAATTTGCCAAATATCTCAGGGCCAGATTACATGCCATAGGCAAAACCTCGAAAGACTATCTACAAATCTCCGAGGGCCAAATTATATGCTTATTTGCACAACCTATTCCATGTCCATAAAGTATCAACCTGATACTCACCATACATCATCCTGATGTACACATGATCATCCTGATCATCATCACTGCATCGTCCCGATGCATGTCATCTGGAGCAACATCCTGAAGCTCGGCATCCATGATCATCTTGATCATACAATGCATCTACCTGATGCATACCAATTATCTACCTGATACATATCACCATACATGATCCACCTGATCATACAATGTATCCACCTGATACATACATAGATACATGATCCACACAATGTATCCACCTAATATATATCAACATACATGATCTACTTGATCATACAAAGTATCCACCTGATACATATACAGATACATGGTCCAAGCATCCAACATGATCCCTATACAAATACATATAGATGATCCAACTGATCGTATCCAGCATCCAACATGATGTGTTCATACATATACAAATAAATGATCCAACTGATCATATCCAACATCCAACATGATGCGTACATACATATACATATAAATGATCCAACTAATCATATCCGGCATCCAACATGATGCGTACATACATATACAGAGCAGTAACTAGAGCATCGTCCTGATGCTCATCATCCAACGCTTACATCCATAGCCATGTGAAGAATCCTCCTTCTTACATGCTTGGAATGGCTTCTGTAAATGTGTCCATCACTTCTTCCTCGAAGTGTCATCAATCTTAAGAACACCAAGCCTCTCTCTGAAGTACTTGAACTTCACACTGGCTAGTGGTTTCGTCAACACATCTGCAATCTGCTTGTCTGTCACAACATACAGGAGCTTCACTGCTCCTCTCTGCACCATATCCCTGATATAGTGATATTTGATCTCTATGTTTTTCGACCTATTGTGAAACACTGGGTTCTTAGATAGCTTCACCCAACTCTGGTTATCACAGAAGATACTAGTAGCATCCAACGGGAGATCAAATAACTCAAATAGTAGCTTATGAAGCCATACTGCCTCACAACTAGCCAAACAGGCTGCAACATACTCTACCTCGGCTGTACTCAGTGCTATGCAGGACTGCTTCCTGCTAAATCAAGAGATCACACCTGATCCCATATTGAAGCAGCACCCAGATGTGCTCTTCCTATATGCAACACTGCCTGCCCAATCTGAATCAACATAACCCTACAGGTTAAACTTTTGATTTGCTTCATACTTGATCCCATAATCAACTGTACCCTTCAGGTACCTCAGAATATGCTTTACAGCAACCAGGTGAACACTCCTTGGATCTGTCAGGAACTGGCTCAATGTGTTCACCGCAAAGCAAATATATGGTCTCGTGTTCATCAGGTACATCAAGGACCCAATCATCTGACGATACATAGAGACATCAACTGGCTTAGATGAAGCATCACATAGAAGCTTCAGATTCGATGCCATAGGTGTGGCCATAGTTTGGAATATGCAGATACAAAAGAACAGATAGCTGACATTTTCACTAAGCCACTACCCAAAGAAGCATTTGAGCATCTTAGACAAGATATGGGAGTAATTTCTTTGCAATGAATAAAAAGGAGAAAATGGAATCATGTCAAAGGGAGATATGTTGACAGGGGGATCTATCAAAAGGAATCCCTTGTCATTAATGTCAAAGGGGGAGTAAATCAACGAGTGGTTTCCATCAATGCCAAATGGGGAGAATGTTGAGTTTGGTTGTCATTAATGTCAAAAGTATTCATTAATGAAAAAAGATATGATGACATGGCATGTATGATGATGTGCCATGTAAAAGACACATGGTGGCATTTTAGTGCTATTATGAAGTCAGTGTTGCAATATGGCATCATTATGAAGAGTATGGCTAGGGGGGTGGAAAAGAGATCACGAGGTGAATGTGAACGGAAGATAAGAAATCTGCAAGATTAAGTGATGTTTCGCCAGAGATAGCAGATCGATGGACGAGATCAAAGCTGCAAGAGATCTGATACCCAAGATAAATTCCATAATAGAAAGGTGTAAGGAAGATAACGAATCCGCAAAGATAAGGTGAGATCCGCATCTGATCTGAGATCGACAATCAGGAAAGAACCTGTAAGAAATCGATGGTTGTAAAGAGTTGTGGTGTAAAATCTATGACACAGTAGGATCTAGATACTATGGATGCCTAACAGTTGAAATATTTAACACATTAATCAAGTAAACAAGTGCAAATATGTTTCTAGATGAACAAATGATCAAAACTCAGCACAAATGATCAAATAACAGCACAAATGATCAAATATCAGAACAAATGATAAAAAATCAGGATGTACAAATGATCAAATATGAGATATTATTAACAATCCAACCTTCCAAAGAGTTTGGATCATCCTTATATAGAAAGAGGAAGGAATAGTATCCACTTGGAGTGTCCACACATAGCTAACTTAGATTTATCCCAATCCCCTCTAGTTTAACCAAATGGTTTCCAAAATAACCCAAACAGGTTCGAATTATGCATGTGAACATTGGGTAAGCATGGGGAATGAAGATGGAGCTCACACATGTCAAGGAGATGGTTGGGTGGAAGTTAGGTAGGCTAGGATAGACCAAAAATGGGATAAATGACCAAGTTCAGTGTATGGGCACCTATGGTCAAACCATATCCACAAAACAGGGGACTAGGGCACCTTAGGCATGTTGGAAATAATAAATGCTTGGATAAGGGTTCCTAATAGTTAGTTTGACCTCCCTTGGCCCATACTTTTGGCCCAAACCTTGTGATCTAGTTCATACTAGCCCATACAAGTCCTAACCACTTCATAATAACTAGTTTCACACATAGCGAGGCATTATTAACCAGTTTAGCACCAAATAATCATAATTTAATTAATGATTAAGGTACTAAGGTACAATATTGCTCTAACACCCCCCTATAATCTAGACTTTGTGGAATATAAAAAATAAGGCCTTGGAAACTAAGGCTCAAGTCACCTTTTACAACATAAAATTTATTTGTCCATGTAACCAAGGAAAGAGGGAAAACCAAATGGGAAATAAAAATTCCCCTAAAAAATGGACATGTGGCATATATGAAAATACACCAATATTCACCATGCATCAGTCACCCCAAGGAGTGATCTCAGGTAAGTGAAGGTCTTCTTTGTAAAACTATTGGTGAAGATATCGGCAGTTTGCTCAACAGAAGGGCAATACTGCAATGCTATGATTTGGTCATGTACCAAGCCTCGAATGTAGTGCATGTGAATCTCTATGTGCTTGGTCCTCTGTCTCTGTACTGGATCAGTGGAGATTTTTATTGTGCTTTGATTATCACAGCAAATGACTGTGGGTGAATCAAACACAATGCCAAACTCTCCAAGAATACCTCGCAACCACACACATTGTGTAGCCGCATTCACTGCTCCACTGTATTTGGCCTCGGATGAATATAAGGAGATGGTGTGTTTATTCTTGCTTGACCAACAAATTGGACCATGTGCAAGCATAAATACATAACCATAAGTTGACTTCTGATCATAACTATCACCAACCCAATCAGAATCAGTAAAACCAACTAGTTCAAGAGATGAACCAGCTGCATAGTGGATACCAAAATGCTTAGTACCCTGTACATAATGAAGGATCCTCTTGGAAGCCTTCCAATGGACCTCATGAGACTCTTTCATGTTCCTAGCATCATCCCCAACAACATAAGACAAATCTGGTCTAGAGTGTGTAAGATACAACAAGCTCCCAACTAGTTTTCTATACATTGAACTGTCTACCAATGGTGAAGAACCCCAATCAGTAAGCTTAACTCCCGAAAGGAATGGGAATTTTTCATACTTACATTTAGCCATATTGAAATTCTACATAAAATCATAATCATAATCATATCTTGATTGAGAGATAGAGATCCCATCCACAGTTTGGTCTATCTCCAAACCCAGAAATTGTTTCAACAATCCTAGATCGGTCATGGAGAATGTGCTATGCAATGCACTCTTAACTGAGCCAAGTTCTTTGGTGCAACTACCAGTGATCAAAATTTCATCAAAATATAGTATTATAATCAATATCATATCACTAATATGCTTCTTATACACATTTGGATCAGACTTACACCTCTCAAACCCCAAAGATAGCATAAAATTATCCATTTTGGCATACCAAGCTCTAGGAGCTTGCTTGAGTCCATAGAGGGGCTTCTTCAACCTGCAAACAAGTGTATGATATGAAATAAATCCCTCCGGATGCTGCATATATATATCCTCATTCATATCCCCATAAATAAATGCACTCTTCACATCCATGTGATGAACCTCCCATCGCTTGGAAGCCCCAATGGCCAAAACTAGTCTTATGGAGTCCATATTTTCCACTAGTGCAAATGTCTCTATATACTCCACTCCATGGACCTGAGAGTAACCCTTAGCCACCAACCTAGCCTTATACTTGAGATCAGAACCATCATATGACATTTTGGTTCTATAAACCCGTTTGCATTGCACTAGTTTCCTCTTGGGAGGAAGAGGGACCAAATCCCAAGTTTTGTTCTCATGGAGGGAGTTCATCTCTTCTTGCATGGTTCTTTTCCACCTTGGGTCTCTAGATTCTTTTGAGTATGATTTTGGATCAGATCCAACCATCAAATAACATGTACCACTCAGATCATAATCACAATATGCAAAAGAATTGTGAAACTGAGATATAGTTTCCCTAGGATCTTGAGGATCTCCAGCAAGCTCACCAGCAGCTTGTATTGTTTTCTCAGTCCAATTGGGACTTGAGGGAGGGTCATGATAAGAATCCATGTCAACATCATCTTAGGAAATATCAGAATCAGAAATATCAGAGAAATACCCATCACTTACATCATCATCAAGAAGAGGATATGAGCATTCCCCTTCACCTTGTTTTGTAGCTTGCATGAGCTCTTCTTCTTCGAATTGGACACTTCCTTCAATGAAGGTTTTGAGAGTGGATGGATCAAAGATCTTGTATCCATTTGAATCCTCTGCATATCCAACCATTATTGACTCCTTTCTTTGGGGCTGCAAGGCCTTTCTCTTCTCTGGAGGAATTCTAGCCCAAGCCTTTGAGCCAAACACCCGGAAATGAGAAACATTGGGCTTGTGGCCCTTCCAAACCTCATATGGAGTCATGCATTCCAGGTAATTATGTGGATCTCTATTCTGAACCTATTCTGCACAATTCATAGCTTCACCCCATAGCTTTGGAGACAAGGACTTAGCCTCCATCATGAAAGTGGCTATCTCCTTCAATGCTCTATTCTTGCGCTCTGCAACACCATTTTGTTGAGGTGTGTAGGGCACATAATGTTTCATTTGGATGCCATGCTCTTCACAGAGTTGTTTTATTTCCTTATTGACATACTCTTTTCCATTATCAGTCCTCAAGACCTTCATGGTTCTCCCACTAAAGTTCTCCACATAGTTCTTGAAAACTTTCAAACATTGGAAAACTTCATATTTTTGCTTGAGAAAACACAACCAACAATAACTTGAGAAATAATCAATGAAGGTGAGCACATACTTGTTGCTTCCATAGGAGGGAGTGGGGAGTGGAACAATCATATTTCAATGTACTAACCCAAGTGATTCAGCAGCTCTCCTTGCCTTCCCTTTCTCATACTTCTTTTCAGCATGCTTCCCAACAATGCACCCTTTGCAAGCGCGATTGGAAAAACTTATTTTTGGAAGCCCTTCAACCACTTCTTATTTGCTCAATTCTTGGAGATATATGTAGTTGAGGTGTCGAAATATCTCATGCCATAGCTTGTTGACTTCATTTCCATTTAACAGAAGTGCATTTGAGGAAGAGAACCCAAGAAAATGTGAGAACTTGTACATCCTCGAATCATGGTCTACAACACCCATTGCAACAATTTTTTCAGTGGAAATTTCTGATATCTCCACATTATTCTGAGTGAAGATTACTCTCTTGGATCAACCAGTGTGAGTCATTTGATATACAGAGAGTAAGTTTGCTGCAAGATCATGTACATACAACACATTGCTGAAATACCCATTTTCCATAGAGATTTTCCCAATGCCTTTAGCAGGGATTTCTGAGTTATCTCCCATGTGAATGATTTTTGTTGCGGAAATATCATTGCGGAAAAAGGAAAATTCAAAAGGAATTCTGGTGCAGAATTATCATTACAAAGAGGCAATTTTGGAAAGATTTTTGTTGTGGAAAGTCATGACTGATAAACCTAAATAGAGTTAAAGAATTATTAAAATGAAGAATTGTGTTTTCATGAAGAGGCATGATATAACAATGAAAAGTCGTAACTATGAGAAGATGCATTCGTAGAAAATGTGTTAGAAGGTACTTATAGACAGAGTGCTGAGTGAAAAGACGTTGTCTCTGTGATCCATATCTATGAAGCAGTAGCTGTAGATAGAGACCAAACAAGGAGAACCAATGACAGGTTTGAAAACATAAAGAAGATCAGGAAGTCTAATGAAATCAAATTAGGGTGGTAGGGTGGTGCTATGGCAGGTAGTAAGCCTGCAGGAGGTCGTAGCCTCCTTCCAGTAATAGCTGGAAAACAGGGTGTTGTTGCATCCTTGTTTATTGCAGCAGACAGAAGATCTGGGGCATTGTAGCATCCTTGTCTGCAGCAGCAGGAAACATCTGGGGTGTAGTTGCATCCTTTCCGTAGTAGCAGATAAACAATTTTGTAAAATTCATCTTATTAATGAGTATGAGTTGGTGGTTTTCTCTCTGAGGTTTCCACGATAATATCTTCTGTCCTAACTTGTTTGATTATTTGTGTGTCTTGTAATAATTGTTTTAATAAAAGGAAAAAGAAGACAATACTAATGCACCCTCCCTCTCAGTATTGTTGGATATTCCAACACATTGTTGTATGAAAATTCTACCAAGTGTAGGAAATCCTCCCATCTGTGTGGTTTATCTATCATATACATTCTGAACGTATCCTCAAGAACTTGATTCACCCTCTTAGTTTCACCATTTGTTTGAGGATGATACATCGTACTAAAATTCAATTGAGTTACCAATTCCTAAAATAATCCTTTCCAAAAATTGGATGTGAACTTTGCATCTCGATCGGAAACTATTGCTTTAGGTAATCCATGAAATCTGAATATTTCCTTTATGAAGATGTTCGCTAATTCATGTGTTTTATGGGTGGAATTGACTGAAATAAAATGTGTTTCCTTTGAAATATTCTCCACCACAACCGTAATTGAATCATGCGTCCTCACTGTCATTGGAAAACCTATTATATAGTCCAGAGAAATTACTTCCCACTTCCATTATGCAATGGGCAATGGCTTCAACAGTCCTGCTAGATGTTGATGCTCTACCTTCACTTGTTGGCACTTTTGACACCGAGCAATGTATTATGCTATATCTTTATTCATTCCATGCAAAAAGTATTGTTTTATTGCTTCTATTATTGGGTTTTGATATCATATATGTCTAGAGTATGGCATATGATGAATTTCATACATTACCACCTTCTTCAAATCTGCACAATTTGGAATTTATAGTCTACCTTTATAAAGAAGAATATCATCTGCTCCAAGCTGGTACCCTTCACACTTTTCATCTAATTTTCTCTACTGAAATTTGTCTTTTACTTGAAGGTAAGTTTCATCACTATTTTTGGCTTCAAGAACCCTTGTTCTAAAATCTGATTTGCAAATGCTTAAGGATGCTACATGAAATTTTTTGCTAAGGGCATCTACAACCTTATTTTCTTTCCCTTTTAAATGTTTCATTTCAAAATCAAACTCACATAGCAATTATAGCCATCTAGCTTGCTTGGCATTTAAGCTTGGTTGATCAAACAAATATTTTAAGCTCATGTGATTGGTTCTAAGCTCAAATATTCTTCCCAACAAATAATGTCTCCACATTTTGAGAGCATGTACTATGGATGCTAATTCTAAATCATGAGTTGCATAATTATTTTCATGCTCTTTTAATTTTCTTGACCCATAGAAAATCACAAAGCCTTCTTGCATAACCGCTCCACCTAATTTTTCAATGCAAGCATCCTTGCACACTACAAAATATTTCTTTGGATCTGCTATCTTCAAAATAAGAGAGCTAGTGAGTAACTTCTTCAGTTGTTGAAATATTTCTTCACGTTTTTTAGACCATACAAACTTTACATTCTTCCTCTATAGTGATGTGATTGGATGAGCGATCTTGGAGAATCCCTCAATGAACCTTCTATAGTATCCTCCAAGGTCCATAAAATATCTAACCTCTGTAACATTCTTTGGAGTAGACCAATCCATTATGGATTCAATCTTTTCCGGATCCACGAAAATTCCTTCTTCTGAAATAAGATGACGCAAATATTGTACCCTTCTTTGATAAAATTCACATTTGCTTATCTTTGCATAAATTTGGTTCCCTATAATAACTTGCAACACCATTCTTAAATGTTCCCCGTGCTCTTCTTCATTCCGAATAAGCAAGAATGTCATCCAATAATAATAACACGAACATGTCAAAATATTTGCTAAAAACACTATTCATGAGACATGTGAATGTGGCAGGTGCAATGGTAAGTCCAAACGACACTACCGTGAACTCATAATGACCATATCTTGTCCGGAAATATATCTTGTAAATGTCTTCTTATTTTATTCTCACTTGATGATAATTGGATCTCAAGTCAATTTTTTAAAACAATTTGGCTTCCTTCATTTGATCAAACAAATCATCAATTCCAGGAAATGGGTACTTATTCTTTTCTGTCACTTTATTTAGCTACATGTAATCAATACACAACCTTAAAGTCCCATATTTATTCTTGGAAAATAACATTGGTGATCCCCAAGGGGACACACGTGGTCTTATATACTTCTTGCCCATTAATTCCTGTAGATGCATCTTTAATTCTACCAATTATGGCGTGCTCATTCTAAAAGTAGCTTTCGAAACTGGCCCTGCCCCTAGAAAAAGATCGATTGTAAAATCAATGTCCTTTTTTAGTGGTAGTCTCGGCACTTCATCTGGAAACACATCTTTGAACTCTTGTAACAACTGATAATATTCTACCATTGGGCTTTTTCTCTCTAAGGAATCTGATATGCGGGCTGCATATAGTTGACAACCTTTCTTGTAAAACTTTCTTAACTGTAAGGATGAAATCTACTTCACCGAAACTTTCTTGGGAATTCCTTTTACCAATCTTGGCCTTCCCTCTTCATCAATGCATTCAGGAACTTTTTCACAACAATCTACCTTGTCTCTATGTCTTTCCAACCAAACCATACCAATAAGGGTGTCATAGGATCCTAATGGTAGGACATTTAAATTTACCTTGGTGAAAAGTCCATTCAACTCTAGGGGGCATTCCATCACTACTTCAGTCACTTTTCTTTTTGTTCCCATTGCAAATTAAACTAAGCAAGACTTATTATGCTTCATTTTCCCCAGGGAACAAGTTTCAGCCACTTTTGGAGAAACATAACTATGAGTAGATCCTGGATCAATCAAAACAAAAATAGATTGCTTAGCAATCTTACCTTCAAGTTCCACTACTATTGATTGATGGTCTTCCTGATGATTACCCAACACTGCATAAAATTGGGGAGTTTGGATTTCCTTATCCTGCACTATAACTGTTTCTTCTAACTTATGCAAGCCTCGAGGGTTCTCTCTCCGATGTGGATAGTATTTAAGCATGTCGTTCTCTCCACATCCCCAACACTGAAGTGGTCCTTTTGGCTATTTTTTCTACTGCTACTGATAGATTAATTCCACTTCGTGCTTGCTAACCTTGTTGGAAATTTCTTGGTTGGTTTTTAAATGGAGGCTTAAATCCACTTCTCCTTTCGCCAAATATTCCTTTTGTATTTTCCTTCCATTCTAGATGAACCTTTGATTTTCCTTTTCTCTTCTCATAGAAATGCATCTCCATCCTAATGGCTTCATCAATAGTTGGTGGGTTAAAAAACTCAATCCTATCTCTGAAATTTTGGGGCAGACTTCCAATGAAGCATTGTATTTTTACTCTTTCATGTTTGATGTAATATACATATCTCGGGACCCTTCTTGCTGCTGCAAGTGTTGTGATCCAGTTTCCAATATTCAGTTTAATCCTTTCCTCTTCTGATAGATCATTCAGGAAAGTGATAGCACTTAGTGTCGTTTCCTTAGGCCTTCAGGTTAGGGTCTCCCTTGCAACTCCACAACCTGTGAGAGCATCACTAATAGTCTTCTCTTTATTCTTATAAACTCTAAGTAGGGTCTAAAGTTCCCATCTTCTTTAATGATCCGGTCCCACACCAAAGGTTTGCATCCTTGTAATGTTGCCTTCCCGGTAACCTGATGAGTGAGATTTTTATTGCTGTCAATTAATTCTTTGTGCTTCTCTTGGAGGACCTTTGCTTCTTCTTCCCTTTTATTATTCTCTTCTTCCAACCTTTGAGCTTTTTCCTTCAGCTCCTTGATTTCCACATCTTTAAGGCTAATGTGAGACATAGCTTGCACAAGACTGTCAGTATGACTGTTATCCCCATTTTGGTTCATATTGGTAGGCCGCATGTCCAATTTGGACAAGTTACTTTTCAAGTCATCAAGCTGTTTTTCTAAGCTTATTCTCTCTTTTTTACAACTATCTTCCTTCCCTGCAAATTTCAGCAACTCTGCTTTACACTCACTTAATTCTTTAGATAAGGCTTCTTTTTGTATTTCAAACTCTGTTTCTTTGGGAGCTTCGATTAGCCGGATATTTGGAACTTTCTCCTTCTTCTGTAGTTTCATAATCAGCTTATCTTTCTCAGCCAAGAGGTTGTTCATGGTTTTACCTCCACTGTAACTTATAACTAGGTCAGATTGTATCTTCTTGACCTGCTGTTGAAGAGATCGGTTTTCACTTTTCTCTTGCTTTAATTGGTTTTCTAACTTTCTCACAGTACTCTGCAAGTTGTCGCTTTTCAATGCTGCTTTCAAAAAATCATCATATACAAGATCACAAACCTACTTATGAAAATGGATTTTATCGGGCACTGGTATCCTTTTCCAATTGAGCTTCGTCTTGGTCACTCCATCTTTTGTCAATACTGCCAGGTTTAAGGTGTTATCCTTCATATCTCTGCTGGCCATCAAGGAAGTTTTGGTATTAGACAAACTTCTGGCTATAGGCATCGAGTCAAATAGCCTCTAGGTTGAGGCCTGTTTGTTTTGATCGTATTGTTTAGAGAGGTCGGACTTAGACCGAAACTTATTGCCAATATCACCCTCCTTAACATCTTGAAACTTATATTCTATAATTTGGATTTCAGGAACTAAAGACTCCTCATCATCTTCTCTCCCACCATCCATCGGAACAGTCAATTCTTCTTGAGCCACTGCAACAACCAGCTCCTCTTTAGTGGGAGAAACAATTGACTTGGCTTGAGTAGCCGCAACAATTAACTCCTCTTGTATTTCCAATTTAGTCTGCTTGTCCCCACTCCCTTCTTCAATATCCATATCTCTGACTTCTTCTAAGTCTCTTTTCCGGCCCACCTCCACGGTGTCCGACACCTGATCTAAATCCATTATTAAATCGGATAGCATCAAATCTCCTTCCTGTGGCTCTACTATTCCTTTCGCTTTAGGTTCCCAGCACAACAAATTTCACCCCTTTAGAACCCCTTCCAACTCTTGATGTTCAAAAGCACTTAAATTACAGTCTTTCCTTCTCTTGGAAATATTGTGCAAGGGGTTATATTCGATGGCCACATCTTTCTTGAACCCTAGCGGCTTCAATAATTCTTCTACATCTGACAAAGCTTCTTTATTCTTCATGATGAAAGGACCTACCTTCCAAGGGTATTTCACATCCGTGCCCTTTTTATATTTTAGGAAATGCACTTCTTCCAAGGCCAGTTTCTGCCTGATAAACTCAAGAGCGAAGATTCGTAGTGTCAGGAAAGCGAGCAAAACATAGGGCTCCTGTACAAAACCGTGCAGCCTAATGACTATAGCCTCTCTCAATAAAAACTAGTCACTGACAGCCAGTTTGTCCTTCAACTGCATCACTGTTTTCATCTCAGGTAACACTCTAGGCAATTCTTCCCCAAAGATTATTTTATAAACAGGAGGCAAAACATAGTTCAAATAATTGAAAACATTGTCTATCAAAACATCTATTTCAAGCAGTGAGGAGAAATGTCGGCTTTCGACGGTGTTGTACATAATTATTTTCATCATTTGCGTCTGATATCTAAAAAACATAGTACTCGGGAAATTGCTCAATTGTACATGTATCTTTTCCACCAAAAATTCATCAAACCTCAAGGATGGGATGAGCCCACTTTCAGACCTGTCCAAACTGATTCTAATCCTAAAAAGTAATCTTAATTGGACTTCAGTCACCCACAAATTAGTATCCAATCCTAAAAACTAAGCTAACAAAGAAAAAACCAACTAGGAATTGTCATAAAAAAGGATGACATTTAAAGGGTTGGGTTCTTCAGTGATTTCTGAGCCGGGTTTCAGACACGTAGCTAAGAAATATTGACGGATTTCGGGGTTGATTTGGCGATACAAGGAAACCACATACTCTTCAGAAAAACCCTCCAACTCCTACTACTGAGACTTGGGAATGAAAAAGGAATTCCTAACAACTGACGCATCTACATTACAGATGATTCTAGAGTTATGGGCATCCATAATTACTCTTTGGGGTTCTGAGTAATTCGAAGAACACCATGTTACAAACTCAGGGAAAGAGGATGCTTGGTCAAGGAAAAAGAAAATGAACGACAACCTAAAGATCCCATGTATATCTAGTCCCTGTTCATGCAAGGCTTCCAATCTCTTCTTAATTTCCAGAACCGGGAGCCAAATGCATGTGTCAAAAACATCGGTGTCTTTATCTTATAGGGAAACCTTAATCCTAGAACTGGTAGAAGCTTCCTCTTCCCCCATCTTATGACTGTAAAAGGCTTAGGTTTTTAGAGAATGGCGGTTACAGATCATACTTTCACTTTGGAAGCCCGGCACGCACCCTGTCAAAGGTTCTATCGCCTTCGTCGTCTGCCACACGCTGAGAGACTTTCTGACTTCAACAAGCTTTGAAACAAATGTCCACCTTCACAGGCATTCTTATATTTATAACCGTGCTTCCATAACCTCTGGCTTCTTAGGACAGCTGTCCTTTGATCTCAACCATTTGAACTCCCACATGTTCACTTTCCGTCGTCAGATCTGGATTTCCCTTTACCCACTGATTTGACAACCCATCTATTTCCACCATCGGATCATCTTGCTAGTTTTCATTTGGGCCATTAATCTCACCCGTATGCGTCTATGGGACAGTATCGCATGCACCCAAATTTTTTTCCTATATCGCCTTTTCTCCATGCGACAGGCTTTGGAGTTGACACCTGTCGAGCGGGAAAGGTCCATCATATCTTCCCTGCCACTATCTAGCATGCTAATTCTTGACGCAACTACCTATGAGAGACATCCATCTCTTCTCAAGCATGCATCCATGGTGAGTTCTCATGCTCCATTTAACTCTTAGATCATCTGTTTGCTGGTGGTGTCCTCCCTATTATATCCTGTGCATTTCTGACTTCCACCAGCCATTGATGCGGCTCTCCTCGCCATCTAAACTGTAGATCTACTGGAGAATTAGTCCTTTAATGTGGTAAATGAACTTGAACCCATAGATCTCAAAAGGATAACCTCCATCGTATATCCTTGCACCTGTCCCCACGATCACATGCGCCCAATATTGCTTTGCTCACAGCTCCTTTCTCCTTGCGACGCCCTCTTAAGCCGACACCTGTCTGGGGGGACCAAGCACATCGCATCCACATACTCCCTTTCTTCCTTGCAACTTGGCCATGTGGCGGTCCATTGAACGTTGTAGATCATGCTCCCGCTCTAGATCGACGGTGCCGACCTGTGCGATGCTTAGTCTCTCATGATTCTTCCACGAACTATAGGTTTTAGGGTATTCTCCACTTTCCTTTAGTAATTTTATTTTCCTATTTAATACCCAGCCTTTGACATTAGTCCATTTTTATTGTGTTGGACCTTTTCTAGACCATTCTTTCTCATGTCCTAGCACCTGCCCATCATGGATGGAGATTACTTCAAGCTTCCATCAGGTTGCTTTCTTACCCTCCACCTTTCATACACAGGCTTTTATGCTGCAAAAAGAGCAAAAAACATATAGGTGCTAACAATTGGCTCCAACTAGGGATGCTATCCTCTCCACGAGGTAGCAAAGAACTCCATAGAATAAGTTCCTGATCCATTGGGAAGATCTTCCAAACCCTAAACTGAAAATTTTCTCTAGAAACTGAAACTGAAATGGCACCTGCTTTCATATCCAAGATGAAAATTCAAAAATGAAAACATGGCTTCCCCTTCCAGACCTTAGGGCTTTCGCTTCGGGCTTCAATTCTTTTTGGTTCGCCGTTAAAACCTCAAAACAAATGTGAAAAATGAAAATATATACAGGCTATGGTACATGGGTTACCTGCTTTCTCTAGGACAAGTAGTGCTTCAAAAACCTTCCATTGACTGGACCTCTGGACAAGGCAGACCCATCTTAGTGCTCCAGGAAAAAATAATTTTCTCCTCGGTTCACTACAATAATATAGGGCCCCATCCACATATGGTCGAATTTCCCATGTTTATCTTCCCTCGGAACATCCCACTTCAGAACCAAGTCATTTACCTGAAATTGATCTTCTTTGATTCTCTGTCAAAGGCACTCTTTATCTTTTATTGGTGCCCCTGTACTTTGTCATAGGCTTTACTTCTTAACTCATTCAACTCAACTATCTGATTCACCCATCTCTGCATGTGGTTTGGTTCTTCTTCTATCCCTTCCAGCAACCTCATAACCGATAATCCTAGAGAAGCTAGAAAAACCACCTCGGCTCCATATACCAGTTGGAAAGGGGACATCCCAGTGGCCCTCTTTGTACTTATCCTATCATCCCACAGGGCATATTTCAGTTTTGTGTGCCAAGCTCTCTTATTATCCTCCAACTTCTTTATGATTCTTACTAGGCTTTTTTTGGATGATTCTACTAGTCCATTTCCCTGAGGGTAGTATGTCGTGTAATGATTCAAGCTAATATGGTATTTGTGGTAAAAGTTTATCATTTTCTTAGAAAAGAATGCTGGTGTGTTGTCCGTCACTATTCTTTTAGGACACCTGAATCTTAACAGGATATTATCTTCTAGAAAATCCATGATATCACCTTTGGTTGCTTTCCTAGTTGGTATGGTTTCTATCCACTTAGTGAAATAGTCAGTGGTTGTCAATATCCATCTGTGCTACCCTGAGGAGTTAGCATTTATTTCTCTAATGAATTCTAAGCCCCACTGCTAGAAGGGTGCTTCTACTATGACAAGGTGAAGGGGTAGTTAAATGACCTTTCTTTTTCCTTCAAAAATATTACATTGGTGACAAACAACAGTTTTTTTATATACATTTGAAAACATGGTAGGCCAGTAAAAACCAGCCCTCGGGATTTTGTTGATTGTCACCTTCCAGGAATGATGACCACCACAGTCTCCCTTGTGAAACTCCTCCTTTATGTGTTTAGCCTCTTCCTCAAGCAAGCAATTTAGCAGCACACCTCCAGGGTCTTTCCAATATAGGAATTGATTCATAATACAGTACTTCACAGATTTTAGTTTCACAGCCCTAGCCCTGCTTTTGCTTAATCATGGAGGAGCTTGTAAGTTTTGTAATACATACTCAATGTCAACATACCAAGAGGATGTAGAGAAATATGTCGTCACTTGCACTCCCATATCTAGCTGATTTGAATACCCTTGCAAGAAGTTCAATTGCAAAGAATCACAGTTGGCCTTGGTCATTAATTTTGCTAACACTTTTTCCTTTACCAGTTTGTTGGGTTTTATCTCCAGGTCGTATTCTAGCAATACAACAATCCATTTGGCTCTTCTTCCCTCTAGGTCTGCTTGGGTGAGGATACCCTTCAAATCACTATTTGGGACATGAGCAATGATGTGTGAATGGAGGATATAAACCCTAAAATATTTCAGTGACTTAATTAAGGCATAGGCCTACTTTTCCATGATATCGTATTTCAGTTCTACATCTCTCAGTACCCTGCTGAAAAAGGCAATTGGTTGTTCAGTGTTCTGGGCATTTTTCTGTCATAGTACCCCTGCCACTGTATGCTCAAAAGCGTAAGAAAAAAATTAAAAAGTCTTTATAAAAATATGGACTGGCTAATACCGGGGCTTCACTGATAGCATTCTTAATTCCCTTAAATGAATCTCTTTCCTCCTCAGTCCATTTTACCTGATTTTCCTTTCTTAACATATTTGTAATATTCATCATGATTTCGGCAAAACTGGGAATGAACCTTATCAGAAAACCCACTTTCCCAATGAAAGACTGCACCTCCTTTTTGCTTCTTGGGTCTCCAACTTTCTTAATGGCACTAACCCTTTCAGGATCGATCTTGATACTTCCCTTGGAAATAATATGACCCAAGATCTTAGCTTCTTATAATGCAAAATGTGATTTCTTAGGATTAAGGGAAATACCATATTTTATCCATTTCTTAAAAACTTGTTCCAAATGCTTCAGGTGCTCTTAATCAGATTTAGAGTACACTATTATGTCATCCATGTATAAAACCACAAACTTGTCCTTTTCTTCAGCGAATGCTATGTCCATCACCCATTGGAAAGTAGCTCCTGCATTCATCAGCCCAAAAGGCATCTTCACATACATGAAAGTACCCCAAGGAGTGGTAAAAGCGGTCTTCTATTGGTCTCCAGGGCAGACCTTGATTTGATTGTATCCGGAGAAACCATCCATAGTAGAGATCCTTTCTTCCCCTACTACCCTTTGTAAGATATGCTCCATTTTGGGCAAGGGGTAATTATCCTTTAGTGAAGCTCTGTTTAGATTCCTGAAATCTGTGCAGATTCTAATTTCACCATTCTTCTTCCTTACTAGAACCAGATTTGCTATCCACTGAGAGAATCTCAAGGTGATAATGATTTTTGCATTAAATAATCTTCTAATCTCCTTTTCTATCACATGCACTGGCTTAGGGTTTATCCTCCTTAAGTTTTTCTTGAAGGGTTTCTCTCCTGGTCTAATTGGAATAGAGTATTGTATTATTGAGGTATCATATTCCTCCAGTTCTTCATAAATCCATGCAAACGCGGCGGCATATTACTTCATCAACTCTACATATCGCTCCTTCTTTTCAGCAAGCAGCTTCTTAGACAAGTTTACCATCCGCGACTCTTCTTTAGTACCCAAGTTTTGGTCTTATACTGCCTCTTTGGGGGGTTCAAACTTTGTATTTTTTGCTACATCATTATGGTCAAGTGATAGCCTCTCGAGCGGTATCAGTCCCTTGGGGATATAATTTCCTTTTAATTGAACAATATCCTTTCCACCCAGCACGTTTTTCCACCCTCTACTTTCATTCTCTTCCATTTATTATTGTTCTTGGTCCATCGATCCTTCTATGTTCTCATTTTCAGTATCAATCTGAACATTAGCAAACTCGTCAGAAAATTCTAAAAATATTTTAATTTGTAATTCATCTTCAAATACTTGCCAGTATTTAGCATTGTCTGGAATAGAGGACCTAGTCACCACCTCTACCTCGTATTTTTCTTGAGAGAAAATAGGAGTTTTAAAACCACCAGCAGTGGTGGCCAAAGAGTCCACGACCTAATTTTCAAATATTGGGATCACCCAGATCTTGTGTTCGATGAAAAAGTTCCCAAACATATCCCAGACTTCATTTCTATAGGCCCTCATTATGGGATGTTTTGCCTGATAACTGTCATTTACTTGATTGACCACCAATTCTGAATCTCCAAAAACATGTATCCTTTTGGCTCCTAAATCTTTCAAATCCCTTAGTCCCAGGAGTAGAGCTTCATATTCAGCCACATTATTAGTACACTCGAAAGTTAGCTTGTACGATAGGGCTCTGGACTCTTGATCGGGAGGTATAATCCAAACTCCTGCCCCAACCCCACTCTTGCTTAGTGATGCATCAAAGTACCTCTTCCATAGTCCTTCCTCATTTTTCTGCCTCTTTGAGGCCTCATACCTTACTGTGAACTCCTTGTCTTCTTGGACTTCGTGGAAAAATTGGTGTACAGGATCAATATGTGGGCCATCATTGAAGAGAATAGAGGAGCCTATGCCCATGCCTACAGCGTATATGGGATAATTTTCAGGTTGGTTGTCACTCCTAACCACATAGGCCATTCTTTTCTCTCTGTATAGCTTTCTATTGCTCCCAAACAAAGGTATAGTGGCGTAAGACAAGTCCATATGCATGGTTCCCTTCAACTTTTTTACCCAGGACCTTGATAACAACATCCCAAACTAGCAAGCACCTCGGCCACTATCACATCCATCATAATGCTCTTTGTTGGAATTTGGGCAAGGGTCATGACTACGTCTTTAATCAAACCCAAACATGGTACCTTCCTTGAATCAAAAGAATGCAGATCTTTGTAGGGTCTGGTGACTTCTAGTCCCAACTGATCCACCACTGATTTTGGCATCAATTTGTGTGAAGTTATAGAATCTATCAGGGCATTGTGCAATAACTTACCATGGATATTCAAAATCAAATAAAAGGGAGGCACCTCTTCATCATCTGGTTCTTCTAGCTTGGAACCAAATATTATGGTGGGGGCATCATCCATTACTTATAACATGTCCTGCGTACTCTCTGCCTACCCCTTTACCAGGCTAGTTATCTCTTCCCTATATTCATTGTTTCTTAACAGCTCATTTAAGGGGATAGAGATCTTCACCTTAGACAGTTTAGCTTTCAGACTGAATGTTGAAACTGGTTTCCCTACTTCAATGACCTCTGGTTGCCTACTTTCTTTAGAATGCTACCCTTATCCTCTGAGGTTTTCTGTGGAGCAACTTCTAGCTGTTTTTATTTTAGCTTTTCCATAGTCTGCTGAGCCTTGGAGGGCTGAGTATGTGCAAAATTTCCTTCTTTTATTGGTATCTCCCTGCTTCTTAACTTCATCTTTCTCTAGATATCATCTACAACATTCATGTAACCCATTTAGTACTGCTAATAATCAAATTCAGCAGCCCTACTGGCATTCCCCATGGTAAAAAAGTCATGTTCCCTTTGGGTTAAATGTACCTCGTGGTCTAAGGTATCAAAGAGATGGATCTGGTCTTTGATAGGTTCTGCAAGTCCTTCTTAATCCACCAAATTTTCAGGGAAAGGGGGTCTCATTTGGAGGTCTTTTTTATTCCTAGGATTTCTTGGAGAGGGTGACCTTCTAATGTTAGGATTTATTATCTAATTTTTAGGCTACTCTCTAGGACGAGGTATATTTTCCATGGCCAGCCTATCCATCATCTTTTCCATCGTTTTCATCATAGTATCAAATTTGGCATCACTAGAAGATGAGGAGGTAGAGGCTTGGGTTTCTTATTTCTTTTTATCTGCTTCTGTTTTTTCCTTAATTTTTCCTGAGGCCGTCATGTTGGCTTCCACCTCCACGACATCCCTTAGCATAGAGGGTAGGTGTTAACACCCAAAAAGTGCTCACTAACTCATTTCCTTATTCACATGACCCATTTGTCCACTTTTTCACCATTTGAGCCTCTAAATCCATCAAAAGGTCACCAAAAGACCTTAATACACCCCTTTTTCCACTCATAATGAATATTTTTCCTCAAAAAGCATAAAAAACCCTCAAAAAGGGTCCAAAATTCCCAAAAATATTAAAAAGGGAATAAAAATATTAAAAATATTCAAAAAGGAAAAAGGAGGGAAAAGGTACCTAAATCATGTTGGTCAATACCATTGGTTTCCTCAAAACCATAATGGTATTCCCCACCACCAAAAACTATAAAAAGGTGGTAGGGGCTCCTCACTTTCCATCCATCCATCATCCTATACTCACGCTGCCAAAATCTCCCATGAGATTTTGGTCATTCTAGCTACCTTGGAGAAGGGACCTTTGGAGTTTGGAGTTGCTCACCCTTGGAGCTACTCAACAACCTTCACCATTTGGAGGTTTATCATTGCAAGCACTTGCTTGCCCTTATTTTCAATACAAAGTTATTCTTTATTCTATTTCTTGTTCTTGTTTTCTATAATATTTCCATTGTTTATTTATTTACTTCACATAGATCCATGTTTAATATAGTTTAGATTAGTTTGTTATTTATTTCTATTGAAACTGTTGCTACTAGTTAGTAGGTGCCCATTGCACTAAGCTTGGTTGCAAAACCAAGCCAACAGTTTTTGGCGACTCCGCTGCTTTCGAATTCTTAGATTTCACTTTTTAGCTTTAGATCTTAGTTTTTGGTAGTTTTAATCAGTTTAATTTATAGATCTGACATTCTAGACAGTAGATCCATTGCTGTTCTAGATCTTGGCCCATTCTATTGCCACTAACAGCCCGAAATTGTCATTTTCGGGTTCATTTTTCGGCTTCCGTGTACGGTTTTGGCCTCGTGGCTTTTTGCCCAACAGTCGCGCGGCTCATCGCGACTGCGCGGCTCTTTTCCGTGCGGCTCACCGTGGCTTCGCGGCCAATTTGCGCGCTGCACATCGCGGCTTTGCGGCCATTTGCCGCGCTGCACATTGCGCCTGTGTGACGAAATGTCGCGCTGCCCATCGCATATGTGTGACAGAAACCCGCGCGGTCCATCGCGGCTGATCTGCTATAAATCGCAATGCAAGTTTTTTTCCATTGGGCCAATCCTTTGAAAAATTATTTTTTTGCTGTATTTTCTACTCAGTTAGCACATTTTACAGTATTAAAAATTCCTGCATTTTTTACAGCCATAGAAATTTTTTACTATTTAGAATGCTCATTTAAAAAGTCTTTTTAAAAATTTTTAGAAATTGAAAGGACTTATTTGCATTTTATCTAGATAGAAATTTTACTGTTTACTTCCTTGATATTTTGCCCATAGCAATTTTTAAAAGAAATCCATTTATTTCTTGAAGTATTCATATTATTTGCTTTCCTATTTCAAAAATCCTTTGTTTTTGAATATTTTTTGCAAAGCATTTACATTTCAATTTCAGTTTTAAATACCACACGTGCACCCACTCAAACACATAATTTAAACTGAGCCTTAAAATTTATCCTAAATTCAACCAACTTTTAACCCCACTTGGGGAGGACTTAAAAGAACTTTGTAGCTAGGTAGAATTGAGGGGATAAGTGTTCCAATAACACCCCTCAGTTATTACATTTGAGACATAGCTGTTGTCCATTAGGGAACCAAAATCTCCTAGTATTTTTTGGCACGGTCACAACTAGTTTATCAGAAGGCCTCTCCCCTAGGAGGGTTGAAGTCACGAGGATGGTTCCGGAAGTCTGAGTGGAATACCGAAATCCATTCAGTAACCGAAGGCTACCATTCGCAGTTCTCGGGATATCCCTGTATAGGGATATTGCGGTTAAAGGACCGAACGACATATTTACCTTTTCTGAACGTGTCATGAACGGAGTATCCTAGTTTCCATTCTTTAGGATTGATTACCCGGTGTCCCTCCCGGTAGGGGGATATCTAGCCGTTGTTTCAACACTCAATATTGTCTGACTTCGATTTCATCACCTTGCAGAGAATATCGTTTGTTGACTCACAGTACTTTTAGTTAGGTGTTTGCATGATACAATCCACCTTTGGTTTAGTAGCGCCTCTTTTTTCTAGAAGCTGTTTGATTGTTGGTATTCTAACCATTTTTGTTGCATCCCTCCACTTATTATATCACAGCTGCTATAATAAGTGCTTTTTGAGGTTGATTTTTTGGCCTGAGAGCCTTTATTTTCACTCCCCTTTTTGCACCCTTGGTTGCATTAGGGTTTCAAGTTTTTTATACATTACCATCCTACATTGAAAATTTTCACACAAAAACATATTTCTCACCATTGAGAATTTTAGACGATCTCGTCGTCTTCAGGGTGAACCCCCAGATTTCAATCTACTTGGCTCTTCACGTCACCGACGTCGAGCCTTATCCCTTGACTCGACACGTCATCGGCCAACCATACAGTCATCCAATTCTGACACGCCTCGATTCACATCTGATTCTGAGGCTGAATCCGAAAACCCTACTCAATTATTACCAACCAACCTCATGGTTGGAACACCATTCGACCCACTTTTTACTAGCACCATAGGAGATACATCCACAAACCATTCTACTGCAGTGCCATCCATGGCAACAACAACCCCTCTAGGCATGCCTAATATGGGAGATACTCCACCTTTAGGAATTCCCAACATAGGGCCACCACCTGTTATGGGTATGCCGAACATGGGGGTCACACCCCCTTTCATTACCACAAACTAGATCCCAGGAATTCCTGGTACTATTCCTAATCCTAGTGTAACCCACGTTGCACTTGGAAATGCTGGCCCATACAAGACCCCAGCAGTTGGAGGACACATACCTTCAACACCTAGAATACCCTTAGGGGCTACTGGACCACTACATCATGCCACCATGAATAGTCATATCCTAGTCACTATACCACATCCATCCGCTAGTTTACCTTACATGGCGAGTCTGAACTTACCAGACTTAGCCTGGCTAACCAATGATCCTATCAAACATGACCCTGCGTGGCCTCACATGCCCACCAAACTCCCCTCCGACATCCCTAAGTTTGAGGGCAAGGCAGGTGAGGACCCCCAGAACCATATTATGTCTTTCCATCTATGGTGTTCCTCCAACTCCATAGTGGACGACTTTGTCCGCCTCCGTCTGTTACAGTGTACTTTCACTGGCTCTGCAGCTAAGTGGTACATCGAGTAGCCCCATGGGACCCATGCCACCTTTACCTCCCTTGCCTCGACCTTCTTGCAGTTCTTCCAGTTACCTGTCCATTTTGATGCAGGAGTCGAGATCCTACTGTCTTGCAGACAGAACACGGCCACCCACATCACTGACCACATTCATGAGTGGCGTCGACGCTGAAGCCTTTGCAAAATCAAGTTAGACGACCGTATCTTCTTAGATTGGTTTCTAAAATCCCTCCTCCCTCTCATTGCTAAGGATGTGGCATCCGAACAACCCCAGTCTGAAGAAGAGGCCATCCTCAAAGCCCAACAATTTGACCTCATTTACGCCCAGTCGGGCTATCTGTATACCATTATACCGAACACCCCTCGGGGCGATTCATCCCAACATGATGTGTCGGGGACATCCCATGCCGTAGATGGCATCATTGGTCGTATTGCATCGCATCCCCAACCCTTTTCCATTGCACATCCTAGCCATGGCCTCGACCTTTCGCAGGCTACATCTCAATCTGGAGCAACTAATTCATATGCTCCCATGGCACATCACCACCATACCCATGGACCCTCATGTCCACCTCAGTGCTTTGGCCATGCACCACCCACGTACGCCCCCCCCAGCCGCACCTCAGCCATATTGCCACCCACAGGCTTCACTAGCTCCTGTGTCTTCTCAAACCCAACCTGTTTATTACCCACCACAGGCAGCCCCTGCAGCAAACCTACAACCCGCTCCGCAGACATATTAGCAACCCCGACACGTTCCAGCACCTGTGCAGCCTCCCCCTACTTATTATCCACCACAACCGGCTCCTGCACCTGCGGCAAACCAAAATCCTCCCACTGCTCAAGGGCAAGTGTACACACAACACAATCAGCCCCAGCATCAAAACAACCAACGCAACTAGGGTGGGAAACAAAAATGTGGAAGAGGACGCAACCGCGGCAACAACCAACAACATCAGCAAGGTCCACCACCTACCAATCCTCCGCATAATAATAACGTTGCTCCTCCCAACCAGAATCCAGATCGTCATCCCAAGCAGCCTAAAAAAAATAACCTCAGAACAAACCACCCTTGTTCTATATGTGGGGTCTATGGCCACTACACACATGCTTTCCCACATTTGGAGCGAGCTCGGCAACTCTGGACTGATGATGCCCATCACCAAGGAAACACGGCTCCTCAGATGCCACCCAACCCCCCACCCCCTCAAAAGCAACCAATGGTATTACAAAACCCCATACCAAACCAGGGTGTAGTGAACACTCAGCCGTTGGCTCCCCCTCAAGGCAACGCGCCCCCACAACAACAGATCACTTATGCTGCTCCTGATCAACCCATGTTCGACTTAGGTACCCACCATTTGTTAATGATGTCATCCGCTGATATCAACATCCAAACCCATCGGAACCAATATGGCTCCACCCCTGAAGCCCCTCCCACCGAAAAAAACACTAACGCTCATCCCACTGATCAGACATTATGTATACCCCCGGTTGCACTTGATGGTGCCTCTAAAGCACATCGCTTCCCACTCCGTCGTATCAACAATAACCCCAATGCTCACACCGCGTCAAATTACAACATTGTAGATGACCTAGACCAGTCTCCAGCAGCCATGTTTGCTTTAGAAGTTTTAAAAAACTGTCCTTCACAGTGCAAGACTTTGCTCTCTGCTATCAGTGCTATTGATCCCAACGATTCACAACTGATGGCATTCAACTCGAACCAGTCCGAACCACGCCTACCTTCGACTTTAGCATTCCAAGTTTCTGTTTCTGTTCGGAACCTGGTCATCCATCGGTGCATTATCGATGAAGGTGCCTCTACATGCGTTATGTCCACATTCGTTTGGCAGAAGTTGGGATCCCCTACTCTCCAGAAGTCCACCACTGCGTTACGAGCCTACGACGGCTGTTCGGCTCAACCCCAAGGCCTGTTAGCTAATGTCCCCGTCCAGCTGGCTGGTAAAACCTTGCTCATTGACATAGAGGTCATCAACGCCCAATTAGATTATAACCTCTTACTTGGCTGCAGCTACATGTATGCCATACGGGCGGTTGCCTCATCCATTTTTCGTACCATGATGTTCCCCCATGAGGGACGCATAGTCACGGTTGACCAACTCACCTATTACGATCCCAAGGCCCCCGCTACACCCAAAAATATTCTCCCCATGGTTGAACAACCTGTTTGTGGTGCCACTACCTCGTTTGTATCCTCCGTAGGACCCGGACTTTACACAGAGTCACCTATGACTTCCACTTTTCCATCAATCGCACCACCTTTACCAATGATAAAAACATCAGATTTGTGCACCCTGTCGTACACCACACAACAGCCTTCATCGCTACCACAAACACCCACAGTGCCTACTCATATTGGCACAATGCCAATTCACACCATCCCATTCTTGTTCCCATTCTCCAGAGTTGTCAGTTCGCCAGTAATGGCTACACTCAACCTTCCTGGCTTAACATTAGGACTACATGTGTGGTACCTACCTGCCCCAACCTCTCCTTCGACACCGAATGTCATTTTACAACCAATGCAACCCATCAATACTTCTAACCATCCACCCCCTAGTGTAGCAAACATCCAGAATCGACCACCTCCAACAACGGCCACCGCATCAACATCCAATTATACTCCCCCACCACTTTGAAACACTGGGGGTAGAGGTCCACAATCCTACACCACTGGACCCACAACTCACACCCCCCCAGTGACCCCTAATTTGGCAAAGAATCCCCCAACTATTCGCATTCCCCCTAAGTGCTTTTGTGCGACGAAATAGGCCATGCCACTCATCAATGTCCACAATTACCGGCACTCCAAGAACACATGAATATGTTGGATGACGAAACCAGAATTCTAGTGGTAATACTTGAGCCACCTCCTCACCCTCGCGACAAAACGGTTTGCACTAACCACCCTTGTGCAATATGCGGCATCTATGGCCATTATTCACATCACTACCCCGATCTCCCAAATTATAGAGCAGCACTGTACGAGTTGAATAACGTCGACCTAGAGATATCCCCTCTTCTCATTGAGGAAATTCATCCCCCACCATCTTCCTCCTCGGAAGAAATTAACACCATTTACACAATTTCCACTGGATACCCCTCTGTCCGATCGGCCCCTTCCATTGATCCCTTCGACACACATGTTCAAGCCTTTCAAATCGACGAGGAAACCACATGTCCACAACATGGGGGCAGGCCCAAAACCTTGCCTACTCAGCATCATCGTAATTCTCATCGGAGATACTGGGGGCATCCACCCCACAAAGGGAATCCCCCATAATCATATAATCACTTCAGTATGCCACCACAGCCCACAGCCTCATGGTATAACACCCCACCAACAGTTGTTCAATGCCCTATTGATCTCTCTCTGAGACAACATCTGCACCACATTAACACCTCTGAGTTACGGGGCATAATAGATTACCTCGACCCTGGGATAGGGGGCATGATCAATCATTTTGAACCTTACCCTTCATCTCTATCTCAACACCTCAATGAGCCCATCGTTCAAACCAACACATATGTGATCCACAATCACAAACCCCATGCACATAGCATGGGGGCAGGTCATTAACCCTGCTGACTTCTTCACATGCATGATCTCAACCATTTTTTGAGGTCACATATCACTTGTATATTCGATTTGATTTGATACACCTAGTATTCTCCCCCCGTGGGTCATCATTTCTCCCCACCACTGCATCCTTGGCTTGGTGGGCTCACCTTTATTTGTAGCAAATTTTTCACCTAGTTATTTGCTTTGACCATTCCGTAGTTCTTATGACCTCTGTTTTTTTCGCACCATTTGCACCGCTAGATTCATATTTCCGTGCTCGTGATGACGCTTGAGATCATTTCTCGCTCTCACGCCCAGATTTTTCGAGCATTTTTTACCATGCGCCCTCGTCGCCTCGATTTACGTGCCACATCGGCCGTCGTCCATTTTTGACGAGTCTTATATCGCCGGATCCAGTTTTCCGCGCTCATGATGATGCTTGAGATCATTTCTCTCTCTCATGCCCAGATGTTTTGGGCATTTTACCCATGCCCCCTTGTTGCCTCGGTTTGCATGCCACATCGACCGTCGACCGTTTTTTTTTTTACGAGTGTTATATCATCGGATTCAGTTTTTCATGCTCGTGATGATGCTTGAGATCATTTCTCACTCTCACCCCCTCATTTTTTGGGCATTTTTACCATGCCCACCCATCACCTCGGTTTACGTGCTACATTGGCCGTTGCCCCTTTTTTGACAATCTTTATGTCACCGGATTCAGTTTTCCGCACTCATGATGATGCTTGAGACCTTTTCTCGCTCTCATCAATCCCTTTTTTGTTCGGTATAATTTTAGCCCTTTTTCGGGCCGAGCAATCCCTTTTACAAAAAAGGCACTTAGGGAGTTTCTGTTAAGCTCTTTTCTGACTCCTAAAACAATGAAAAGATCACCGAGCAACCTTGCTTCCTTTCATGCTCGCTAAACGTATCTGAAATGGCGTCTACCTGGTATAAGTTTACCCATTTTCCGGACCTTGTAGACTAATTACGAAAAAGGAATACTCTAGTCACATCGGCTAGAAGAGTTCTCCATTTGCATCATTTTATGCTTTTTCGGGCCTTGGAGACTAACTTACAAAAAAGAACACCAATGGAGTCCACTTACCGCTTTCAGACTCTCTAAACATGAAAGTGACCACGAGCAATCACCATCTTGGGCTCGTAAAAACCCACAGGACGATACTCACAACCATTGCAGAGTCTTCTTATCGTTTTCAAACTCCTTAAAAATGAAAGCACCCATGAGCACGAACAGTCCTGGGCTCACAAAATCCACAGGACAGTACCATTTCAGAGCACACTTTTATCCCTTCTTGGAGCTCATTAAAACTACAAAGAAGGACCCAATGGTGCTTCTTGGTGCCACAACAGATCACGTCTACTCATCTGGCAGCTTCCCCATTTTTGGTCGCCTTTGTTCAGAGTATTCTGTAGTATGTCACCCTGAGAATCCCTCGACAGCACCCATCAGCTCGTCCCCTCAGTAAATACATTCCCTTCATTCCCTAAAATCTATGATCCCCGCACCTACAAGTCAGTTCCCTACGCTTCCAGGTCAACCATGTCATCATGCTCTGAACAAAGGAAGTTTGAGTCTACCCACTATATGACCCCAGTTACTTCCCATCCCCACAAGTATGTCAGTCCTACCATCAGTACTACCACACTTCAATTCTACACCTCGCGCTCCTATCAAGGAAACATCATTGCCTTGTTAGTTGCTGGTCTCCCTCTGTCGACGACAACCAAATTTATTCCAGAGGATAGACCTAGAGGTCCCTATGTCTTGGACTCATCACCATTTATGATGAGTGCCTACGAACCATTTCAAGAAGAGTCCTTAGTGACTCTCTAAATGGTTGTTTCTCACATGCTCGACTTCAACACCTTGATCGCATCGTTGATACTCGCATAGGGTATTGGTCCGTTCAGTTATTTGTTCAAGACCCTGGATACCACCTGATTCTCCCACATTTGAGATTCTATTTATGGAAACAACCAGTTACATTTTTTCTATATATATCCGGGTTGCGCATGGCGACAGTATTAAGATATACCCCAGTCATTATACTCCCTTGAGTATACAGTTACATGTACTTCTCAGAGATGACTCACAATCATTGAGTCCTTACATATGTTGGACACCTTCAGTTTCAGCAGTTCATCAACCCTTCTGAGACCTTATTTCAAAACAATTGCTGCTTTCCAGTGTATCAGTTATTGAGATCAGTCATGTTATGATCATGAGTACATCCCAAAATGATGTCCCCTCTGGACAATTATGATGTACCATCAGATTTTTTATATGTTTCAGGTCCCCCTTCTTGGGACTAATTGCTATGTATATGTCTTAATACGAGCATGGGTATGCCCGCCTCATCCATTATCAAAGATTATTCCTCATTCATATTGAGGCCATGTAATATTGTTTATTTTGCATCTTCCAAGGGCCGTGGATCCAGTCTCCAATCGGTCTCTTCTCTTCCCCAAACCCTAGAAAAAAGACAAAAGAACTATGATGTCTATCAGCCATACGATGAGCTCCTGCCCTCACACATCAGGGGGCATCTGTTAACACCCAAAAAGTGCTCACTAGCTCATTTCCTTATTCACATGACCCATTTGTCCACTTTTTTACCATTTGAGCCTCTAAAGCCATCAAAAGGTCACCAAAAGACCTTAATACACCCCTTTTTCACTCAAAATGAATATGTTTCCTCAAAAAGCATAAAAAACCCTCAAAAAGGGTCCAAAATTCCCAAAAATATTAAAAAGGGAATAAAACTATTAAAAATATTCAAAAAGGAAAAATGAGGGAAAAGGTACCTAAATCATGTTGGTCAATACCATTGGTTTCCTCAAAACCATAATGGTATTCCCCACCACCAAAAACTATAAAAAGGTGGTAGGGGCTCCTCACTTTCCATCCATCCATCATCCTATCCTCACGCTGCCAAAATCTCCCATGATATTTTGGCCATTCTAGCTACCTTGGAGAAGGGACCTTTGGAGTTTGGAGCTGCTCACCCTTGGAGATACTCAACAACCTTCACCATTTGGAGGTATTATCATTGCAAGCACTTGCTTGCCCTTATTTTCAATACAAAGTTATTCTTTATTTTATTTCTTGTTCTTGTTTTCTATAATATTTCCATTGTTTATTTATTTACTTCACATAGATCCATGTTTAATATAGTTTAGATTAGTTTGTTATTTATTTCTATTGAAACTGCTACTACTAGTTAGCAGGTGCCCATTGCACTAAGCTTGGTTACAAAACCAAGCCAACAGTAGGGTAACATATTTTCTCTCCCTTAATGTACATGAGAAATATCTATCAAAGGAATTTGCATAATGGAGCTTTGCGGCACCTATTGAGGGTCTCATATCATCTGGAATAGAATTATAGGCTTTCATAAACCTAGCGAAAAACTCATTAACTGATTCAAAACCTCCTTTCTTCAGATGTCTATACTGGAACAATACTAGGTCGGGGCTCCTTATCATTTCCCACCTCTCTAAGAACGGTGTCTTAAAGGCTGCAAAATCATTAATGGAAGCATTCAGCAACAGCCTGAACCATTTCTTGGGTTCTCCAAACAAACTCTGAGCAAACAACCTCATCTTAACATCATCATGATCTACTTCCTCCAAATCAATAAAATCCTCAAATCTGTCTACATGTTGCTTGGCAGAAAAACCTCCCTCTCCATCATAAGAAACAATTCTTTGGGCATAATTATGAGGGAGGTCATGCAGAATAGCTGGTAGGGCCAATGGTGCAAACCTAGCAGCCATGGGTCTAGGATTATTTTGAGCTTGGGGGTGGATATTCTGGGCAGGATTACTTGTAGGGATTGTGGTCTGGGATTGAGGGATTTGAGAACCAGATATATCTCTTTCTGCTTTGATAATATTCTGCAACTTAAGCAAGACAGAATCTAATAAATAGGCTTCAGGGGCATTCAAACCTTCTTCAGCTAGGCTTAGATAAGACTTGGATCTTGATCTTGATAAGGGCTTTCCAATATCTATCTCTATAGCCAATTCTTGAAGAATAGGGAGTTCTCCTTTAGACCCAATTCTTTTAATGCTAGAAAAAGTAGCTTTATCCTTTCCGGTCTTATGTCTAAGTAATACATTAGAGAGATTTTGAGGTCAAAAAAGGGCCTCCTAAGAGATGCACTACAAAAATATGAGATATATTAAAATATTATGAATTGGGAGTTTTATGGGGTAGGTATATATGACAAGTCACCTCCCACACTATTTTCTATGCACAATATAAATAACCATGGTTGAGTTACTTTCCAAAATTCACTAGAAATAAAATTAATAAAATAAGTCTACGTTGATGTGACTAAGATTCATTGTAAATTCCCAAAAATGTATTGTCCTTTAACATTTATTTGTCTTGAACTTGCAAATGAAATTAAATAATAAAAAACATTTTTAAGAGTTTTTTTTAAATTTTATGTTGACTTTTTATATTTAGTACTTTTCTCATGAATTTAATAATGTAATTTAATTGAGAATTTATTTACATGTAAAATGTCAATAATATTATTATAATCCACATTGCATTATTATTATTATTATTATTATTATTTATTAAATCTATTATTATTCTTTATTAGTTTGACATTATGTTATTAAATAGAATGGAGTGAATATATAATTTAAAATTAAAAACATAAAAATCATAATATATTATTTTATAAAAAAATGTGAAAGGACTTTCTTTATGAATTAAGAGTACTTCACTTGAAAATGACAATAATATTATTTTATGAAAAGACTATCATTATGAGTACTTTACTTTATGACTTAAAAGTACTTACACTACTACCTTGGTTAACTATGTGTTTTCATCCACCATAGAAAATTTGACAAATAAGCTTTCTTAACTCATGCAATGCCACCTCACCAAGGGGGATGATGTCATCTACTAGAATGTGATTGGTTGTATTTTATAGTACATTTTCTTTGTTTTGAGGCCCTTTTTTGACCCAAAATTTCTCTAATGATTTCTGGATTTTCCACACTTAACAGAATTTCGGAAACAGGATTACCTCTCGTATGGATCTTTCTTAAGGCTAGGATGCCCTTTGTTTGAGAGTTCTTTAGAAATAAACTTGGCTCGTCGATCTTCCCCAGTGGAGTCTTTCTTGAATGTGGATCTTTACGAGTGGAGTCGCCAAGGAAAAATTGCACAACCCTCTAGAAATTTTGGAAATCTTTGTTCGCTCACATGGATCTCTCTTTTCTTTGAATCTTCAGAATTCTTTGTCGTTCCTCTGGGGATAATAAAACAATCACGCTCCCAAGAAATGGCGCCAATTTGTTAACACCCAAATAAACCCCCAAGGTTGTGAGAGAAGGCAATTCGGGGTAACCACTAACCAATCTTTAGCTTATGCTACTGACCCAACACAAACAGAGAGGACTCTCTCTATAAGCTCATGAGAGACTGGAATAATCAAAGGTGTCAACAATGAAAACATACACCAGCATTCATCATTCAAGATATTCAATTACAACATACAGAAGATTAGATTTCTACTAGAAACAAAATGATTTAAACATTGTTTGGTTGAAACATATGAATCTCTTTTTGGGCAATGGAGTCACATTTAAACAAACTCTGAAAATTTATTCACAAATGCTTCACAAGTGCATTAACACAGGGGCGAGGTTGTAAACAGCTCGTAGTCAAAGTGATTTTAATTGGTGAAATGGAAGAGAAAGAAACAATCCATTTATATAAGACACATGATGATGAATCCTATATCAATTTTAGCAGAGAAGTAATGGTGAAATAGTTGGAAAAAGATAAGCAGAGCATAATTTCTATGAATTCCACTTAACTATCACACTGCACCAAGTATGAAAAAATGTTATAGACTAGAATTAACAATGGGAGATACACAATTCAAATGGAAAAAGAAAGAACATACTACAAGACCAGTTACACAAGAATCCCTTAAAACATCGGCTCAACTCTGCAATTTTTATTCAAAACATAGCTCAAAAATGTCTTATAGAACAGTACACAAAATCCACATAAAAGTTTTCAACCCTTTATCATTCCATTACATCGCATATATAGATGCTGGGAATCCTTTGCTTGACTCATCTAACCAAAAACAGGTATATCAGAGTGACACCTCATTCTGGTTTATTTGCCACTATTACTACAAAACAAAAATAGGTAGAACCAGCCTAACTGTTTTCTTACATCCATCGGCATTATTACTAAGTAATATTTACTTCAAGTGAAAAAGTAAAGATAGCAAAATAACAGTTCTATCTGGCTATTTATATAGACGCCTAAAAAAATATTACCAATTTCTCAAAAATGGGAAAGTTTTTAGAAGTCTTTGATTCCAAATAAACACCAACAACTATAAAAAGTCAAATATAACTGTGGAGGATGGAGAGCGTATAGCGCTTTGCTATATTTTTCTACATTGGTCCATTGTTCTGCAGGTGGGAGTTCGTAGTCCACCATATCCTTTACCAGAAATCGTATCTTGATATGCTCTGTGTAGGAAAATTGGGAGGGCCTTTCACCAATGGAAATCGACCTTTTCAAGATTTCAAAGTCCTCTTCGACCTTCTCCATCAGAGTCCTACCTATAACTAGCCGGTTCAGACACTTGAACTTTGTATGATCCATCCTTATCACCCAAAGTAGATTTTTATAAGCAGTTTGGGAGATTAGTTCCTGGTCATCATTCCAAAATGAAGGTAGCCCTATTTCAACCAGCTTATCAAACAATCCTTTGAACTTTTCCACATGGCTCTTCATTTCTTTGACTTTAGCTTCCACACTCTCAATCTGTGCATATTTCCCCAGGACCCTTCTTGCTACTGAAAGTGTTGTGATCCGGTTTCCAATATTCAGTTTAATCCTTTCCTTTTCTGATAGATCATTCAGGAAAGTGATAACACTTAGTGCCATTTCCTTAGACCTTCGGGTTAGGGTCTCCCTTGCAACTCCACAACCTATGAGAGCATCACTAAAAGCCTTTTCTTTTATTCTTATAAACTCTAAGTAGGGTCTAAAGTTCTTAGCTTCTTTAATGATCCGGTCCCACACCAAATGTTTGCATCCTTGTAATGTTGCCTTCTCGGTAACTTGATGAGTGAGATTTTTATTGATGTCAATTAATTCTTTGTGCTTCTCTTGGAGGACCTTTGCTTCTTCTTCCCTTTTATTATTCTCTTCTTCCAACCTTTGAGATTTTTCCTTCAGCTCCTTGATTTCCACATCTTTCAGGCTAATGTGAGACATAGCCTGCACAAGACTATCAATACGACTGTTATCTCCATTTTGGTTCATATTGGTAGGCCGCATGTCCAATTTGGACAAGTTACTTTTCAAGTCATCAAGCTGTTTTTCTAAGCTTATTCTCTCTTTTTTACAACTATCTCCTTCCCTGCAAATTTCAGCAACTCTGCTTTACACTCACTTAATTCTTTAGACAAGGATAATTTTTGTATTTCAAAGTATGTTTCTTCGGGAGGTTAGATTAGCTGGATATTTGGAACTTTCTCCTTCTTCTGTAGTTTCACAATCAGCTTAACTTTCTCAACCAACAGCTTGTTCATGGTTTTACCTCCACCGTCACTTATAACTAGGTCATATTGTATCTTCTTGACCTGCTGTTGAAGAGCTCAATTTTCACTTTTCTCTTGCTTTACTTGGTTTTCTAACTTTCTCACAGTACTCTACAAGTTGTCGCTTTTCAATGCTGCTTTCACAAAATCATCATATACAAGATCACTAACCTTCTTGTGAAACTGGATTTTCTCCGGCACTGGTATTCCTTTCCAATTGAGCTTCGTCTTGGTCACTCCATCTGCTATCAATACCACCAGGTTTAAGGTGTTATCCTTCATATCTCTGCTGGTCATCAAGGAAGTTTTGGTACTAGACAAACCTCTGGCTATAGGCATCGAATCAAACAGCCTCTGGGCTGAGTCCTGTTTGTTTTGATCGTATTGTTTCCAGAGGTCAGCCTTGGACCAAAACTTATTGCCAATATCACCATCCTTAACATCTTGAAACTTGTATTCTATAATTTTGATTTCAGGAACTAAAGACTCCTCATCATCTTCTCTCCCACCATCCATCGGAACAGTCAATTCTTCTTGAGCCGTTGCAACAACTAGCTCCTCTTTAGTGGGAGAAACAATTGGCTCGGCTTGAGTAGCCGCAACAATTAACTCCTCTTTTATTTCAAATTTAGGCTGCTTGTCCCCACTCCCTTCTTCAGTATCCATATCTCTGACTTCTTCTAAGTCTCTTTTCTGGTCCACCTCCACGGTGTCCGACACCTGATCTAAATCCATTATTAAATCAGACAGCATTAGATCTCCTTCCTGTGACTCTATAGTTCCTCCTGCTTTGGGTTCCCAGTGCAACAAATTTTGCCCCTTTAGCACCCCTTCCAGCTCTTGATGTTCAAACGTGCTTAAATTACAGTCTTTCCTTCTATTGGAAATATTTTGCAATGGGTCATATTTGATGGCCACATCTTTCTTGAACCCTAGCGGCTTCAATCATTCTTCTACATCTGACAAAGCTTCTTTATTCTTCATGACGAAAGGACCTACCTCCAATGGTATTTCACATCCGTGCCCTTTTTATATTTTAGGAACTACAATTCTTCCAGGTCCAGTTTCTGCTTGATAAACTCAAGAGCGAAGATTCATAGTGTCAGGAAAGTGGGCAAAATATAGGGCTCCTATACAAAACCATACAGCCTAATGACTGTAGCCTCTCTCAATAAAAACCAGTCACCAACAACCAGTTCATCCTTCAACTGCATCATTGCTTTCATCTCAGGAAACACTCTAGGCAATTCTTCCCAAAAGATGACTTTATAAACAGGAGGAAAAACATAGTTCAAATAATTGAAAAGATTGTCTATCAAAACATATGTTTCAAGCAGTGAGGAGAAATGTGGGATTTCGATGCTGCTGTACATAATAATTGTCATCAACTGTGTCTGATATCTAAAAAACCTAGTACTCGAGAAATTGCTCAATTGTACATGTATCGTTTCCGCCAAAAATTCATCAAACCTTAGGGATGGGATGAGCCCACTTTCGGACCTGGCCAAACTGATGCTAATCCTAAAAAGTAAACTTAATTAGACTTCAGTCATGTTAATTTTTCAGAAATATCAATCTGATCTAGGATCTTAACTGAGAGAATAACATGTACAACATATCTATAGCATATCAATCATGGACACAATAATGCAAGCACACAAGAGACATAGAGTTTCATTGGGGAAAACCAAGAAGGTGAAAAACCCAGCAACTTCCTCATAGATAGATAGATAAATTATACAACCCAAGCATAAGAGATAGTCTTCTCCTAGAAGTAGCTTCTCCTCCTCCACAAGTGCGCCACTCTGCAATGAGAGTATGAGTGAGAAAGTGAATGATCAAATAGAGTGCCTCCCACACTCTATTTATATTTGACTTGACTTGCCTAATAACCTTTACTATGTCGGCCTTAACTTAACCACGTAACATAATGCTGACAAGGCCGACCCCCAATAGGGTGGTCTAAAAACCCTTTAACCCACATGACTCATACAGGGTCAACCCCATCAAGGTGGTCTAATAACCCATCAAGTATAAGTTACGACACTTATAACATAAATGACAACACTTCCGTATAGAGGAATAATAACATCTCTATAGGAATACAAACACTTTCGTATTGAGGAATAATAAGATCTCTATAGGAATACAATATACATTGGTGAAATATCCAACATGATGCATATACATATACATGATCCAACTGATCATAACAAGCATCCAACATGATGGATATACAAAGTATTAACTGGAGCATCGTCCTGATGCTCATCATCCAGCGCTTACATCCACAACCATGTGAAGGATCCTCCTCTCACCATGCTTGGAATGGCTGCAACAAATGTGTCCATCACTTCTTCCTCAAAGTTTCATCAATCTGAAGAACACCAAGCCTCTCTCTAAAGTACTCGAACTTCAGTCTGGCTAGTGGCTTCGTCAATACATCTGCAACCTGCTCATCCATCGTAACATACAGGAGCTTCACTGCTCCTCTCTGCACCATATCCCTGATATAGTGATATTTGATCTGAATGTGTTTCGACCTGTCATGGAACACCGGGTTCTCAGACAGATTCACACAACTCTGGTTGTCACACAAGATACCAATAGCCTCCAACAGGATATCAAATAACTCGGGCAGTAGCATCCTCAACCATATTGCCTCACAACTAGCCGAACAAGCTACAACATACTCTGTTTCGGCTGTACTCAGTGCTACGTAGGACTGCTTCCTGCTAAACCAAGAGATTACACCTGATCCCATAAAGAAGTAGCACCCAAAAGTGCTCTTCCTATCTGCAGCATTGCCTTCCCAATCTGCATCAACACAACCCTGTAGGTTAAACTTTTGATTTGCATCATACTTGAGCCCATAATCAACTGTACCCTTCAGGTACCTTAGAATATGTTATACATCAACTAGGTGAACATCTCTCAGATCCGTTAGGAACTGGCTCAATGTGTTCACCGCAAACTAAATATCTGGTCTCGTGTTCGTCAAGTACACAGAGGACCCAATCATTTGACGATACATAGTGACATCAACTGGCTCAGATGAAGCATCACACAAAAGCTTCAGGTTCAATGCCATAGGTGTGGCCATGGCCTTGTAGTCCATCATCCCGAACCTCTTCAGGATCTCTACTGCAT
This sequence comes from Larix kaempferi, assembly GCA_027924585.1. NCBI lineage: Eukaryota > Viridiplantae > Streptophyta > Pinopsida > Pinales > Pinaceae > Larix > Larix kaempferi. Next base: position 100,665 of record BSBM01001163.1, read on the forward strand.
ACTTCCTTTGTCCAAGGAAGATCCCATCTGCACTCTGCCACACCTCCATGCCTAGAAAATAGGTGCATCATCCCCAAGTCCTTCATCTCAAACTCGGCAGGAAGCTTCCTCTTGGTATCGACAATCAATACATCCTCACCTATAACGAACAGGTCTTCCACATACAAGAGTAGTATCACAAGATTGCCTTCCTCAACCTTGTAGTAAAGGTTACAATCCGCTTTACTCTTGGTAAAGCCCAAACTTGATAGAAAGCTGTCTATCCTCCCATACCAAGTCCTAGGATCTTGCTTCAAGCCATACAAGGATTTCTTCAACCTACACACATACGACTTCTTGTCATGTGTCTCAAAACCAAGTGGTTGCTCCATATACACTTCCTCCTTGACTACACCATTCAAGAAAACTATCTTGACATCCATCTGGTGTATCTTTCATTTCATCACTGCAGCTAGATCAAGTACTGATCTAATGGAAGTGTATCTGACCACAAGAGCAAAAGTCTCTTCGTAATTAATCCCTTCTTTCTGGTAGAAGCCACGAGCTACAAACCTTGCTTTGTATTTTTCCATGCTACCATCTACAACATGCTTGATATAATAGATCCACTTGGAAGTCACAACAAACTTCCCTTCAGGTCTTGGGACCACATCCCAAACATGATCGATTGGTACTTCTCGACCATGGCATCTTTTTACTGTATCCCATATCCTAGGAACTTCAGACTCTTCAATATCTTCAATAGATAGCTTGAACTTCGTTGATGGAACAAATGTTGTAGTCCTTCTTTTGTAGGTGATGGTATACAATCTTTCCTACAAAACAAGTGAAATTGCATGATTAGAAACCTCTCATAGTTTTCAGAACAATTTCTTACACATAAAGAAATATGTCATACAGTCATGCAATTATTTTCTCCAATGCTTCAATGCAACATTTATCCCATAACTTTCTAGATGCCTTCCAATCTCTACCAGAACATTGTTAAGAGTTTGCACTACTCCCAACATGTCAACAAAGAGGTTTCATTCTAGATAAGTAGCAATGGAATGTTGTATAGTTCCATAGGCCACTTACCCATCACATGCATATTAGTAGTATATTGTTCATTAATGCAATTATTCTAATATGCATAATACACACCCTGAGTCTAGGAACATAAGCATATACATCATTGAACAATATTATTTAAACAAACAAATATGCAAGAATGACAATTCAAATACTTATCTTTGTTTGGTTTGTAGGGTGGACTCCCTCTCAATATTTGCTTCCTTGCAGGAACTGCTGGAGTGTGCTCCCTCTTGATCTGGATTACCTGTCTTTGAACTTATATCCATCCTCGATCACTATGCATACTTACTAGTATCCATTGTGTTATCCTCGATATCTCATACATACATTCATTAGTGTAATCTCAATACTATCAAATGATTCTAACTAATCTTAAACATGTATAGTCATGATCATTTCAAACAAGCATTAGTATTCAAGGTTTCAGGGAGTACTTCTTTTACTCATGCATATTCTCATTTGACCATAGAACTCTTTTGGCTAGTCATATCATCAATCAAGGTAAGAAACATAATATGCATAAACCCTTGAATACCCAAACTTATAACTTCATGAATAATAATTATCAATCATGCCAAGTATACTTATAAAAGAGATCCTACCACAAGGTAGGGTTCTAACTTGACATAGGAAAAACATACCTGGATTATTATGTTAGTTAGTTATGTCTAACATACCCCCATAATGTCTTCTTGTTCTTCTTCAAATACTTGTGCTAGTAACCTGCATAACTCGTAAGCTAACCATTGTAGAGTCAAAATATACATACCTCGTAAGTAGAGCTTCTATAATGGATATGGATGAGTCTTTGTCTTCATGTTACCATGGTCATATGTTCTTGATCCAGAACTTGATCTGCCTTTCTTGATGTACCTTTCATGTTAGCGGACAACATCATGGTGCATTAGTACAATCATAAGTGTCATAACCCTAATCAATGAATATCTACAAGCATTCATACTTTTACTAAGGTGATAATACAAGCCTAAGATTAATCAAGATTGTACGAATAATATGAAGACAAACATATCATAAGCTTAATCATGAACAGATGTAACAAACATACCTGTAACTCTTCAAGTCATACCTATCGGGATTGCTTGTAGACTTCTTTTGTAAGGCCTTAGCCTCATCTCCCTTTGGAACTGGAATCTCTTCACTTACGTAGGTGTCCAATTCATTCTCTTCTAGGATTAACCCAATCCTCTTGATTTGCAAAAAACAGGATCTGGAGCTGGATTAGGGTTTGTCAGAGAAACTCTAAAAATATTCAAAATTTGAATTTCAAACTTCTGAAAGAATATAAAGATGATCCTTGATGAGATGATCAAGCTGGTATACTTAGAATTTGAAAACTGCAAAGTTTCACCCCTCAAAATTGCCTTTGAAACTTTCGAATCTTCTGGACAGGATCCTGAACTAGGGTTTGATAAAGCCCCGCCTTCTTCCCAACCAAAAAATTTGATCTTGGACTCTAAATTTTGAATTTTATGAGTAGCATTCGTTCGTGGTCTCCGACTACAAAAATTCCAACTTTCTTCGAAACCCTAATTCCCGGAGCCAGGAATGAAGGTGCTCAAAATCCAATTCTGTTTTGACAGAAATATGCACCTGATTGTTTCTGGTGTAACTCCGAAATTATGAATCAACGGGGTCTGAAACTACGACCTATGGTATCCATACCTGTCATCTTTCCAACTCCATAGGTCTGACCTCAATTGGATTCTCTGAGAGAGAGTTATGCCAAGTGTCGCAACGTGACCTGTTTATGGGATAAAACAGGAGATCGAAATTGTACGTCATGCCATGTGTCACTGGTTCAAATTCGGCCTCTGAAAACATTACCTGAGAAACTACAGTCCGTGAACTACCTATCACTTCTTACAAAATTTCATTTGGATCTTCCTAGCCCAAGTTGTGACCTTCTTTCCTAGGTCACCTGTTTACGACTAAGATCTGAAAGAGGCAGAAACCCTCGATTGTACAGATCATAAAACACAAACTACAACGAATTCGAAGTTGTGCTTCAGACACAAGGTACATGCGGATCTTATCTTCGATCTCTAAGAGTTTCAGATACTGAAACATCTCCGAAATGTATTTATAGCGAAAGTGCTACAATGACTGGTTTTTGCTATATCAAGCCCTAGCTTCGCAAGTGCAACAAGTGTCATAAATGCCATACCATGCCTTCTTTCAGGCTAGCTCTGATACCATGTTAATTTTTTAGAAATATCAATTTGATCTAGGATCTTAACTAAGATAATAACATCTACAACATATCTACAGCATATCAATCATGGACACAATAATGCAAGCACACAAGAGACACAAAGTTTCACCGGGGAAAACCAAGAAGGTGAAAAAACCTACAACTTCCTCAGAGATAGATAGAGAAATGATACAACCCAAGCATAAGAGACAGTCTTCTCCTAGTAGTAGATTCTCCTCCTCCACAAGTGCGCCACTCTCCAATGACAGTATGAGTGAGGAAGTGAATGATCAAATAGAGTGCCTTCTGCACTCTATTTATACTTGACTTGAATTGCCTAATAACCTTTACTACGTCGGCCTTAACTTAACCACATAACATAATGCTAACAGGGCCAACCCCCAATAGGGTGGTTTAATAACCCTTTAACCCACATGACTCATACAGGGCCGACCCCATCAAGGTGGTCTAATAACCCATCAAGTATAAGTTACGACACTTACAATATAAATGACGACACTTCCATATAGAGAAATAATAACTTCTCTATAGGAATACAAACACTCCCATATAGAGGAATAATACGATCTCTATAGGAATACAATACACATTGGTGAAAATACATTCTGAAGTTACAATTACATCACAAGTCACCAACGAATCAGTATCCAATCCTAAAAACTAAGCTAACAAAGAAAAAACCAACTGGGAATTGTCATAAAAAAGGATGACATTTAAGGGGTAGGGTTCTTCGATGATTTCTGAGCTGACTTTCAAACACATAGTTAAGAAAGCTTGATGGATTTCAGGGTTGATTTGGCGATACAAGGAAACCACAGAGTCTTCAGAAAAACCCTCCAACTTCTAGTACTAATACTCGGGAATGAAAAAGTAATTCCTAACAACTGATGCATCTACATTACAGACAATTTTGGACTTATGGGCATCCATAATTACTCTTCCGGGTTCTGAGTAATTCGAAGAACACCATATTACAAACTCAGGGAAAGAGGACACTTGTTCAAGGAAAAAGAAAATGAATGACGACCTAAAGATCCCATGTATATCTACTCCGTGTTCACCCAAGGCTTTCAATCTCTTCTTAACTTCCAGAACCATGAACCGAATGCATGTGTCAAATACATTGACGTCTCTATCTTCCAAGGAAACCTTAACCCTAGAATTGTATAACCTTCCTCTTCCCCCATCTTATGACTGTAAAAGGGTTAGATTTTCAGAGAATGGCGGTTACAAATCATACCTGTAACTTTGGAAGCCCTGCACACACCCTGTCGAAGGTTCTGTCGCCTTCGTCGTCTACCACACGCCGACAGGCTTTCTGACTTCGACAGGCTTTGAAACAAATGTCAACCTTCAGGGGCGTTCTTATATATATAACCATGCTTCCATAACCTCAGAGTTCTTAGGCCATCTATCCTTTGATCTCAACCGTTCGAAATCCCACGTGTTCACTTTCCGTCGTTGGATCTGGCTTTCCCTATACCCACTGATTTGACGACCCATCTATTTCCATCATTGGATCATCTTGCTAGTTTTCATCTAGGTCATTCATCTCACCCACATGCGTCTACGAGGTAGTAACGCATGCACCCAAAAATTTTCCCTATATCGCCTTTTCTCCATGCGACAGGCTTTGGAGTTGACACCTGTCGAGCGAGAAAGGTCCATTGCATTTGCCCTGCCACTATCCAGCATGCTACTTCTTGATGCAACTATCTATGAGTACCCATGACATTTTAGAATCTTTCCGTATGAAAGTATACATTTAAATGTAAAGTCTAGCATTTGAGTGTTTTTTTTCTAGTTGAACAATGTTGCCTATTATATCTACACATAGTTTTTCCAAAATTCTTATTTACATCAAAATACAATTGATCATATCAATTATTGATAGAATCCATTTAACCCTGCAAGCAATGGAAGTAAAAGTCTAGATTTTAGAACATCAACATGAAGTACCATATGATTCGACATCATGTAGAGGCCAAGACAATTAATTTATGTCATAGTTCCACGAACAAACAAATTGCAAACATCTTCACCAAAGTGATTGGAAGAGAAAAGCTTAAAAATTTTAGAAAGATTCTTGGACTCACGAACACCTCTTCAAATTAAGGGGGGGTGTTAGAAACCTAATATGAATGGATTAGGGTTTTGTAAATAATGTAAATAAATAATGGAAGACAAATAATCTCCTTGCACTCCAAGAGATTGGCTGGAATATGAACTCCAATTGTCATCTCTGTTTTATAAATATAACATCTATAATCAATAAGATACAATTTGGAGTTATATTCTCTAATGTTGACACATCCTTAAAAATGCAATTATGAAACCCTTGGATGAGGAAGGTATATCCTTACCTCCTCCACAAAGACAAAGAACTAGGGGTAACATTGAATCCTTGCCAACTTCATAATTTAAAACCATACAAAGATCATGCAGTTGCTTACAAGCATATAGAAGGTGTTGTTGGCCCACTAGGATCCTCCCTTTTCTTTGCAGTTTTAGCTTAATGTAGTCAATTGATTCTAGCAATTGAACCTTCAATGTGATGGTATTAATCTCTTATGATGTCACTAGTGTTTGAATGGTCTCCATATGATCATCATAACCTCTATTATTGTCATAACCCTAAGGAAAATCATCAACAAGCCTACATCCTACATTTAGCTCAACGAGAAGACCACATTTTGTTTAGGCGTATTTTCAAACACTTGGTGTGGATCGTGAATACTTTGAAATGTCTCTGACATGTTTACCACATGGCTCAAATCTATTGTAGATAATGTGGGTATGATTATAATATCTTGTACAAATTCAACAACCAACCCATATCCTACAATTATTGTCACCTTAGAGACCACAATTCATTTAGATATTTGGTCAAGCATTTACAATTCAAACTCAATATTAAGGCACTTGGAAAACTTCTTAAACACAACAATAACCATTGAATCACTCTCGCTAACATTAAGATCCACCAACAAGGCTTTCAAACCGGCTTACTATTGGAATCCCCCTATAATGAGTTATCCCTCACCAAACCCCCTTCCCTTCTAATTGATATCCCTATTGTAAAGAAATTTCAAATGTATAAAAGTTATCTCCACCTTTGTAACTCCAAACAAAAAACAATTACAAGGATTATTTCTCACTACAATAACAAAATCTTTGATAAGTATTACAAAGACTGTTTCATCCTTTTCACTTTTTCTTAAGTTTTAATTAATATTATTTATTATTATAATTAATATTATTAATATTATATTTATATTTATTAGATATATTAAATTTAAGTACAATAATTTTATACAAAGTATAATAAATAATTTTATTATTTTAAAAACATATTTTAAAAAATTATAACTTATTTTAATAAAATGATCTAAAACCGTATTTTCAAATATACACAACTACTTTATATTATAAAATGACATAAATATAATTATTAGACATGTTTCAAGAAAGATGTCAAATTTCAAGCCTCCGGCTCGTGTATCTAGCCACTCTCATAGTTTCCTCGAGGACACAACATTTCATACATAAAATCCTTATCGCACTCTGAAATTTAAAATTAAGAAAATACATTAATTAATTAATTATATATTATTTTTCGCAGAAAAAGATATATACCAATTATTTTACAATTAATTCACACCTTTTCATCATTAAACAAGATAAATACATTTCAACGTTAAATTAAAGTAAACCATTGGACCGATATCGTGTCATGATTACTGATTAGTATGCAAGGACCGTACTGTTTCTTCTTGATTCATAGAAACTAAAATGGTAGATGGATTTGATTTTTATGCTTTGGTATGATATATCAACTACTTGTAAATATACGATTATAATTGATATATACAGATCAACCAATATCAATGACATTTAAAAATGTGATTGTTACTAGTAAAAACTAAAATGGTAAATGGATTTGACTTTTATATTTTGGTAAGATTCGTTCCACGTTAATACTCTCACCGTGAGATGGGGCAATGGCGACCAGACTCTCAATATCGTGTCATGATTACTGATTAGTATGCAAGGATCGTACTGTTGATTAATAGAAACTAAAATGGTAGATGGATTTGATTAACTTTGAGCGTAACTTTAACTGGACACAGCTTAGGAGCTGCTCTGGCAACGTTAAGTTCATATGACATTAAAAAAATCCTGAACGCAAATTTACCGGCACGGCCTATACCTGTGACTGTGTTTGCATTCGCAAGCCCGCAAGTGGGAAACAGAGCATTCGCCCTGCGAATGAAGGAGCTCGGCGTGAAGGTGCTGCGGTTGGTGAACAAGAACGATATTGTTCCCAAAGTTCCAGGACTTGTTTTCAACGAGAAATCTTGTAGATGGTTGAGCAAAATGTTCGATTGGCTTCCTTGGACATATTTTCACGTGGGCGTGCAAATTGTTCTGAATAATGACGAGTCTCCCATTTTGAGAGGGCTCCATAATCTTGATCCTGCTTTCGCCCACAGTTTAAAGAACTATCTTCATATGATTGATGGTTATATCGGAGAAGGTAAGCCTTTCAAATCTTCAGGGAAGAGAGACCCGGCTCCAGTTGATGAGACTAATTCACTGAAGACCATAGAATCCCGTATCGGTGGCAGCACCAGCACTAGAAACGCCACCAGCACGATCAAATGAATAAAACTGGAGAAGAACAAGGACTAGTAAAATTAATGATTGCATCACCTGAAACCCCCTGTGGATGACTGACTGGAGCAAAACTTTGGTCTAATTTATTTTATTTTTTGTGGCATTTATTATCACCATGATCTCCGTGTGAGGAAATCAAGTGATCAAGACAAAAAATTGGGTGAAGAATAAAACTACGCAGCTGACTCCTAGCTTCTATATCAGAATCAAACGTCTTTGGTTTATTGATCTATTAGCTTGTATTTTATTGTATTAGCTTGTATAATAGCTGGCTGCTTATAAAAAAGATAAATGGCGATTGCATATTAGACTTGTTAAAGCATATGAATGTCGACTCTATCAGAATTGAAAAAAAATAATAATAAAATCTTTAGGATAAGACACGTGTTTGTATAAAAGCCATGCTAATTGAAAATTGAATGCGGATAGCATAATAGACTCGTTAGGGCATAAAAATGGTGATTCACTATAGACTTATAGACTTGTAGTTAGGGCAGAAAAAATTGGAGTTTCATAATGCGTTGTGTATTTGCATTTGTTGCCAGCCTACAACATGCCATGGTTAATGTCTACTGTTTCAATGTTATAGAAATTTTTTATTTGTAAAATTTATACATATTTGTACATATGGATTAACATAATGTTCAACAAAACTTTCGTTGTAAGAGATATGTGGAACATAATTAAATTAAAGGAGACTATTAGTAATGGTAATGATGGATAGTGTGTGTGATTTTTAGAACGGTTTTTATTATATAAATATTTTATAAAAAAAATGGATATACAATGTTTTCATTTTTACAATATATAAATTTAAATATAGGGTTCATTTTTACAATATATAAGTTCAAATATAGAGTGCTTATAATTATGGAGATACTAAAAAAAGTGATACTTTAAAACTAAGTTTAAATACAGAGTGTTTATAATTATGGAGATACTCAAAGAAAGTGATATTTTAAAACCAAGTTTAAATATATTGTGCTTATAATTATAGAAATATTCAAAGAAAGTGATACTTTAAAACTAAATATAATATGTGAAGGATTCTAACATTTAACATCTAACATTCACATTGATTAAAGCTTCAAAATGATTAATTGTAATCAAAAAAATTTAAAAGTTTGAATATATATGAATGATAATAATTTCAAAATTATTAATTAAAAAACCCAAAATATAATAATAATAATAATAATTTGAAAAAAAAAATTTTAAAAATTCAAAATACATTTTATAATAATTTTCATTTTTATAATACATTTAATCCATTATTTATTAAATTATTTAATGTTTACACCAATTTTATTTTTTATCATATATTTAATTGATATTGTATTCCATTATTAAATGTTTACAAATAATTATATTTGTTTTAAGTTGTTTTATTTATAATAAGTGGATGTAGAATATGGTTATACTAAATGCGGATACCATTAAAACATAGTAATAAGATTTTACATTTGGTATATCAAAATTGAATTTTAATAGGTTTTCAAAGTGAGCTTGGATGTTTGAGGAATGTTTCTTGGAGCAAGTATGTTAGCCTTGTAACAATTTAATTTGAATAGGTTTTACGTGGAGTAGTGACGACTGCTTTACTGTTTCCGTAAGTAAGGTGTCATGATTGTCTCACGTGTTGGAACGCTCCCTTTCCTAGGTAAAGAGAGGGGTGAAGGAGGGTTTTGTTCACGAAGCAATGCATTACTTGAGAAGGGGAAGGAGTTTGTAGCAAGGTTTTCAAGAAGAAGTATCTAATTATCTGATACGCTGTCTGAGCATCCCTTTGAATCGATTGAGGCACTTGCGACTTTTTCAGTGGTAGGGGCAAAGAAGAACAAGAAGGTAATCAAAAAGAGGCATGGGGTTAGACTCACCGTCAGGGAGGATATTAGAGTGGATAGGATTATGGAGCTAGCCGGAAAAACCCTTATAGGGAGGTTCTATGGGGTTCGTATTTTGGAGGAACCCCTAAGGGATTGGTTACAGCAGCAATAGGTTTGATGATTAATTATGTGCCAAAGTTATTTATTATGACAAAGGGTTGGTTGGGATTTAAATTGAAAGATGAAAGGGATGTGTCCATGATCTTGAGGAAGGGCTGGTTGTGGGGGAAACCAACTCTTTGTCTTAAACCTTGGAATTCATGTTTTGATCCCCGCACTGAACCTAATAGTAATGCTCCGGTTTTGTTTAAAATTCCTGGGCTTTCGTTGGAGTTCTGGAATGATGCTTTTATTTCAGAAGTGGGCAATAGGATAGGTAATACCATGCTTGTGGACCAGACTTATAAATTTATTGCTCAGAGGACCGTAGCCAAAGTGCTTGTTGCAATGGACCTTTCTCTCGGGCTTCCAGATGTCATTGAGATAGTTGCAGGTAATTTTAGACTTCTTCAGGTTCTGGATTATGTCAATTTTCCTTTTCGTTGTGGGAGATGCCACGTCTATGGGCACTTAATTTCGGAGTGTCTCTTGCCTTTTACCAAGAAGGTTTGGGTAAAGAAAGGAAAATTTGGCATGGAGAAGGAGGGCTGGGGGGCAGCTTTGGGGAAGTTTCCTATTTTATTTTCGGACTCTGGTCTCATTGGAGATGTTCTGAAAATTCTGAGAAAAAGTCTTTGGAAGCATTGTTTATGGAGGTGGGGTCTGTACCATTTATTTTGTTTGGGACTAGTTCGGATATTCATGATTTAGGGGGAAAGGGGGACTTTCCGATAACACTGGGTTCCGATTCTCTTCAAAAATCGCTAGGATTTATCCATGAATCCTATGGTGCTGAGGAGCCAGTCAACCTTGAAGTTAGCAAGCCTATCGAAGTTAATTTGTCGGAGAAGAAGCAACAGACTAGTAAGTTAAACCTCCTTAAATCGCTGAATTCTTTAAAGGACATAAAATTTTCTAGGAAGCTTCTGTTCTATAGTCTGTTGGCGAGAATTGGTCTTGCTAGTTCGAGGAAGTCTCTTAGGAAGTGAAAGTCCTTTATAAGAAATCAGATTGTGGATAAGAATTCAATCTCTCGAGACATGGCGGGCACTAGGGTTTCTTGGGAATTTTCACATCCATATGGTTTGAGATCGTTGGGAAAGGTGGGACATGGTATTCTTAGTCCTCTATCAGATTCAGCTTCTCCTGTGTTTGGAGCCGAACCTCGGAAGGGTCTCAGGGAGGATCTAAGCCTTCATTTTTCCGTTTCTCCTTGTTCCAAGGCACTTAGAGATATGCCTTCTTCAAAGGTTAACTCATGAATATTTTGTGCTTCAATTGTAGAGGGTTAGAAAGAAACCCAAAATTGCTAGCGTTAGGGAGGTTATTGAATTGAATGGACCGGATATAATTTTAATTTAGGAAATGATACGTGGAGGATTACGGTTAGTTGGTAAGTTGAGACAATTCTTGAAAGGTTGTGAGCTTGTATTGGTAGATAGCATGGGTTTAGCTGGTGGTTTGACTTCAGGGTGTGTTGGCTTCAACTAACCCAGAGGTTTCCAATTAGACCTAGGTTCTTTGCGGTTCTCCCTTTTGACCAACAAAACCCCTTCACATCGGCGCTTTTGGAAACAACCTGCGAGCAGGCTGAGGTCTCACCCGAGGTGTATCTTATGGGGTACTGTGGAATTAGGCTTCCATAGTAAATGATGAGTTGTTTATATGAACAAGCTGCGCAGCGCAGGACAGAAGGAGTGCGCTGTGGGACAAAGCGATGCGTTACGTAGCAGGATCTACGCTCTGAGGGAGTATAGTGCGGTGATGGAAACACTGCGGGCCTCACTAAGGGCTTCTTACTACTGCGAATCTTCTACTGGAACTGTGAATCAACCACAGTTATCCTCTACTTGGAAGATCTTGAAAAGGTTAAGGAACTGCAATGAATATAACCCATCTATCCATTCAGGCACTTACTGGTTATCTTTCTAGCATTCATTCAAGTATTTAGATTATTACAACGTGAACTGAACTGATAGATGCGACTAACCATGCTATGTTCCTTCACTGTGTTTAAGAAAGTATTAAGCTTAAATGACTAACTCACGATCTTAACATATCATTGAAATGTTCACCATTCATCTGTTGTCATGGAACTTGGCATATCATTCCGAAACTTCTCCTATTGGTAAATGCATATCAAAGTTCTCCTATTACAGGATGCAAGGAAACATTCAAACATTCATTCTACAGACAGTACAGGCATTCATTCATTCATAAAACATAATCGCATAACAAGGGATTTAACGTGGTTCACTTCCCCAGATGGAAAGCTACCTCCACAAGAACGGTTGGTAATATATTTCTTTCAAAAGGGATGGGGCAACCGTTCTTAGTCTGCGCACTCAGCAGCAGACTCTCCTTTCTCTCGGCTAGGTCTTTGCGCACACAGCTGCAGAGCCTTTACAATATGCTCAGCTCGGAGAGATTTCTCAATATAAAAGGTTATATTATGTTTACTCTAGCAACTAGCATCTAGCCCCTAAAATAGTGCAACAACAATCAATCAACCAACAACAACCCCATCCCATACCGGAAGGTCATGTTTGTACAATGTCGAAGACCTAAAACCCAAAACCCTAAGGGTTTCCAAAACTATGCCGGTTCTCCAAACCGGCTTGTTGGCTCCTGGTAGCGTCTGCTTGATCGTGGTGGATCTCCACATCCTCACCCTATCGCTATCAGCCTTCCTGTCGCATGCGTGCCTACAGGATGGTTTTGCCGAACCGTTTCTCTTTAATGTTTTTACCTTCTAAGTGTGCCAAACGTCGCTTTCTTTACCAGCCCATGCATGGCCTCCTTCCTGATTTGCTTATATCCACTGCTCGGCAATCTTGGAATATCTTTCCAAAAATGGCTACTACCGGTCCAACCGGTACCTGCACCTGATACTTGTCCAGCTCTCCGCTTTGCTGGCTCCACGTGGCCTCCTAAACTTGCAGCACTACTTCTATGCAGTACTGGTCTTCGCATCACAGCCAAAACTTCGATGCTGCGTGCAACTCCTTAGTTTGGTAAAACGTTGGATGATGCACGCAACTTCGCAGCATCCCCAGTACTTAGCCAAAATTGTATTTCTGAGCTACGCTCAGCTCAGCTTTACTTGCTTATTTCAAAAAGGTGTTTCCAAAACTTTTGTCTCAACCTGGGCCCAACATGCCCCTAACACTTACATGTGGCTCGTCCCCGAGCCACTTACTGCTTCAGTTGTCTCACTTTGCTACGCAACCGATGGGACTAGTTTGGCCACAAACTCATTATATACACCGAGCAACTGCTCCACTGCTTGTCTGGTATCCTGCTCAACTTGCTGAACTGTTTCAAGCAGTGCTGGAGTTATCTCTTCTCCAATCTGGTTCTCTACCTCCTACTGATTTTCGTGCAGTTACTTTAGCTTATCTTCTATCTGCTTCGATACTGCTATAGCATCCTCTAGGAGTTGCTGTAACTGATTGTCCATCTCAGTCTCCTTCTCTCTTAATGCTTGGATTTGCTTCTTTAAGCCTGATACTTGCTTGTACCTGGACAGCCTCTCCCTGGGTGGCAAAGCCTTGAGCTCTGCGTCCAACTTTTCTAACACGGTATGTCTTTCTTTGACCGTGGTCTTTACCTACAGCAACCCCTGATCCTCTTCAAGGGCGGTGAATGCCTTGGAAACTTGTTCCAATAGATCTTGGCACTGAGTCATGCCACTTGTTATGTTCGGCGCGACGGTCTTGACGGCTTGCTCTCTCAACTATTGCTCAATTAATGGTGCCTGGTGAAAAATTTCCTTATCTTGCATCTCCAACTACAAAGATCTTACCCTGTCCCCGATCCTCATAACTGTGTCCGCATAACCATCGTAGAGTTCTATACCTTCAATATCCTGCACAACATTGGATATGGTAGTCTCCAAATTTTGTGGGCGGTCGAGTTCATTCCGTAGCTGCATTTCTGCGTGCAGCTCAATTTCCATGTTTGCTGTGGTGAGCTCTACTTGTGACTTCATTGACTCCATCGTCCGGTCATGTATCTGCTCAATGATCTACGTGTGGATGAAGTGCAATCCTGGTAAGGGGATTTTGGCTAAGTCGAGCTTTACCCTCTCAACTCCCTTTGTGTCCAACACAACTTGTTCTGTCATTGGCAATGCAACAACTAATGGGTCCACATGGACAATTTTAGTCTTCGATGGCAGCGTTATTGCTAACTGCGGCGGCGTTTGCTGCGAGGTTCCTACCGAACACCTTTCTTCTCCTGTGTCACGTGGCAAGATTAGGCTTTTTTGGACATCGTCCATTTTCTTCATCATGCCTTGCATTGCGAGCCACGTCTTCTGCAGGTCATCCTGGATGACCTTATCCTTTTTATCTTTTTCTGCCATGAGCTCCTTCATCTCCTCTGAGAATGTTTCGGCTATAATCTCGTAGTCATCATCATTGAGGACTGCCTCTGATTGAATCTTTGTGGCCTTCACCTTCTTCCTCGACTTTGGCTTCTGCGAAGTCTCAGGTTCTTTTCTCTTCCCTATTTCTTCAGTGATTGGACATGAGAGCGGAATTGGCTCATCTTTTGTTGAATCTGTCTCCACGTCCATAACTTCTACGCGGAACTCTGGTGGCCAATCTTTCATGAGGTCTTCAACATCCTGCTCATACATGATGTAGTTCCCTGGGAACCACTCTGGTTTCTTCGTTTTTTCTTTCAGCGATATGAAGATACATTTCATATTCGCCTCAAAGTCGATGACGCAAATATACTTCACCGTGACCTGCTTTGTATGTTAGGATATTCCTATACTCCATCCTAGTCCTAGCAGCATTTCCATTGTTTGCATTTTCAGTCATGCATGCAAATATTAGGGTTTGCATGCATTCCAGTCATCAGCACCAGCACCTAGGCCTCAGTGAGCTAGCCCCAAGAGCTTCTTTCCTTGCAGTTTCAGCCCTCCCAGTGACTAATGTGCCCTGCTTTGCTCCACTGCATGAAAAGGGCGCCTTCTTCACCTACTAGTCTATTTATATTCAGTTATATTCAGTTACTTCCTTGATTTAAGGATTAACTGACTCTTTAGTGACCTTATCACTCCGATGGACCTCCAGTGAGACTAAACTGCCTGTTCTGACTCTAGTAAGCTCCTACTGCATCCTCCACTGAGCCTCCTTCATCCAGTTAGTGTCTCCATGTGCTAGTTACATTCAGTTACACCTACTACACTCAGTTAGACTCAGTTTGACTGACAGTTGATAGTTACTTATGCATTGATGACTCCGCTGATGATCATGAGGACACCTGGTTGTGATCCGATGACACTCCAGTGATCCTTTGATCACTCCATGAAGGCTAATTTGAATTGCCACCTTAGGCATTCGAATCCTCATGCTTGTACTACTTATTTGTCCATATTGTGATTAATTAACTAGTGTGTTTGAAGTATTATTGCTTCTATCCGAGTTCTACTGTACCATATTATTTTGTTGCTCATTATACTGTATTGTTCACTCTTCTTCTATTTTCTTGCTTAATCATAATTACTTTTGCGAGGTATACATCATCTCTTAGATCTACTGTGAGTATTTTCACATGGTATCAGAGCATGTTGAGAGTATTTTTATCTCCATTCTTGAGATTTTTTTGCAAGTTATTACCAAGATTTCGAGTGCAGCAGTAGCATTTGCAGTTATTCTATATTGTTTTTGCAGGTCCTCTACAGCTTCTAGGTATTCATCAAAAATTACTCCTATTTCTCCATTCAACTATGATGAATGGAAACCAAGAATGATAGCATATTTGAAGAGCCATGATCTCTTTGATTGTTATTTTGAAAGAGAGTTCGAATCCTGTTAAGAGAATATTGACTGGTTGAATAAAGGTGACATGGCCTTTGGAGCAATGATGCTTTCTTTGCCTAAATACCTGAGATTTCATTTCGAATACCGCGATGGTGTTGAAAATCCAAGAGAGTTATGGGCTCACCTGGATGAAAACTTTGGCATAAAGAATGAAGGGATTGGTCCAAACCCATTCGAAAGCAAGCAAAGTGATCCATCCACTCCTCTTGATGGTCTCTCTGATCATGAACCAGTATCATCTCATATTGAAGTTGTTGAAAAAGAACTTGCAGATTCTCCACTCATTCTCAAACCTTCTTCTCTTTCTGTGCCAGCTCACACTCTAGATATTGCAGAAGGTCCTAAATCCTCTCTTGCACCAGAGTCTGTTGTTTTGCATCACAATCAGATGATTATTTCAGAGGTCAAAACAACTATTGAAGGTAATGCATTCACTCCTCTCTAGCTATCTCCTCTTTTATACTACTATATGATCATAATTCCATGCTTTCAGAAATTCATTGAAGAATATGGCCATTGCCATTGGCATGCAAAGATTTCTTTATTATTATCATTCATTTGGTTGTATTGGGTGACCTTTGGTCCTAGTTACCAGGGCCTAGGATGGATTAAGGGGGTGTGTTAGGATATTACTATACTCCATCCTAGTCCTAGCAGCATTTCCATTGTTTGCATTTTCAGTCATGCATGCAAATATTAGGGTTTGCATGCAATTAGGGTCTGCATGCATTCCAGTCATCAGCACCAGCACCTGGCCCTCAGTGAGCTAGCCCTAAGAGCCTCTTTACTTGCAGTTTAAGTCCTCCCAGTGACTAAAGCACCCTCCTTTGCTCCACTGCATGACAAAGGCGCCTTCTTCAGTTACTTCCTTGATTTAAGGATTAACTGACTCTTTATTGACCTTATCATTCTGATGGACCTCTAGTGAGACTAAACTGCCTGTTTTGACTCTAGTAAGCTCCTACTGCATCCTCCACTGATCCTCCTTCATCCAGTTAGTGTCTCCATGTGCTAGTTACATTCAGTTACACCTACTACACTCAGTGACTCAGTTTGACTGACAGTTGACAGTTACTTGTGCATTGATGACTCCACTGATAATCATGAGGACACCTAGGTTTGCTCCGATGACACTCCAGTGATCCTTTGATTAATCCATGAAGGATAATTTGAATTTCCTCCTTACACATTCGAATCCTCATGCTTGTACTACTTATTTGTCCATATTGTGATTAGTTAACTAGTGTGTGTGAAGTATTATTGCTTCTATCCGAGTTCTACTGTATCATATTATTCTGTTGCTCATTATACTGTAACTCTTCAAGTCATACCTATCGGGATTGCTTGTAGACTTCTTGTGTAAGGCCTTAGCCTCATCTCCCTTTCGAACTGGAATCTCTTCACTTATGTAGGTGTCCAATTCATTCTCTTCTAGGATTAACCCAATCCTCTTGATTTGCAAAAAACTAGATCTCGAGCTGGATTAGGGTTTGTCAGAGAAACTCTAAAAATTCAAAATTTGAATTTCAAACTTCTGAAAGAATAGGAAGATGATCCTTGATGAGCTGATCAAGCTGGTATACTTAGAATTTGAAAACTGCAAAGTTTAACCCCTCAAAACTGCCTTTGAAACTTTCAAATCTTCTCGACAGGATCCCGAACTAGGGTTTGATAAAGCCCCGTCTTCTTCCCAACCAAAAATTTTGATCTTGGACTCTAAATTTTGAATTTGATGAGTAGAATTTGGCCTTGGTCTCCGACTACAAAAATTCCAACTTTCTCTGAAACCCTAATTCCCAGAGCCAAGAATGAAGGTGCTCAAAATCCAATTCTGTTTTGACAGAAATATGCACCTGCTTGTTTCTGGTGTAACTCCGAAGTTACGAATCCACGGGGTTTGAAACTACGACTTGTGGTAGGCAGAGCTGTCATATTTCCAACTCCATAGGTCTGACCTCAATTGGATTCTCTGAGAGAGAGTTATGCCAAGTGTCACAACATGACGTGTTTATGGGATAAATCAGGAGATCAAAATTGTATGGCGTTCCACATGTCACTGGTTTAACTTGGGCCTTTGAAAACATTACCTGAGAAACTACAGTCTGTGAGCTACCTATCACTTTTTACAAAATTTCATTTGGATCTTCCTAGCCCAAGGTGTGACCTTTTTCACTAGGTCAGCTCTTTACGACTAAGATCTAAAAGAGGCAGAAACCCTCGATTGTACAGATCATAAAACGCAAAGTACAACGAATTAGAAGTTGTGCTTCGGACACAAGGTACATGGGGATCTTATATTCGACCTCTAAGAGTTTCAGATACTGAAACATCACCGAAATGTATTTATAGCGAAAGTGCTACGATGACTGGTTTTTGCTATATCAAGCCCTAGCTTCGCAAGTGCAACAAGTGTCATAAATGCCATACCATGCCTTCTTTCAGGATAGCTCTGATACCATGTTAATTTTTCAGAAATATCAATTTGATCTAGGATCTTAACTAAGAGAATAACATGTACAACATATCTACAGCATATCAATCATGGACACAATAATACAAACACACAAGATTCACAGAGTTTCACCGGGGAAAACCAAGAAGGTGAAAAACCCTGCAACTTCCTCAGAGATAGATAGAGAAATGATACAACCCAAGCATAAGAGATAGTCTTCTCCTCGCAGTAGCTTCTCCTCCTCTACAAGTGCGCCACTCTCCAATGACAGTATGACTGAGAAAGTGAGTGATCAAATAGAGTGCCTCCCGCACTCTATTTATACTTGACTTGAATTGCCTAATAACCTTTACTACATCGGCCTTAACTTAACCACATAACATAATGCTAACAGGGCCAACCCCCAATAGGGTGGTTTAATAACCCTTTAACACACATGACTCATACAGGGTCGAGCCCATCAAGGTGGTCTAATAACCCATCAAGTATAAGTTACGACACTTACAATATAAATGACGACACTTCCGTATAGAGGAATAATAACTTCTCTATAGGAATACAAACACTTCTGTATAGAGGAATAATAAGATCTCTATAGGAATACAATATACATTGGTGAAATACATTCTGAAGTTACAATTACACCAAAAGTCACCCACGAATCAGTATCCAATCCTAAAAATTGAGCTAACAAAGAAAAAACCAAGTGGGAATTGTCATAAAAAAGGCTGACATTTAAGGGGTAGGGTTCTTCGATGATTTCTGAGCTGACTTTCAAACACATATTTCAGAAAGCTTGATGGCTTTCGGGGTTGATTTGGCGATACAACGAAACAACAGACTCTTTAGAAAAACCCTCCGACTTCTAGTACTAAGACTCGGGAATGAAAAAGGAATTCCTAACAACTGATGCATCTACATTACAGACAATTCTGGACTTATGGGCATCCATAATTACTCTTTGGGGTTTTGAGTAATTCGAAGAACACCATATTACGAACTCAGGGAAAGAGGACACTTGGTGAAGGAAAAAGAAAATGAACGATGACCTAAAGATCCCATGTATATCTAGTACCTGTTCATGCAAGGCTTCCAATCTCTTCCTAATTTCCAGAACTAGGAACCGAATGCATGTGTCAAATACATTGACATCTCTATCTTCGAGGGAAACTTTAACCCTAGAACTGGTAGAACCTTCCTCTCCCCCCATCTTATGAATGTAAAAGGCTTAGATTTTCAGAGAATGGCGGTTATAGATCATACCTGTCACTTTGGAACCCCTGCACGCACCCTGTCGAAGGTTCTGTCGCCTTCATCGTCTACCACACGCCGAGAGGCTTTCTGACTTCGACAGGATTCGAAACAAATGTCAACCTTCAGGGGCATTCTTATATATATAACCATGCTTCCATAACCTACGGGTTCTTAGGCCATCTATCCTTTGAACTCAACCGTTTGAACTCCCACGTGTTCACTTTCCGTCGTCGGATCTAGATTTCCCTTTGCCCACTGATTTGATGACCCATCTATTTCCATCGTCGGATCATCTTGCTAGTTTTCGTCTGGGTCATTCATCTCACCCACATGCGTCTACGAGGTAGTATCGCATGCACCCAAAAAATTTCCCTATATTGCCTTTTCTCCATGCGACAGGCTTTGGAGTTGACACCCGTCGAGCGGGAAAGGTCCATTGCATTTGCCCTGCCGCTATCCAACATGCTACTTCTTGATGCGACTATCTATGAGAGCCCTCCATCTCTTCTCAATCCTGCACCCACGGTCAGTTCTCATGCTTCATTTAACTCTTAGATCATCCTTCTGCTGGTGGGGTCCTCCCTATTATAGCCTGTGCATTTTCGAACTCCACGAGTTGTTGATGCGGCTGTCCTTGCCATCCGAACCATAGATCTATCGGAGAATTAGGCCTTTACTGTGGTAAATGAACCCGAACCCTTAGATCTCGAAAGGATAACCTCCGTCGTAGATCCTTGCACCTGTCCCCACCATCGCATGCATCCAATATGGCATTGCTCACTGCTCCTTTCTCCTTGCCACGCCTTATTAAGCCGACACCTGTCCGGCAGGACCAAGCCCATCGCATCCACATACTCCCTTTCTTCCTCGCAACTTGGCCATGCGATGGTCCATTCAATGCTGTAGATCATGCTCCCGCTCTAGGTCGACGGTGCCTACCTGTGCAAAGGTTAGTATTTCATGATTCGTCCACTGACTATAGGTTTTAGGGTATTCTTCGCTTGCCTTTAGTCATTTTATTTGCCTATTTAATACCCTTCCTTTGACATTAGTCCATTTTTATTTCATTGGACATTTTCTAGACCATTCTTTCTCATGTCCTAGCACCTGGCCATCGAGGATGGAGATTAATTCAAGCTTCCATCAGGTAGCTGTCTGACCCTCCACCTTTCATACATAGGTTTTTATGCTGCAAAAAGAGCAAAAAATATATAGGTGCTAACATTATGCATTCAATGTTACATTTTGTACTTTAACCATGTAATAATGTTACATTTTGTAGTTTACCATTGTACTACTTGTACTAGTTCGTTAGTTAAAGTTTTAAATGTGGTCATAAAAAATGTCCTATGTTTTCTTCTTTTTTTTTTTGCAATATTCCATATGGTACCCATGACATTTTAGAATCTTTCCGTATGATTCTAAACTAGAAGCTTTCATATAACTGCAGAAGCCAAGCCGTTATAAACTAGCAGCTTTCATATAACTGCAGAAGCCAAGCCGTTTTTAACTTATCTGGCCTTTGATTAGCCGAAGACCTTGAAGTTCACAAATTCATGTATCGAATTATAAGTCACCTGTACTCAGTACTAAGAAAGATGAGGGTGCTGCCTTCATGCTTGACAGCTTCAAGCACCAAGGGCACTCTTCTATACAAAGACCTGATCCCGAGAACCCAAGACAAAAAATTATTCGCTTCGTCTCCAAGACATGGAGTAGAAGACATCGGCCGATATGAAAACATAGCGCTCGCGGATATGTGGAAAGATATTCAGGGAAAATACTCTTGGAATGGGTTATTAGATCCCATTAATCCTGTTTTCAAAGGGGAGATTCTCAGATATGGTGATCTTGCAGAGCTATGATATGATGCATTTGATAGTGAACTTTCAATGAATGATTATGGTGGGTGTAAGTATAGCCCTCATAAATTGTTTGATAGTTGTCAAATGGCGGGTGATTCTCAGGATTACTCTAATGGCTATAAAGTGACCAAGTATTTGTATGCAGACACTGATATATTGGGGACGAAAATAGAGCGATCTGTGTGGATTGGCTTTATTGCAGTGTGCACAGATGCTCAAGAGATAAGAAGGCTCGGGCGGCGGGATATTGTAGTAGCATGGAGGGGAACCCAAACGGCTCAAGAATGGATCGAGGATGCTCGAGACATTTTAGTTCCTGCCCGATTATCGATTATTCGTTTCAAGAACAAGGGCGTCCGAGCCGGATTGTCTACTACTACTCCTTTCAACGACAACGGCGTCCGAGTGGAGGACGGGTTTTTAAGCTGCTACGTCTCTCACAGAGAAAATTCAAATTCTGCCAGAGATACTGTTATTTCAGAAATTCTAAGAATGGTGGATGAATACAAGGAAGAAAGTTTGAGCGTAACTTTAACTGGACACAGCTTAGGAGCTGCTCTGGCAACGTTAAGTTCATATGACATTAAAAAAATCCTGAACGCAAATTTACCGGCACGGCCTATACCTGTGACTGTGTTTGCATTCGCAAGCCCGCAAGTGGGAAACAGAGCATTCGCCCTGCGAATGAAGGAGCTCGGCGTGAAGGTGCTGCGGTTGGTGAACAAGAACGATATTGTTCCCAAAGTTCCAGGACTTGTTTTCAACGAGAAATCTTGTAGATGGTTGAGCAAAATGTTCGATTGGCTTCCTTGGACATATTTTCACGTGGGCGTGCAAGTTGTTATGAATAATGACGAGTCTCCCATTTTGAGAGGGCTCCATAATCTTGATCCTGCTTTCGCCCACAGTTTAAAGAACTATCTTCATATGATTGATGGTTATATCGGAGAAGGTAAGCCTTTCAAATCTTCAGGGAAGAGAGACCCGGCTCCAGTTGATGAGACTAATTGACTGAAGACCATAGAATCCCGTATCGGTGGCAGCACCAGCACTAGAAACGCCACCAGCACGATCAAATGAATAAAACTGGAGAAGAACAAGGACTAGTAAAATTAATGATTGCATCACCTGAAACCCCCTGTGGATGACTGACTGGAGCAAAACTTTGGTCTAATTTATTTTATTTTTTGTGGCATTTATTATCACCATGATCTCCGTGTGAGGAAATCAAGTGATCAGAAAAAAAATTGGGTGAAGAATAAAACTACGCAGCTGACTCCTAGCTTCTATATCAGAATCAAACGTCTTTGGTTTATTGATCTATTAGCTTGTATTTTATTGTATTAGCTTGTATAATAGCTGGCTGCTTATAAAAAAGATAAATGGCGATTGCATATTAGACTTGTTAAAGCATATGAATGTCGACTCTATCAGAATTGAAAAAAAATAATAATAAAAGCTTTAGGATAAGACACGTGTTTGTATAAAAGCCATGCTAATTGAAAATTGAATGCGGATAGCATAATAGACTCGTTAGGGCATAAAAATGGTGATTCACTATAGACTTATAGACTTGTAGTTAGGGCAGAAAAAATTGGAGTTTCATAATGCGTTGTGTATTTGCATTTGTTGCCAGCCTACAACATGCCATGGTTAATGTCTACTGTTTCAATGTTATAGAAATTTTTTATTTGTAAAATTTATACATATTTGTACATATGGATTAACATAATGTTCAACATAACTTTCGTTGTAAGAGATATGTGGAACATAATTAAATTAGAGGAGACTATTAGTAATGGTAATGATGGATAGTGTGTGTGATTTTTAGAACGGTTTTTATTATATAAATATTTTATAAAAAAAATGGATATACAATGTTTTCATTTTTACAATATATAAATTTAAATATAGAGTTCATTTTTACAATATATAAGTTCAAATATAGAGTGTTTATAATTATAGAGATACTAAAAAAAGTGATACTTTAAAACTAAGTTTAAATACAGAGTCTTTATAATTATGGAGATACTCAAAGAAAGTGATACTTTAAAACCAAGTTTAAATATATTGTGCTTATAATTATAAAGATACTCAAAGAAAGTGATACTTTAAAACTGAATATAATACGTGAAGGATTCTAACAGTTAACATCTAACATTCACATTGATTAAAGCTTCAAAACGATTAATTGTAATAAAAAAAAATTAAAAGTTTGAATATATATGAATGATAATAATTTAAAAATTAATAACTAAAAAACCCAAAATATAATAATAATGATAATAATTTGAAAAAAAAAATATTTAAAAAATTCAAAATACATTTTATAATAATTTTAATTTTTATAATATGTTTAATCCATTATTTATTAAATTATTTAATGTTTACACCAATTTTATTTTTTATCATATATTTAATTGATATTGTATTCCATTATTTAATGTTTACAAATAATTATATTTGTTTTAAGTTGTTTTATTTATAATAAGTTGATATAGAATATGGTTATACTAAATGCGGATACCATTAAAACATAGTAATAAGATTTTACATTTGGTATATCAAAATTGAATTTGAATAGGTTTTCAAAGTCAGCTTGGATGTTTGAGGAATGTTTCTTGGAGCAAGTATGTTAGCCTTGTAACAGTTTAATTTGAACAGGTTTTACGTGGAGTAGTGACGACTGCTTTACTGTTTCCGTAAGTAAGGTGTCATGATTGTCTCAGGTGTTGGAACGCTCCCTTCCTACGTAAAGAGAGGGGTGAAGGAGGGTTTTGTTCACGAAGCAATGCATTACTTGAGAAGGGGAAGGAGTTTGTAGCAAGGTTTTCAAGAAGAAGTATCGAATTATCTAATACGCCGTCTGAGCATCCCTTTGAATCGATTGAGGCACTTGCGACTTTTTCGGTGGTAGGGGCAAAGAAGAACAAGAAGGTAATCAAGAAGATGCATGGGTTTAGACTCACTGTCGGGGAGGATATTAGAGTGGATAGGATTATGGAGCTAGCCGGAAAAACCCTTATAGGCAGGTTCTATGGTGTTCGTATTTTGGAGGAACCCCTAAGGGATTGGTT
Organism: Larix kaempferi; assembly: GCA_027924585.1. NCBI lineage: Eukaryota > Viridiplantae > Streptophyta > Pinopsida > Pinales > Pinaceae > Larix > Larix kaempferi. The sequence goes on from BSBM01001163.1 coordinate 125,116, forward strand.
ACAGCAGCAATGAGGTTCGATGATTAATTATGTGCCAAAGTTTTTTATTATGACAAAGGGTTGGTTGGGATTTAAATTGAAAGATGAAAGGGATGTGTCCATGATCTTGTGGAAGGGCTGGTTGCGGGGGAAATCAACTCTTTGTCTTAAACCTTGGAATCCCTGTTTTGATCCCCGCACGGAACCTAATAGTAATGCTCCGGTTTTGTTTAAAATCCCTGGGCTTTCGTTGGAGTTCTGGAATGATGCTTTTATTTCAGAAGTGGGCAATAGGATAGGTAATAGCATGCTTGTGGGCCAGACTTATAAATTTATTGCTTAGAGGACCGTAGCCAAAGTGCTTGTTGCAGTGGACCTTTCTCTCGGGCTTCCAGATGTCATTGAGATAGTTGCAAGTAATTTTAGACTTCTTTAGGTTCTGGATTATGTCAATTTTCCTTTTCGTTGTTGGAGATGCCATGTCTATGGACACTTAATTTCGGAGTGTCTCTTGCCTTTTACCAAGAAGGTCTGGGTAAAGAAAGGAAAATTTGGCATGGAGAAGGAGGGCTGGGGGGCAGCTTTGGGGAAGTTTCCTATTTTGTTTTTGGACTCTGGTCTCATTGGAGATGTTCTGGAAAATTCTGAGAAATAGTCTTTGGAAGCATTGTTTATGAAGGTGGGGTCTATAGCATTTATTTTGTTTGGACCTGGTTCGGATATTCATGATTTAGGGGGAAAGGGGGACTTTCCGATAACATTGGGTTCCGATTCTCTTCAAAAATCGCTAGGATTTATCCATGAACCCTATGGTGCTGAGGAGCCAGTCAGCCTTGAAGTTAGCAAGCCTATCGAACTTAATTTGTTGGAGAAGAAGCAACAGACTAGTAAGTTAAACCTCCTTAAATCGCTGAATTCTTTAAAGGACATAAAATTTTCTAGGAAGCTTCTGTTCTATAGTCTGTTGGCAAGAATTGGTCTTGCTAGTCCGAGGAAGTCTCGTAGGAAGTGAAAGTCCTTTATAAGAAATCAAATTGTGGATAAGAATTCAATCTCTTGAGACATGGTGGGCACTAGGGTTTCTTGGGAATTTTCACATCCATATGTTTTGAGATCGTTGGGAAAGGTGGGACATGGTATTCTTAGTCCTCTATTAGATTCAGCTTCTCCTGTGTTTGGAGCCGAACCTCGGAAGGGTCTCAGGGAGGATCTATGCCTTCGTTTTTCCGTTTCTCCTTGTTCCAAGGCACTTAGAGATATGCCTTCTTCGAAGGTTAACTCATGAATATTTTGTCCTTCAATTGCAGAGGGTTAGAAAGAAACCCAAAATTGCTAGCGTTAGGGAGGTTATTGAATTGAATGGACCAGATATCATTTTAATTTAGGAAACGATACGTGGAGGATTAGGGTTAGTTGATAGGTTGAGAAAATTATTGAAAGGTTGGGATTTTGTATTGGTAGATAGCTTGGGTTTAGCTGGTGGTTTGATTTCAGGGTTTGTTGGCTTCAATTGACCCAGAGGTTTCCAATTAGACCCAGGTTCTTTGCGGTTCTCCCTTTTGACCAACAAAACCCCTTCGCATCGGCCCTTTCGGCAACAACCTGCGACCAGGCTGAGGTCTCACCCGAGGTGTATCTTATGGGGTACTGCGGAATCAGGCTTCCACAGTAAATGATGAGTTGTTTATATGAACAAGCTGTGCAGCGCAGGACAGAAGGAGTGCGCTGTGGGACAAAGCGATGCGGTACGTAGCAGGATCTACACTGCGAGGGACTATAGTGCAGTGATGGAAACACTGCGGGCCTCACTAAGGGCTTCTTACTGCTGCGAATATTCTACTAGAACTGCGAATCAACCACAGTTATCCTCTACTTGGAAGATCTTGAAAAAGTTAAGGAACTGAGATGAATATCACCCATCCGTCCATTCAGGCACTTACTGGTTATCTTTCCAGCATTCGTTAAAGTATTTAGATTATTACAATGTGAACTGAATTGATAGATGCGACTAACCGTGCTCTGTTCCTTCACTGCGTTTAAGAAAGTATTAAGCTTAAATGACTGACTCACGATCTTAACATATAATTGAAATGTTCACCATTCATCTGTTGTCGTGGAACTTAGCATATCATTCCCAAACTTCTCCTATTGGTAAATGCATATCAAAGTTCTCCTATTACAGCATGCAAGGAAACATTCAAACATTCATTCTATAGATAGTACAGGCAGTCATTCATTCATAAAACATAATCGCATAACACGGGATTTAATGTGGTTCACTTCCCCGGATGGAAAGCTACGTCCACAAGAACGGTTGGTAATATATTTCTTTCAAAATGGATGGGGCAACCATTCTTAGTCTGTGCACTCAGCTGCAGACTCTCCTTTCTCTCGGCTAGGTCTCTGCGAACACAACTGCAGAGCCTTTACAATATTCTCAGCTCGGATAGATTTCTCAATACAAAAGGTTATATTATGATTACTCTAGCAACTAGCATCTAGCCCCTAAAATAGAGCAACAACAACCAACCAACCAACAACAACCCCATCCCATACAAAATTGTCTTTTTAAATAGATCATGCCCGAAGGTCATGTTTGTACAATGTCGAAGACCTAAAACCCAAAACCCTAAGGGTTTCCAAAACTGTGCCAGTTCTCCAAACCGACTTGCTGGCTGCTGGTAGCATCTGCTTGATCGTGGTAGATCTCCGCATCCTCACCCTGTCGCTATCGGCATTCCTGTCGCAAGCATGCCTACAAGATGCTTCTGCCAAACCGTTTCTCTCTAATGGTTTTACCTTCTAAGTGTGCCAAACATCGCTTTCCTTACCAGCCCATGCGTGGCCGCCTTCCTGATTTGCTTATATCCACCGCTTGGCAATCTTGGAATATCTTTCCAAAAATGGCTGCTACCGGTACCTACACCTGATACTTGTCCAGCACTCCGCTTTCCTGGCTCCACGTGGCCTCCCAACCTCGCAGCACTACTTCTATGCAGTACTGGTTCGCATCACAACCAATACTTCGATGCTGCGCACAACTCCGCAATTTAGTCAAACTTTGGATGATGCGCGCAACTTCGCGGCATCCCCAGTACTTAGCCAAAATTGTATTTCTGAGCTGCGCTCAGCTCATCTTTCCTTGCTTATCTCAAAAAGGTGTTTCCAAAACTTTTGTCTCAACCTAGGCCCAACATGCCCCTAACACTTCGATGGCAACGTTATCGCTAACTGTGGTGGCGTTTGCTGCGAGGTTCCTACTGAACTCCTTTCTGCTCCTGTGTCACATGGCAAGATCAGGATTTTCTGGACATCGTCCATTTTCTTCATCAGGCCTTGCATTGCGAGCCGCGTCTTCTGCAGGTCATCCTGGATGACCTTATCCTTTTTATCTTTTTCTGCCATGAGCTCCTTCATCTGCTCTGATAATATTTCGACTATCATCTCGTAGTCATCATCATTGAGGATTGCCTCTGATTGAATCTTTGTGGCCTTCACCTTCTTCCTCGACTTTGGCTTCTGCGAAGTCTCAGGTTCTTTTCTCTTCCCTGTTTCTTCAGTGATTGGGCATGAGAGCGGGATTGGATCATCTTCTGTTGAATCTGTCTCCATGTCCATAACTTCTACGTGGAACTCTCATGGCCAATCTTTCATGAGGTCTTCAACATCCTGCTCATACATGATGTAGTTCCCTGGGAACCACTCCGGTTTCTTCGTTTTTGCTTTCAGTGATACGAAGATACATTTCATATCCGCCTCAAAGTCGATGACGCAAATATACTTCACCGTGACCTGCTTTGTATGTTAGGATATTCCTATACTCCATCCTAGTCCTAGCAGCATTTCCATTGTTTGCATTTTTAGTCATGCATGAAAATATTAGGGTTTGCATGCAATTAGGGTTTGCATACATTCTAGTCATCAGCACCAGCACCTAGGCCTCAGTGAGCTAGCCCCAAGAGCTTCTTTCCTTGCAGTTTCATCCCTCCCAGTGACTAATGCACCCTCCTTTGCTGCACTGCATGACAAGGGCGCCTTCTTCACCTACCAATCCATTTATATTCAGTTATATTCAGTTATCTTCAGTTTCTTCCTTGATTTAAGGATTAACTGACTCTTTAGTGACCTTATCACTCCGATGGACCTCCATTGAGACTAAACTACCTGTTCTGACTCTAGTAAGCTCCTAATGCATCCTCCACTGAGCCTCCTTCATCCAGTTAGTGTCTCCATGTGCTACTTACATTCAGTTACACCTACTACACTGAGTTAGACTCAGTTTGACTGACAGTTGACAGTTACTTATTCATTGATGACTCCACTGATGATCATGAGGACACTTGGTTGTGATCCGATGACACTCCAGTGATCCTTTGATCACTCCATGAAGGCTAATTCAAATTGCCACCTTAGGCATTCGAATCCTCATGCTTGTACTACTTATTTGTCCATATTGTGATTAATTAACTAGTGTGTTTGAAGTATTATTGCTTCTATCCGAGTTATACTGTACCATATTATTCTGTTGCTCATTATACTGTATTGTTCACTCTTCTTCTATTTTCTTTCTTAATCATAATTACTCTTGTTAGGTATACATCATCTTTTAGATCTACTGTGAGTATTTTCACATGGTATCAGAGCATGTTGAGAGTATTGTTTATCTCCATTCTTGAGAGTTTTTTGCAGGTTATTACCAAGATTTCGAGTGCAGCAGTTGCAGCAGTAGCATTTGCAGTTATTCTATATTGTTTTTGTAGGTCCTCTACAGCTTCTATGTATTCATCAGAAATTAATCCTCTTTCTCCATTCAACTATGATGAATGGAAACCAAGAATGATAGTATATTTGAAGAGCTATGATCTCTTTGATTGTTATTTTGAAAGAGAGTTCGAATCCTCTTAAGAGAATATTGACTGGATGAATATAGGTGACATGGCCTTTGGAGAAATGATGCTTTCTTTGCCTAAATACCCGAGATTTCATTTCGAATACTGTGATGGTGTTGAAACTCCAAGAGAGTTATGGACTCCAAAAGAGTTATGGGCTCACCTGGATGAAAACTTTGGCAGAAAGAATGAAGGGATTGGTCCGAGCCCATTCGAAAGCAAGCAAAGTGATCCATCCACTCATCTTGATGGTCTCTCAGATCATGAACCAGTATCATCTCATATTGAAGTTGTTGACAAAGAACTTGCAAATTCTCCACTCATGCTCAAACCTTCTTCTCTTTCTGTGCCAACTCACACTCTAGATATTGCAGAAGGTTCTAAATCCTCTCTTGCACCAAAGTCTGTTGTTTTGCATCACGATCACATGATTATTTCAGAGGTCAAAACAACTATTGAAGGTAATGCATTCACTCCTCTCTTGCTATCTCCTCTTTTATACTACTATATGATCATAATTCCATGCTTTCAGAAGGTCATTGAAGAATATGGCCATTGCCATTCGCTTGCGAAGATTTCTCATGCATCTACTGGTTTTGATCTCACCTCTCATGGTTCAAAGGAGATCTCAAGAAACCATGATTCAAGTCTTGTATCTAATTTGGGTTCTAAGCAAGTACTGCTTGGGAAAATTTCTCATACATATGATAGTTTTGATCTCACCCCTGCTGGTTCAAAGGAGATCTCAAGAAACTATTTTTTAAGTTTTAAATTTGATTTTGATTTCAAGCAAACATGTAATAGTTCTTTTTGGCATAATCTCACCCATGGTGGTTCGAAGGAGAAGACAAAAGACTATATGCACATTCAAAAATTTGATCCTACCTCAGCTGATTCAAATCACAGGTTTAAGGATCATTCTCATACTGTTGGATTTGTTCTCATCACATTCGAACTAAAGAGCAAGTACAAACACATGCTTTTTCAGCATGATCCACTTCTTCCCAAGAAGAAGATACCTCCAGAAATATGGCCAAGCATCACACCTGCTTGAGTTTGGAGTATTTATTATTGTGTGTGACCTATAGTTTATTTTGAGGGGAGGTATTTTTCCCATGAGGTTTTCTGCATTTTGTCGGTTAAAGGACTGTTCCTTATTATTATAATTCATTTGGTTGTATTGGGTGACCTTTGGTCCTAGTTACCAGGGCCTAGGATGGATTAAGGGGGGGTGTTAGGATATTCCTATACTCCATCCTAGTCCTAGTAGCATTTCCATTGTTTGCATTTTGATTCATGCATGCAAATATTAGGGTTTGCATGCAATTAGGGCTTGCATGCATTCCAGTCATCAGCACCAGCACCTATCCCTCAATGAGCTAGCCCCGAGAGCTTCTTTCCATGCAGTTTCAGTCCTCCCAGTGACTAATGCGCCCTCCTTTGCTCCACTGCATGACAAAGGTGCCTTCTTCACGTACCAATCTAGTTATATTCAGTTATCTTCAGTTACTTCCTTGATTTAAGGATTAACTGACTCTTTATTGACCTTATCATTCTGATGGACCTCCAGTGAGACTAAACTGCCTGGTCTGACTCTAGTAAGCTCCTACTGCATCCTCCACTGATCCTCCTTCATCCAGTTAGTGTCTCCATGTGCTAGTTACATTCAGTTACACCTACTACACTTAGTTAGACTCAGTTTGACTGACAATTGACAGTTACTTGTGCATTGATGACTCCACTAATGATCATGAGGACACCTAGTTGTGCTCCGATGACACTCTAGTGATCCTTTGATTACTCCATGAAGGCTAATTTGAATTTCCACCTTACACATTCGAATCCTCATGCTTGTACTACTTATTTGTCCATATTGTAATTAGTTAACTAGTGTGTGTGAAGTATTATTGCTTCTATCCGAGTTCTACTATACCATATTATTCTGTTGCTCATTATACTGTATTGTTCACTCTTCTTCTATTTTTCTGCTTAATCATAATTACTCTTGTGAGGTATACATCATCTCTTATATCTGTTGTGAGTATTTTCACATTGTAATGCAGGCTATCTTTGTGATTGCATCGCGCAACTGAATATAGTACTGGTAGAAGACTTCTGCCATCGCATGCTGGTGCTCTACATTTGTGTTTGCCCAGAAGTTGATGGACTTAAACCCTATAGGATCATTGGTGACCATAATGACGCCCACATAATCTCGCAGCTCCTTCCATCCACAAAAAGCAATCAGGACGATGAGCCAGGTGAGATGGAATTGCCTGCCATTCACCTGTGTGTAGTTGAGTTCTTCAAGGAACTCATTCAACAGAAATCGACACCAATTAAAGTTGGTGCCTTCAACCGCTACGACACCCAGGAGTATTGCACCCGCAGCTACCTCCTAAGGCATAGCTGTTTTGAGTATCTTGCTTGCGAGTAGCTGCATTACAAATTTTATTGCTTTGTCCTCTATATCTTCTGTTGGGAAACCTCTTTTCCCTTCTCCACTAGGTGGGTTTTCTTCAACTTCTCAACAACCTCTTTATCTTTGCTCTCTCCCTAGAAGAATTGCGTAGGATCCTTACCTCGCTTGCTTAGCTCAGTGATGAGGTGGATCAAATTGATGTTAATATAAATGTTCCTGTCCAGCCACAGATAACCATGCGGGATTCACGCCATGAGTGTGCAAAAAACGATATTAAGTTGTGGGGAATGGTCAAAATGTGGCAATTTGAGCAAGTTTAGTAGCCCCGACTGAACGACAAATGTTAGCCAACTCTCGGCAACCAGGTTAAGAGTTCCCTTGGCATCCTTTTTCCAGCACATATACTGGTCTGGTTGAAAATCTGGATACTTGGGAACATCTGGCTCGTCCTTCTTCATTCCCAAGAGGTCATAATCCTCCCATTTACATTCTGCTATCTTTCCCAGCAGATTCTTAGAAGTGTTTACATGTTTTGAGATAGGTGATAGCAGGATGTCATATCTCACATTATTGGACAATTTAAACACAGGGGCATTCAGTGACCACAGAGAGATATATTCGGGTGTCATCTTCAAGGGTTCTTTCTGAAAGATTGGTGATTTTTGTGCCAAGGATCCTATCTTTATGACCTTGGATCGAGGTGCAGTTACATCTTTTCCTTTATCTTTCACTTTTTCCTGCATTGTCGGATTAATTCTTGGTGATCTGCGGGATCCTTCACCTTGCTCTATAGTGGCCTTCTTAACTAGAGTTTTCATTAACTGCTGAATCCCTCTGTGCTGAAAGATCCTCAGTGCTTCTTCAAGGGTTAGTTCTTCTTCTCTATAGGAAGGTTTGGACATTCACTAATGAGGTAGCGGCTAAGGCAGACAAAATATAGATGGCTACCAGATTGGAGAGGTTAATCACAAGAAACTTCTAAGTGCTTGGTAACGCCCGCGAGTCTCCCAATGGTGTTATTTATAGGCGCAACAGACCCCCTCCCGCGCCCTTCAACGGCTAGATAGGCATTTAATGTGTGTCCGTTGGTGAATTTGAGTGGATCCTTCAATCTTTTCCATCGTCAGCGTGCTCATAACGGCTATCTCCTCTTTAAATGCTGAAGTGGTTGCTGCAATGATCATCTAACGGATTTTTTTTGAAAAGCCATACAATGGATATTTTTCTTTGAGTGCTATGCCGAACTGTGCGGCAATCCATTTGCAACCCTGCGTGGCTAATTCGCAGTGCCAAAAATTTCCAATTTTTTTTTTCCTCCTATGCAGCTTCAACAGTGCTGCACAGTGCATAGATCATTCTTCTTATCATACCTTCGTCCTTTTATCATACATGTACAGACTCCTTTACATTTTTGGTGTCCAATTTCAACTGTACTTGACACTTAGAACTTCCTTCCTTTGCTCGTTATTCAGGGTTTTGCGAAGCAGTGCTATCATGGTATAGCTTTAGCCTACTTTCATTTATCAAGGTTGGCAAGGTATCACAAGTTAAATTGGCTAACATGTATCACAGTATATGGGCCAAGCCAATGCATCTTAAATTTACCAGGGAATTTCATGAATTTACTATCATACAGGATGACTAGATCACCTACCTAAAAACACTTGTTCTTTATATGGCGATCATGCCATGCTTTCTTGCGGTCCTTCTGAGCTTGCTGGTGGAAGCCTATGATGAAGTGATCTTCCTCCAAGCCTAGTAAGTGTAGTAATCTTTCTTCTAGAGCTTCACAATCTTCCATCACTTTGAATGCAGCGATTCTTAAGCTAGGGACAATATATTCCGAAGGCATTATAGCCTCCTTCCCATAAACCAACCGAAAGGGTGTCTGTCCTGTCAATTTCTTGCATGTGGTCCTGTATGCCCATAACACAAATGAGACACGCAGGTCCCAGTCATCTCTATTTACATTGCATACCTTAATGAGTGCATTCTCCAATATTTTATTGAAATCCTCTACAGTACCATTCACCTGTGGATGATATGGAGTACTGCGCTAATGACAAATGTGGAATTCCTCTGTAAGTGCCTCAATAATCTTGTTCAAGAAGTGAGTACCTTGGTCACTCATCAAAATCTTCGGATATCCAAATCTAGTGAGTATTTATTCAAAAATAAACTGCGCAGCTGTACTGGCGCTGCAGTCCTTGACTGGTTTTGCTTCCATCCATCTAGTGAGGTAATCAGTGGTGGTAATAATATACCTTGCACCCGTTCTTTTTCTTAGTGGGTTTATAGGACCCACAAAGTCTATTGCCCATTTTTCAAATGGCTGCAGTGTCAACTGTGGATTCAATGGCATCTCATCTCGACGTGATGGTTTTCCTATCCTCTAATAGACATCATAGTTCCTGCAATGTTCTTTGGCATCTTTATGGAGTGTAGGCCACCATAGCCCTGCGCATAATATCTTCTGTGCAGTAGCCCTTCCTACATAGTGACCTCCCGCGATTCCTGAATGTGCGTCCACTAAAATAAATGGCTTCTCATGATCGAGTACGCACCTGCGCAGGACTTCATCCGGCCCAAGTTTGTATAACTGTCCTGCAATTATAGTGAAGTCTGCGGCACACACCACTAACTGTTTTTTCTGCTGGATAGAGAATTCCTGGGGTGTCAGCCCTGTGGTTAAGAAATCAATAATATCGTTGTAATAATCATCGGCAACCTGTATAGCAAATAGCTACGCATCAGGTAGACTGTCTTCAATGTTCGTTGGCTCCTCTCTTGACTTAATCCTTGACAAATGATCAGGTCCCAAGTTTAGTCTACCTGGCTTGACAATAATCTCAAAGTCATATTCCTGGAACAACAATAGCCATCTGCATATGTGTCCCCCTAACACTGGCTTGTTGACCAAGTATTTCAACGTAGAATGGTTAGTAAACATAAGGAATAGTGATCCCAGCAAGTAGTGTCTAAATTTCTGTAGAGCATATACCATCGCAAGGCCTTCCCTCTCAGTAGTAGTATAGTTCTTCTCTACTATTGAAAGCTTTCTGCTAGAAAATGCAATAGGGTGGTCAATACCTCCCTCTCCTGGCTGAGCTTACATGATCCCGAGGGAAATACATGATGCATCAACATGCACATGGAATGGCTTTCTCCAGTTTGGAAAGACTAGAATCGGCGCAGTCACCATCTTTTCTTTCAATGTATCAAAACCCTGTTCGCATTCTGTGTTCCAAATGAATGGTGCATCTTTCTTCAGCGGCTTCTCCATTGCCGTGGTTATCTGTGCATAATGCTTTATAAATTTCCTGTAGTATTCGGTATGGCCTAAGGTAGAGCGCAACATCTTGACTGAATTTGGTGTTGGTAAGTTTGCGATGACTGTAATCTTCATAGGGTCTACCATCAATCCTTGCTTACAGACAATGTGGCCAAGTAAAATTCTATAGGGCACACAGAAAATACACTTCTTCAAATTCAAGGATATTTGATGTTGTCGACACTTTTCGAGCATCATGTGGAGGTTCGTGGAATGATTTTTCAATAGACCAAACATAGTCCAATCATCAAAGTACGCTTCTAAAAACTTGTACATAAAATCTTTAAATGCTGCGACAACGACTCTGGAGAATATGGCAGGTGCATTCTTCAGACCAAAAGGCATGATGGTGTACTGGAATGACCCCCATTCTGTAGCAAATGTCGTCTTATGCCTATCCACAGGATCAATCCTGATCTGATGGTAGCCAGAGAAACCATCAGTGAAAGAATATGCCTCATTTACTCCAACATTATCAAGCACTTCGTCTGTGAATGGAGTAGGAAATGGGTCGTGCATGGAAGCATCATTCAATTTTCTGAGATCCACACAAATTCTAATCTCTCCTTTTGCTTTCTTGTCTTGAACAACCATGGGGCTAATCCATTTGGATTCTTCGACTAGTTCAATGATTCCTGCCTCTAGCATCTTATCTAGCTCTGCATGGACTTTTTCCTTGTAGCATGGATTCAATCTGTATGGCCTCTGTTTGATAGGCTTATCACCTGGCTTTAAAGGTATTTTCATGACCCCGAGGTCTCCCAAGATTCCTTTCATCTCTGTAAATTTGGTTGGAAACAGTTGCTGATACTCATGTAAGGTATCTACGATCTCTGCAACAGTCTGATCATCCCAATAATCTCCTATTGATGTGAACTTCGGATCTTTGTCTGTGCCAATGTTAACGTTTTGTGTTTTTACTGGTCGAGTCATATCTAGGATTTCCAACGGAGGTTCTTCTACCTCGCGTGCACCTTCTGACTCTGGTATATCTATGTTGCGCGGGTCCTCCTCATCGTCTTCATTTGTATCATTGGTATCTTCAGCTAAGTTGTAACACTCGATGAAGTGCTCTTCATGTTCCTTCCATTCTAATTGTAAGTGCACACGAACACAATCTGTCCCAAAAAATTCCTACAATGTTATGTTTTGATGAGGACAGTCATCCTAGAATATGCGCTTTTTGATTAGTTATAATGCTTCATGGATTAATGGATTCTCATCTTCAAAACTGAAGTCCTTCTGGAAGTTCGCAGTGAGTAGCTCCCAATTAGTGAGTTCACTGCGCAGCTCCAGGTCGAGGTACCATTTCTTTGGGATACCTGCATCCAATGTATGTACAAATAAATATACCCATTCTGTAAGTGGACTTCCCACCCATGCCTTTGAACAGACTTCAATATGCTGACTAGGGTCTGTCTGTCCATTATACTTTTCAAATGGTAAAGTAACCCTTTCGGCGAACCAGATATGCATCTTAGTTCTGCATTGATCCCAAGTGGTCAATGTCTTCTTATGTGCATTCCACCATCTGGCAGGTGTATTGCGCAATCCTATATCTAAAGCTGGTGTTCTATGCTCATCTGGTATATCTGCAGTATATTCTCTTATGAAACTGTAAACATTAGCAGAACCATCATATGTGGGAATAGGACTCACCTCTTTTCTGATCTAGCGCAGTGATTTCGTAACCTGTGCACATCTTCTTGCTGATACTACATGCATGTGGCTTTGCCAATTTTCCAGTCCTGTATCTGAGTCATAGATACAAGAAGTGTCACATCGCCAGCTAAGCGTACCGTCCATAGTAGGATTAATGTAGTCTTCCTTGTTCACAGTTAGCTGGTATAGTCGGTCTAAATCTTGAGCTTGGGATTCCTCCTGAATCAGCTCACTGTATCTGTCATCATCTTTAGGATCCAATGGTGCAATGACCCTAAGATGCTTCCCTTCAAAGATCATCTTCTTTGTCTTCAAGTTTATGATATCCAAGTTATCCATAGCCCAATCAATTCCCAATATTGCAGGAAAAGGTTGACTATCATCCACAATTTCAATAACTTCAAAGTCTGCGTGACTCTGTACTCCGTCAATATCAGCTACTACATTAGCTAAGTGGCCACAAGGTATGACCTTCTCTTGATTAGCCATTCGTAGCTGGATAGGTGACCAGAGCAACTTTGGTTGACCCATCTACTGCCATGTATACTTAGTCAAGACATTCACTTCTGATCCCAGATTAAGGATGACTTCATCCATTTCAAAATCTCCTATCTGCATAGTAAGCCTCATATCTCGACCTGTTCTTTTGTGTTTCCTTATATGATGTACAGTGCTGACTAGAGTCTCTGTTGCAAGCTAAGGTTCATACTGGCTGATGAGCTTCTGGAGCTCTACTATGTATTTCTCACTTTTTAGTAACTTCATGCAGCTTCTCAAGAACTGCGCAATAGAAGTACAGACATCTGTCGCAATGCTTGTTTTATCATAAGGAGCCGGCATGTCTTCAACATGCGGTGTTTCACTGTGTAGCGGGATCCTTGATGACTTATCTGCCAGTTCTCTAAAGGTATCTCGCGCGTCAATGAATATCTCCTTGTTCTTCTGTAAGTTAAGAGGGGGTGCTTTTCTTGGAGCTTTCCTTATCCATAACGTTTCAAGGGGATCCTTCTTCGTCTGTGCCTCCCTTGATGTTGAAGCTTCCGCTCCTCTGTCACGGCCTGTTTCAGCGCCACTGCGCGTGACCACATTGATGCTCGGATCCACTGGTCAATTTTCTATTGTGATCCACTGGACATTTGGATTCGGAGCCTCTGTTCATCTTCTCTTCTATATTTCCACCTCTCATACTGGGAAGTCTTCAATGACATGCTCAAATGATTTACAATAATTGCACGTAGTGCATGGTTTAGCACAATCTCTAGATACGTGACTAGGTTGGCCACAATTATAACAACTGACTTGGTCGCAGCCTCTTCCCTGCGCCGGACTAGCATTTCTTCCTCTTTCACGGTATCCACCACCACGACTTTTGTATCCTCCTTAGTCATATTGTGTGTTATCTTGCTTAGGCTGATTTTCTTCCTGTACGCGATATATGCCAGTGCCTCTCATTGCATCCATACCTCATTTTCTTTCATTCATTAATTAATATGCGCGGTAGTTGGATTCATCATGTCCAACTGATTTACAGAAATTGCAGTATAAATTCTTAGGAGTTTTCACATATTTCTGGATGAGGTAACAGTCTTCAGGTCTATGTCCTATGGTTCTGCAAATTTCACACCACGGGGCCTGATTCTGATTTAATGGGTTAGGTGCAGCACTGTTAAGATAGTCGCGGAATAGAGGGCAATGCTCGCGGTCATGACCTTCTCCTTTACAAATTGTACACCAGACCTCCTGTCTAGGTTCATATCTTTGTTCTTTACCATTTTTCATACTTTGCAGTTCAAGTGTCAAGGTGGTCAATTGGTTCTGGATTTGAGACATCCTGGCACTAGTATCACCAATCGGTGAAGCTTCCAGCTTCATTGCGGTTTCCAAGGCCTCTGCCTGTGATAGAACCTTCTGTTGCATCAATGGTAATCTGATATGGGGTAACAGCGTAGCAATGAACCATTCTTTATGCTGTTCTGGCGGTATAACAAAACTTACTTGGTTTAGCAAGGTCTTAAACTTTTGATCAAATTCCCAAACCATTTCAGTTGGTCTCTTCTTTATTTCCTTTAACTCAGTTATACACTGAGATTCAGACTTTGGTTTCTTGAACTCAGCCACCAGCGCGGCTTTAATTTTTGCGAGGGTTCTGGGTTGTACATGAGAGTATTTCATAAACTAGTGTAAAGCTCTGTCTCTAAAGGTGGTGATGAGCTGTGATTGCTTCATGGCATCATCCTGGATTTGTCTTACACTCCATACGGCTTCACAAAGGAACCAATGTTGATCAGGATCTTCTAGGCCAGTTCCTTTGAATATTGGCAGTTTCATATCCGTGTTTGCCATTATCGGGTTAGTTTGCGGGGCACTCTGGTTAGTGCGCGACTGCTGTAAAGGGATCTGCGTAGTAAATACAAATGGGACTATCGGGAGAGATGGACTAGGCTGAGTCTTCTGTAGGGTGGGCTGCGTAGTGGGTGGGTTTTGCGATAAGGGTGCGGCGATTTTTGCAGCTGGAAGATTCTTAGGGGTAAATGGTTGTGCAACTTCATTATCAAGGTCACAAGGGATCTCAGTATTAATATGGAGTCCAGGGACTCCCAGATTCTTATTAATTTTATATCTCTTACCACTTCTAAGAGTATGTGTCTCTTCATCAGAATCAATATATGTACTGTTTATCATGACAAACTTCAAGAATATTACTGCATTCTTAAAACACCTTTCTCAGCTAACAACATCTTAATGTATAGATTGAGATTGTTCAGAAACTTACCTTGGAATCCTCCGAAAAAGTTTGCTTATGCTTGGCTATAGGATTTGAGTGTGTCTACAGCAAATTTTGTTACAAATCCTTCTAGCATATGACCGACCCAATAGTCAACTGCGCGTGACAATGGGCTGTCTAACGCTCTGATTTGTGCTATGAGCTCAGGAATCCATTCTGTGGGTACTCCTCCCTAGGAACAAGTTTTCTTCTCTGTGAGCCGCGAGATCCACGCATGCAGCTCATTTGGAAATGATGCCCAAAAAATCTCGTGAATGTAGTCCAACAAATATCTATCTCACCACTGTGTGTCACTTAGACGCGGATGTCTGTTCTCTTGTCTATTAAAATCTCTTATGGTCTTATCCCACCAAGCCTGGATTTCTGTCTTTTCAGGATGCCAATAGTCAGATCCTTCGGGGAACTGATATTCTTCTTCACACATCATGATTGCAACTCATCATGGATTCTAGCCCGACACCGAAACCATTTGTTGGCTTAAACTGACCTAGAGGTTTCCAATTAGACCCAGGTTCTTTGCGGTTCTCCCTTTTGACTAACAAAACCCCTTCGCACCGGCCCTTTCGGCAACAACCTGCGAGCAGGCTGAGGTCTCACCCGAGGTGTATCTTATGGGGTACTGCGGAATCAGGTTTCCATGGTAAATGATGAGTTGTTTATATGAACAAGCTGCACCACACAGGACAGAAGGAGTGTGTTGCGAGACAAAGCGATGCGGTATGCCGCAGGATCTACGCTGCGAGTGACTATAGTGAGGTGATGGAAACACTATAGGCCTCACTAAGGGCTTCTTACTGCTGTGAATCTTCTACTAGAACTGCGAATCAACAACACTTATCCTCTACTTGGAAGATATTGAAAAGGTTAAGGCACTGAGATGAAAATCACCCATCCATCCATTCAAGCACTTACTGGTTATCTTTCTAGCATTCGTTCAAGTATTTAGATTATTAAAACGTGAACTGAATTGATAGATGCGACTAACTGTGCTGTGTTCCTTCACTGTGTTTAAGAAAGTATTAAGCTTAAATGACTGATTCACGATCTTAACATATAATTGAAATGTTCACCATTCATCTGTTTTCGTGGAACCTAGCATATCATTCCCAAAATTCTCCTATTAGTAAATGCATATCAAAGTTCTCCTATTACAGCATGCAAGGAAACATTCAAACATTCATTCTACAGACAGTACAGGCAGTCATTCATTCATAAAACATAATCGCATAACATGGGATTTAACATGGTTCACTTCCCCGGATGGAAAGCTACGTCCACAAGAACGGTTGGTAATATATTTTTTTCAAAAGAGATGGGGCAACCGTTCTTAGTCTGCATACTCAGCTGCAGACTCTCCTTTCTCTCGGCTAGGTCTCTGCGCACATAGCTGCAGATCCTTTACAATATTCTCAGCTCGGAGAGATTTCTCAATACAAAAGGTTATATTATGATTACTCTAGCAACTAGCATCTAGCCCCTAAAATAGAGCAACAACAATCAAACAACCAACAACAACCCCATCCCATACAAAATTGTCTTCTTAAATAGATCATTCCCAAAGGTCATGTTTGTACAATGTCAAAGACCTAAAACCAAAAACCCTAAGGGCTTCCAAAATTACGTCGGTTTTCCAAACCATCTTGCTGGCTCCTGGTAGCGTCTGATTGATCGTGGTGGATCTCCACGTCCTCACCCTGTCATTATCGGCCTTCCTATCACACACATGCCTATAGGCTGCTTCTGCCGAACCGTTTCTCTCTAACGGTTTTACCTTCTAAGTGTGCCAAACGTCGCTTTCCTTACCAACCCACGCGTGGCCGCCTTCTTGATTTGCTTA
This sequence comes from Larix kaempferi, assembly GCA_027924585.1. Lineage (NCBI taxonomy): Eukaryota > Viridiplantae > Streptophyta > Pinopsida > Pinales > Pinaceae > Larix > Larix kaempferi. The sequence goes on from BSBM01001163.1 coordinate 142,021, forward strand.
TATCCGCTGCTCAGCAATCTTGGAATATCTTTCCAAAAATGGTTGCTACTAGTCCAATTGGTTCCTGCACCTAATACTTGTCCAGCACTCCGCTTTGATGGCTCCACGTTGCCTCCTAACTCCGCAACACTGCTTCTGCGCAGTACTAGTCTTCGCATCACGACCAAAAATTCAATGCTGCACACAACTCCGCAGTCTGTTCAAAAGTTGGATGCTGCGCGCAACTTTGCAGCATCCCCAATACTTAGCCAAAATTGTATTTCTGAGCTGCACTCAGCTTAGCTTTCCCTGCTTATCTCAAAAAGGTGTTTCCAAAACTTTTGTCTCAACCTGGGCCCAACAGGGTGGAAGGATACAGTGACTTTTCATAACAGTTTCGCCTTTTTCTCTGGCCTGGGAATGAATTTTATGAGTCAGTCCTTACGGCTGGTCTTCAACATACTTAATGTGTATGGACCTTATAATCGGAAAACTTCTTTCTGGAACGATTTTTTCGGGAAATCTTTTTTATTGGATTTACCCTTTATAATTGCCAGTGACTTGAATGTTATGCTCCATAGAGGTGAGGAGTGGTGCCACAAGACTTGGGTGGATCCAACACAGTATTTTTTCTGAACAATTTAGTGGGTGGGGACATTATAGACCTTGAACCAGTGAAACTGAAACCAAATTGGCTTAATAAAAGTTCTAGGTTAGTTTCGATCGCTAAGAGGTTGGACCACTTTTTTTTTTGTAGGGGATTTGCTTCGCAGGGTTGAAAGGGAAAGATCCTGGAGCCTTACTGGATGTGGGTCTGATTCAGTTTCTGATAATGTGCAGCATCAAGAAATGAGAGGCAAAGCCAGGGACACCTTATAAAATTAATTTTTTTTCTAGCTAAAAAGTGAAGAATTTACTTCTCTGGTTAGGGGTAATTGGAAGCAATTTGACTCAACCTCTCTTGACCCTTTTGATGTCCAGTTTGCTTACAATTTAAATAATTTTAAAGAGCTTTCCAGCACATGGTCGAGAAAAAATGAGAGACTCATTTGAAGCTTGACTTAAGGAGGTGGAAAAGCATATTAAGGTCATCTTTGAGGGGCATTTTGGAATTTTGGGAGAGGATATGCTACAGGATCTGGTAATGTTGGAGGAAAATAAAACGTGCTCTTGCAGGAAAGAGAAGCATAGACGAGAATGAAGAGTAGGGTGGTTTGGTTGACCCCGGGGGATGAAAATTCAACCTACTTTCATAAAATGGATGGTCACAGAAAAAGGTCAATACTATTTGGGAATTGCAGGAAGGAAGGGGTGCGAAACTCAGTGGTTTTAACTAGTTGGCTAAAGGAGGGGTGGAGTTCTTTAATGAGTTTTACAGTGAACCTATTGGCAACAATTTACAGGAAATTGTTTTGATTTCTTCTAAATTTGATCGATGGGTTTTAGAGGAAGACAATGAAGCCCTTTGTGGTCCGGTTTCCATGGAAGAACTACATACATCCTTGTTTAAGTTGGAAAATGAGAGGAGTTTGGGGCCAGATGGATGGAATTCTGAATTTTTTATATCCTTCTTTGACCTGTTGAGCGAAGATCTTCTGAGGGATGTTGAAAAGAAAAGGGTCACTGGTAAGTTGATTTCCAATTTTAATTCTATGTTTGTAGTATTAATCCCTACGTTGGATGTGCCTAAATCATTTGGAGACTTTTGTCCTATATCTTTGTGTAATGCTCTGTATAAGGTGGTCTCTAAGATAATAGCAGAAAGGATAAATCCTATTCTGGCAAGGTGCATTACCCTGGAACAATTTTGTTTTTTACCAGACCGTTGTATTCGTGAAGCTATTGGAAGTGCTCAAGAATATATCCTCTCTTTGAAGACAAGGAATATTCCTTCTAAGGTTCTGAAAGTAGATCTTTCTAAGGCATATGACGGAACCATTTGGATGTACATAAGGCTCGTCTTGATTCAAACTGGGTCTGGGTTGCCCTTTGTTAATTGGGTATGGTCATGTATGATAATGGTTAGCTTTGTTGTTTTAATTAATGGGGCGGCTTCCAGTTTTTTTTTCCTGCTAGAGGGATGAGACAGGGATGTCCATTATCCCCCTACCTTTCCTTGCTGGTGATGGATGGTTTGAGTCGTCTTTTTAAAGGGGTTTTGGATAGCAATCTAATCTTTGGAATAATTTTTAGAGAAATAAAGGTTACACATATTTTCTTTGTGGATGATGCATTGTTTTTTCTTGGAAATTCGATAGAAGAGACTAGGGTCATTAAAGTTCTATTTTGGTTATTTATTTCTGCAATGGGATGCAAATTAACTTTGGGAAGTTAGCCTGCTATTTTAAAGAAATTAAAAATATTGATCTAAATGAATTTCTGGATATCTTGCCGATGGACTTGCATCCTTTATCTGATGGGTTCAAGTACCTAGGGTTTCATATGAAACCTAATTGTTATTGCATAGCTCACTGGCATTGGCTCCTTGTTGAGGTGGAACGATGAATTCAATTATGGTGCAATAGATTCCTCTCTAAGGGAGGTAAAGAAGTGCTTATTAAGAGCGTTTTAAGTGCCATCCTGGTTTATTGGATGATCATTGCCAAGATTGCCCAGGGGATTCTGCACTCTCTTAGAATTTGTTTTTTAGAATTTTATGGCTTGGTAAAGCTGACCGATGTTTGCACTGGATTTCATGGGAGTCTATCACAAAAACAAAGGAGACTGCAGGGTGGGGATTCAAATACTTATCAAGTTTTGGAATGGCATTGGCAGCTAAATTAGTGTGGCAATTCATCTCGAAGGCGGGGAAGTGGAAATCCATCCTCCAATTCAAATATCTGGGAAATGGATCCCTGATAGACTGGAATTGTTTGCCACGCAAGAGCAGTTGAGGAGGGTCACTTTTCTTGAAGGCTATAGTGGTAGCGTTTCACGTTATAGGGGATCGGATAGTTTTGGAAGTGGGGAATGGAAGAGAGGCCCGCATTGGAAGAGATAAGTACAAGGGAGTTAAACAATTTCCATTGTTTCCACAAGCCTTCTCGCTCTACCTGGAAGGAAGGGGATTTACAGTTTTAGTAGATGTAGCAGAAGGGATCATAAGCTATATTCATAATTGGAAAATGACAGAAGAACTGGAGATACCTGAGAGATGGATTGTGTGTTGGAATTTTTGGTTAGCGAAGTTGACAAAAGGTTTTACTAAGTTGGGAAATACTCCAGATACTTTACAATGGCATGGAAACTAGGAAGGAGGATATTTTTCAATAAAGGAAGCAGATATATCGCTTCAGAGGAACCGATTGCAAGGTTACTTCTCGTGGTGGAAAAATATATGGACAACTAGGGCGACCCATAAAAGTAAGATTCTAATATGGCTTATCTTAAATGGAAAGGTTTTAACTTGGGACAAGTCGAAAAGAAAAAAAATTGCAAGACCAGGCAGGTGTAGTCTGTGTAGGATGACTGACGAAGATTCCGAACATCTCTTCTTGCATTGTCCATTTATACAACGGGTTTGGAAAGGTATGAGTATTAACCTCCAATTGAGATTCATGGGAGAAGGTAATTCTTTTGACAGTTTTTAAGATCTTTGTATGAAGAGGCTAACCTGAAAATTTTGAGATGTTTATTGTTCTTGGTGGCATGGTTTGTATGGATAGCTAGAAATCTGTATGTTTTTGAAGACACTCATCTTCCAAGTTTCTTTGTTATTTTCTGAGACTCTTTCTATCTACAAATTATTTTTGGGACAGGAAGGCAAGAAAAAGGAAAGAAAGCCAAAGGATTTAAAGATTGAAGAGGGAGATATAGTGTGGTTTTTTCATGGAGCATGTGTTAATAGTGGGTGTGGGTTGGGAGGCTTCTTGATACTTTCAGATTCTGTCACTATAAGCTTCCAAGCTAATGGAGGAGACGGAACAAATAATAGAGCAGAAGGACTTGCGTTGAGATTCCTCTTGCATTTGGATAAAGAAAATTCTGTGGACTCTTTAAAAAAATTTGGGGATTTAGAGACGTGGATTAAATATATGAAATAGGAAAACAATTTTAACATTCACTCTCTACAGAATCTTGGAAGAAACCTGGAAACTATGATTTCACTTTTCAACAATGTGGATTTTGCACATGTGTACCGGGAACAAAATGTGCTAGCAGATGAACTATCTAAATCTAGAATCCTTTTGGAAGTTAGTAAGTGCAAGTTGATCACAAAAAGAAATGATAGGCAGGATATCAGCTGGAAAGTGTTGAGATATTGTAACTTCAAAGAATATTATATTTGTACTTTATTATTCCAGAGTTGATTCATTCCTCCATGAAGATCTTATTGTATATCCGGAGATGTTTATTACTCCGTCGGAATGTGGTAACTTGGGTTATTAGACTTCCCTAGTGGGGGTCGGCCCTGTATGTGTTATGTGGGTCAAAGAGTTATTAGACCACCCTAGAGGGGTCGGCCCAGTCAGTTGTAGTGGGGTATTTAACCCAATGGTTAAATACAAGCCTACATGTTTTGTGTAAAAGACAAGTCGGAATAGTGTATAAATAGAGGAGGTGTATTCCTCATTTTACACACACTCACTCACTTGAGAGTAGCGCACTTGTGGAGGAGAGGTCTGCTATGGTGGAGGAGGAGATCATGTCTTTGGTTTGCATCTTTGTATATTGCTGGTCATCTATATTGAGGAAGCTTTGCTGGGTTTTCTACCCCATGAGAGTTTCCCAGGATAAATCTATGTCTCTTGTGTTTATGCTATGCTTGTTGTTTCTTCAGTGATCCTATATATGCTATTATTGTGAAATAGAATGTAATGTTGATATTTTCTGTCTTAGCATATTAAATCTTAACAGAAAGTTCTGGACATTTTTGGGTTAACATGATGTTTTGGAATGATCCAAGTTTTGAAAAGTATAGGATATAATCACTCAGTTTATTTTTATTTTTTGAACAGTATGTTTGCAATGTAACTATTAAAACAAGTATAGGGCATATATTCAGTTTTCTCTCTAATCGTGTTGTTTAGCACCTATGGAATGTATTCTCTGCTCATTATGATCAATGAATATGATTTTTTCTTGGGAAAAAAAATATTAAAATTGCATTAGAAATTTAGCAAATATTGGATTTAGTATGAATAAGGTAAATTTAAATAAATACTTTTAATTTTGAATTTTTAAAGATTGAGGAAATGTCCCTATGTATTAAAATATATTTAAATATTTATTACTTTATATTATAATTACTTTTATTTATAAAAATAAAAATATAATTGTTAAAATAAAATGTAATTGTTAAAATAAAAATTGAATCTCAAGTAATAAAATCACTATTCAAAGTTTGATTTAATTTTTAACAATTTTATTATTCATTACTTTTTAATAATTAATTTTTAATATAATAGTGTGACTTGAATATTAAAGTAGCTAATGATGATTTTTTTTATTGTTGTCAATGTGAACAACTTGAAAAAAAGTGCACTTTTCAATAACACAAGCTAGACCTTCTCTGTTGCTAGAGTTCTTGCCTGGTTAGGGCCACCATGGCCACCCCTCCTCCCGTAGATCTTTCCCCGAAGGAGCTCCGCCTTCGTTTGGATGCCGCCTTCCATCTCCTGGTTGCTTCAACCCCTCCTTCTTAATCTCTGGATCTCCCCTCTTTCACCTTTGTCAAGCAAGCAGCAGCTCTCAAGGTACAGATCACGTCGGCAGCTTCTCGAATGAAAGCATTAGCTCTGAGCGATAGAGGACTTATTGGGAAATTTACTGGGATATGGCCATCCCCAAAAAAAATGGATACTTGGCTTTCTAAGAACTGGATGCCTCTTATCTCTGGAGGTTTGCAACACTGCTTCTATTGTAAGGGATTTTACACCTTCCTTTTTGAATTTAAAGAAGATAGAGATCTCATTTTTTGCAGTGGGCCTTATTTCTTGGAATTGAGAGGGTTGTATCTCAATCAATGGAACCTCTCCTTCGATCCTGATAAAGATATTCCTTCAGCTATTCTAGTTTGGGTTCATTTACCGTGTCTTCCTCTCCACTGCTGGAACAACGAGGTCTTTCAAGCTATAGGGAACTCCCTTGGAATATATATTGATAAAGTTAAGCCCAAAGGGCATCTTTTCTCCTTCACTAGGATCTGTGTCGAAGTGGATTTGGAAAAAGGTCTTCCAGAAGGAATTAATCTTCTCATGGATTGCTGGGAGTTTAAACAGAAAGTGGATTATGAAGAACTGCCCTTTAAATGCAGAAAATGCCATGAATACGGGCATTTTGTCAAAAACTGTCCCAAGGCCAATCAAGAAAATCCTGAAAAAACTCAAGAAGAGGGATGGAAACAAGCCAAAAAAGGCAAAAAATCTTCCCACAATGTACCTGCAAATAAACCAGGAACTCAACAGGGGAATAGCAAGGAACAACAATAGAAAAACACTAAACCCTCTACCAACAATCATTTCGATAATCTTCAGCTTGAAGAAGGAGAAATTCCAAATCCTGAAGATCAACTGAATGAAGAAAGAATAGAAGTCAGTGAAAACACAGGTAATTCAACAGAAACCCCATACATCTCAGTTATTGAGCAGATCATTGGAAATACTCCTACAGATCCTCCTTTCCCTAAGGAAACTTGGGCGTAGATGGCAGCCGCAGAAGAGAATAATGAACAACAGTTATCCTCAGGAGGAACCTGGCTGAAATGGTCAAAATGAGTAGACCCAATCCTTTATCTTCATCCTTGGGGAAAACTACCTCCAAAGAAACTCAAATCTCACAGGAAATAGAGGCACCAGATATTGGACTGCCCCTGTCTGTCAGAGGCAGAAGATCACAAAGGCAACACCGTGAACAAGAAACAGAGAGAGAACTGAATCTAGGAAGACAACTCAGTATAGAAGATACCAAACTTCTGCAAAATACTAAAAGTAATGGAAGCAAGGAAACTTGATCCTGAGTAGGATCTCAAGCCTGCAAGAAATAATGAAACTTGTTTCTTGAAATTGCAGAGGGCTAGGCGGCACCCACAAAATCGAAGTATTAAAAAATATGTTGAAAACTGAAAAGGTTGATGTCCTACTTGTTCAAGAGACCAAAATGAATAACAAGGAGGTGCTAGAACTCTCGAACCTCTTCTGGAAAAAAAGCACTATCATGGCAATTAGTTCCAGAGGTGTCGCTGGCAGAATTGCAACTTTTTGTAACTCAACCAACTTCACCATCAGTCTGGTAAAAGAAAATACTCATTGTCTCCTCTCAAAAATCACTAACAAAAGCAAATCAGATTACTTTTTTCTTTGCAATGTTTATGGTCCGACACATTATAGAGATAATCAGATCTTCTGGAACTCCCTGCGCCCTCTATGTGAATATTATCCTGGGAAAAATCTCATCATCGCTGGAGACTTTAATACAACAATTTCTAGCATTGAGAAAAGGGGAGGCTCATTTGTCAGGGACTCTTTCGGATAAAATATAGAAGACTTGATAGCTGAATTTGATCTCTTGGATCCTATACCCAAAAATGGGAGATAGACCTGGAGCAATAAGCATTCTGGCCCGGGACACATAGCAGCTCGACTCAATCACTTTCTGATAATTACCTCTTTCCTTCAGCTTGATTTAATTGCTTCTTCTTATATTATTTCCTCAGCCTCCTCTTATCATAAACCTATAGCGCTCTCTCTCTCCCATCCTTCCAATCTTGGCCCCATTCCTTTTAGATTCAATCCCCTCTAGCTTCAAAATAACACAATGCTGCACTTAATTCACTATGTTTGGAATAAACCTTACTCTGGCTCTCCTAGCTACATTTGGGAATCCAAACTCAAGGCTGTTCACTCTGCTTTAAAATCTTGGGCAATCTCTCCTTCCCGGACCCCTCTTCCACTAAAAAAGAGCTCCAAGACAACCTTGCCTCTCTGCAAAACTACATGGAACATGAAGAGATCACCCAACAAATTCTTGTGAAAGAAAAGGCACTCAATTTTGATATTCTAAAAGATACCAGGCGAGAGGAAGAAACCTGGAGATTGAAATCCAGGCAACTTTGGCTCAAAGGAGGAGATAAAATCACAAAATATTTTCATAATCAAACCAAAATCAGACTCAGCTGCAACTATATCAAAGAGCTAAAAGATAGCAACAACCAAGTTGTTAAAGGTCAAGATGCCATAAAGAAAATGGCTCATCTTCATTTCAAGCATCTCGTCTCTGACAGCAGAGAAAAGGACCCGATTTCCCATAAAGACCTCCTTGCAGGAATCAAGTCTTCAATCTTTGCAAAACACAATGAAAAACTTGAGAAGCCCATCTCTGAGAATGAAATAATCTCGTCCATTTGGTCGCTGCACCTGAATAAATCTCTAGGTCCTGATGGCTTCAGTATTAATTTCTATCGAGCAGCTTGGCACATTATCAAAGAGGACTTAAAGAAGATGCTGAACTGGACCAGAAACAAAGAGAAAATTGGAGGAGCTACAAATTCCACCTTTTTGGTTCTTATCCCAAAAGATAAAAATGCTCACTCTCTTCATAGATTCAGGCCCATATCCTGATGCAATACTTCTTATAAAATTCTCACTAAGATCCTTGCAAATCGCATGAAAAAGATGATGAGCAAAATCATCTCAGATACCCAAGGTGGTTTTATAGTTGGCAGGAAGATCATGGACCACATTGTCATTGTTCAAGAAGCAATCCATTCCAGTCTGAAGCACAAGCAGGAAGGAATGGTTATAAAGTTGGATATGGAAAATGCCTTTGATAGAGTCAACCATTTCTTTCTCTTTGAAATCATGCAAAAAATGGGATTCTCTAAAAAATTTACACGATGGCTCAAAGCTTGTATTTCCAATCCCTAGCTCGCTCCTCTAAAAAATAGAAGACCAACAGGCTTCTTCAACGCATCCCATGGTCTTAGACAGGGCTATCCCTTATCTACCTTTCTCTATATCATTGTCACTGAATCTTTACGTAGGAAACTTAACATTCTTCAAGAAAAAGGAGAGCTAAAAGGAATCAAAATAGCACGGGGATTGAAAGTTGCAAACCATGCTCAATTTGTAGAAGATACTGTACTCCTTGGAGGAGCCGCCATTACAACAGCAGAGAGATTCAAAGGATTTCTATCTACCTTCATAAAAGCTTCAGATGGGAAAATTAACGATCTAAAATCCAAAATTTTTGGTTGGAACTGTCAAGACAGCACCATAACTAGAATTTCCAGAACTCTAGGTTATGAAGGAACGACAAATTGGAACTCTTTAAGCTACCTTGGAGTTCTCATACATAAAGGAAAAAAAAAGCTTATGATTGGAATAAGTTGGTTGAGAAGGTAAAAAAGAAGATCCAATCCTGGGGAGTGTAATGGCTTAACCCAACCGGAAAATTAGTCCTAATTTCCTCTATCCTAGATACGTATCCCATTTTCTCTTCCTTTATAGCCTTGGCTCCTAGATTAGTCATTCAAGACAATCTCAAAGAGCTCATAAATTTTCTCCAGCAAGGTGGGAAAACAAATGGCACTAAAAAATTCAACCTTATTAGTTGGGAAATGGTGTGCAACCCAAAAAACAGTGGAGGAGCAGGTATCAAAGATATTGGAAACATGAATCTAGCTTTGGGGGCCAAAATTCTTTGGAGAATGATAGCTGGAAAACCAGCTTGGTGGAAAGATATTCTCCGGAAAAAATACTTAAAATGGGGAAGAAATAGATGCCTAGAAGAAATCCCCCCTGTGGTGGACGAATCCCCAATATGGAAACTCTGTAGAAAGGAAACTCCTATCATTCAAAAAGATCTCCGTTGGCTCCCCGACAATGGTAAGCAAATCCATATTTGGGAAGACACTTAATTCCTCTTCTCCAACTCAACACTTATATTTCTACGCCGATTTGAAAAACTGGATGGAACAACAAAATATATCCACCATGCACGACATCTCCCTCTGGTCCAACTCTGGTAAATGGCAGGGATGGAAGACCCTCGAGATCCCTGATCACTTAGTTATGTACTATTCTACCCTACTGACTTCGTTTCATGGCTGCAACCCGATCCATTTAAGCCTTTTTTACTCCAGAGCTTGGGGAATGCAAGGTTTTTACATGGTTAAAGACGGATACAACTCCCTTCTCAGCAACTAACACAAAGGAACGATCTTGAAATGCATATGGAACAATGATGGAATCCCCAAAGTTAACTTCTTCTGTTGGACTCTGGCCCATAAAAATATTCTTACAGCAGAGAATTTGAGAAAAAGAGGCATTGGAGGTCCATCTATTTGCATTTTATGTAAAAAATCTAAGGAAACAATGGATCACCTCTTTCTGGATTGTTCTTATACTATGGAAGTATGGAGCTCCGCTCTTCAAGAACTACAGGTCAATATCACTCTTCCAACCAACCTAGCTGACTACTTTGTCTGTTGGAAAGATTACTATCCTGGCTCTCTGAATCAGAAACCTGACTTGACTAAAGTTTGGACTTCCCTGCCTAAATTTATATGTTGGAAAATTTGGATCACTAGAAATAAAGGGATATTCGAAAACATGATCCAGCCTCCTTTCAGAACCTCCCTTTCAGCCAAAGCCTTGTGGGTTGAATCCGTTCTTTCTAGAGGCCTAAATCACATCAATCAGGAGCCTTTAAATGTCGAAGAAAAAATTTGGGCCTCTAACTTTCTCCTTCCCCCCTGCTCTAAACCAAGAGCTCCAAATCGAATCAAACCCTCCTTTACAGATTGGCAAATTAGAATATGTCCTGAACACTTTGTTGATTGGAAATCTCAGCTTGGTAACCATAATATTTTTTTTACGGTGCCTCTAAAGGTAACCCTGGGTTGGCAGGTGCGGGAGGGGTCATTTTTGACCCCGGGGGAAACAAAATGAATGATTATGCATGGGGTATTGGAAACAAGACCATTAATGATGTTGAATGTCTAGTTTTACTTAATGGTTTAAAAATTGCCATCAGCGCTAGGATAAAAGACTTGATAGCCGTTGGGGATTCTCTTCTGATAGTCCGCGAAGATCGAAATCTCATCAAAAAACGCTCCACTCCTTCAAGTAAGTATCAACACATTCTCAAATTCACCAGCAAAGGTTTCAACTCTATTAAATTGTAACATCCCATATTTTCGTAAAATTTTAAAATTTTTGTAATTAGCAGTAAATAGCTAAATTTATGATAATTTATAATTCCAGAAAATAACAATCTGCTAGATGTAACAATGCTAACCAAACAACTATTGTACTTAACATAATTAAAATTCTATTATAACTAAAATGACAATGACAACTTAATCGCATTCATAACAACTATGATTATGATAGTTAAATGCACAAATAAGTCAGACTTTGATGTGACATTTTTAAATGCAATGATAAGTATGCTCGATGTAATAATGAAATGTCCAGTTAAAATGTGATTTGATGCCTTTTTTGAAATGATATTGAAAGTTTGCTTCTTTGTTGTCCAAGGGAGTCCTATGAGGGACACCGAAGCTTACTTAGTTGTACGCTAAAACATTGAACCTGTTCTATGTGCAGACGACAGGTAAGCCATTTCATGATTGCAATAAAATTCCAGTTCGTAAGAGTTCAAAATCGTCAATTAAAAATAAAAATATAATATTTTAGAGACTGTGGCAATTATAAGAACATACAGGTACGAACCACATGCTTACATTTATTCTTTCCACGGTACGTCTTGTATCTGAGTTAAAATCAATCTATTTTAATTGTTGAATCAAATGTCTAGCTAACAACCTCATCACTGTAGTCGTCTTTGTACTAGCTGGATTCTATCCTTGTCATTGTACTATCTAGTTCTATCAATACCATCATACTAGCTGTCTTGTTGTCACCATGAATGAAGTAGATAGGAGATTTGAGAACTTAATGTTCCTGATTACCAAACTTTATATGGTAGCATATATATATATTTGTGAGATTTATACGACACTATTGATTAAATATATAAGACTTATGTTTCACAATTCCTATTCATCACTATAATTATTTAGGTCTTACATAAGCAATTGTAGTCTTCACCAAAGACTAGACTTTGGTTATTAAAAATATATAAGCAAAAGTAAACCATAGGTTGACTAAGGTACAAACAGACTTGAACTAATAATTTTCCATTCTATATTGTAATGAAATCTAGGTCTTATGAATATAGTGGTACAACTATATCAATTCTCGGTTTGATATCAATTTTAAAACATAAGGTCTAACTATTATATTAACATACTAACCAAGGAATTATATTGAAACTATAACATTCGTTGAAATCTATTACCAACATTGTAATATGTTGGATTTCGATGGAAATAAGGTGTTGGTTTGAGTTACGATGGTAATACTATGACGATTGAAATAAGCAAAGGTTTAAGTTATGATGGAAAAGCTGACAAGCAATAAATGTCGATCTTGACAAGTTGCTGGTTTAACAAGCTGGCGTCGGTCTTCGAGCTATGGTAAGGATCACATAAGGATCCTGCAATAAAGGTTTGGTACTGCATCTATGTCGATTTTGCATTCCCAGTGATCCACGTAGATAGTAATATCTCCATGCCTGTTTAATGCATAAGGTGTTACGCCTTTGCGAAGGGTTGATGCTGGCTTAAACACTTGCCATAATGGCAACGTCAACCTACAATGAAAAGATGGTAATAAATGTCATTGTTGTTAAAACCAAGGTTAGCATTGCTGGCAATGTAGAGACCGTTGATGGTGATGAACCAGGACCGCTGGATTGGTAACCCTACTGTCATCGCTGTTTTGGTTTAATTACTTGCAAACGTAGGTCATTGTGCTATTGTTTCGGTAGGGGGTGGCCGACAGGCTACCAAAAAAATTGGTAGAAGTTTAATGAAGGGTTTCGACCCGAAGACCTTCTATATGACTTGAAGTTGTAGGGTTTCTTACTGTGTTGATAACATAGTTTGTAAGGGAATAAACTTCTGGTTCGAGGGTCTGTAGTTTTGGTTTAGGTTTTGAAAGGAGAATGGAAGGAATGCAGAACTATCAATCAATACAACTTCCTAGTGTCGTTGTGGCAACATTCTCGTCAAGTTGAAGAGGTAAGCATCCTTCTGAGTAAAGGGTTTTTCTTTTTCTACACATTTGTTTATCGAATTAAAAGATAACAGGTATCTAACTTCAAAACTATCGCTTGTCAGTTGCAGGGTTTTAAGGAAACAAAAGAGTAACGTTTTGGCAAGGGTGTTAGCGTGCCTCAACACCGGTAAGCCTCGGGTCTTCCATTACCTTCATAGTTCTCTTGGACGATGGTTGAAGTTGTTCAAAGGATGAGTATCAAGCTTGTCAAGGCTCATCATTTTCTCTGTCGATGTTGATAGTTGAAGGAATCTTGAAACATGCTTGCGACCTTTGTTTTCATTTGACTAGTTTTTGGTTTCTATAAAGTGTAATTTTGTGAAACCGACTGGAGCCATGACTTGTCGATGTTCTATGATATTGGGTTCTTTTAGAACTACTGTAAACTTGGGATAAAGCCTGATTTTAATTTTACTTGCAATCAATGTTAAAAACCTTCGTTCTGAGAATCCACAATTCCAATGGTTAAGTTTTGAAATGAGTCGTGGGCTCAATCACTATGTAAATGATACTTATTTCCTCGGAAATAAATTTGCATGCTAAAGTATAATGGTTCAAAGTCTGTTTAAAATGACTTCATGATGAAGGTTACTACCATGTCCTTCGAGCTCGATTAGGGTTTGTAGATATCGTTGATGATAAAGGTTCTGTGTATAAATAATCTTCAACCTTGAGATGCAAATGTATGTTAACTTTTCGTATGAGTCTGTGTGGTTTGTCTTGATACTATAGGTTGATAATATGTGTCCTTATTTTTCAATGTTTGAAATCTAAATAGAGTAAATATTGAACTAAGATTTCAATAATGTTTTGCAAAGAAACCGAATAGGGTCAAACCCTAGTTCGTTTTTTGTTGAGAATGATAACCCTAAGAATACTTAAGATAATGTATCGGTTTTGATCCCAGGTTTGAAAAGGGTGTAAATTTTTGTTATGAAACAATAAAAGAGAAAATATGTATCTAGCTAGGGTTTTCCTTTTGATATGAAACTCAGATTTACAATAATCACAAACAATGTTAGCAGTCTTAAAACAATATACAATATGTAATTTATCTACCTTCCATGAACATAATTTAAATGTAATGCAGGATGATTGTATAGGAATTATTTATTGATTGTTTATCATATAACTGAGGAAATATTATATATGCTAATTATTATACAGACCTCCTACAATTATTTAACTTAGGAACAGAAAACTGATACATATAAGATTATTATCTATCTATCGAATTCAATGGAAAATTTTTCCTATCTTCTAATCTATTTTAATTTGCATATCTCTACTAGAGTACAATGCTGCCAAACAACATGTGGAAAAATGGGGATATTGATTTATCAATTTAACATTCAGACTTAAACATTTACAGAATTAGGTTCTTTTCGAAAGCAAATAAACAGAATAATACTAGATAAACAAAACAGAATTATTTGCAGAAAATAAGTTAGGAAATGTTTTAAGAACCTGAGAAACTCTGTAGGGAAACAAACAACTCAGGAAGACTGTTCCACCCAACCAAACTCCTAAAAAAAGTCAAATGCTGTCTTAGGACCCCCAATCCTATTCGCTAAACCACCAGGAGGAAGAAAATTCAGGAATTAGGACTTCTTCGTGTTGTAGCAGTAATCTTCTAAATCTTCAATAAGTAGCAGTCCAAAAGACTTACTCCTTCAACTCTGTTTCCCTTCAATAACATGCAAAAACTCAGTTTTCAATCACCAGTAACCTCCCTTATTCGAATCTCTCTTGAAATCACCTAATTTACAAGAGAAAAATATTCTGCAGAAATATTGATTAAGGGCTTCCTGCCCAATTCGAATTTGCTTTTATAGGCTACCTAGGCCTTTTCAAATGTTACCGGGTCATTAAATGAGTTGCTTGCTCACTCCCTCCACCTGGGGGATAATGCCCTATTTTAGGGGATGTTGTCCCATAACCAACAGTTAGTGGTGTGATGTAACTGCTTCTATGTGTCCCATACCTTCCCACAGCTTCCATTCCTCATGTAGGGTCAGTGAACACTCATTCAATAGTCCTCTTGAGTGCTTGTTTCCTAATTAATTTATTTAAATAATAATATTCTGTAATTACATTCATCCATGATCAAAACTGATCATAATTACAAAACTTGTTATTAAATTTAACATAAAGTATTTTTGCAAATAAATAATAATGTTCAGAAATTTGGGTAGGTGACATACACCCTCCCTTAAGTCTCAACATCGTCCTCGATGTTGGCTAGTCACTCCTTGAGTGTTCCTGAAATAGAGTTGGGTATGCTGTCCGCATACTACTCTCCAACTCCCAGGTTGCCTCTTTTGGGCTAAGGTGCTTCCATTGCACCTTCACTTGCCCAATGCTGCGATTCAAGAGAATAGTTTCCCTCCTTCCGAGGATACAATTCGGTTCCACCGGAAAATCTCTGTCTTGTCCCACCTATACATCATTCAAGTTTACAACATGAGTAGTATTGTGCACATATTTCTTTAAATACGATATATGAAAAAAATTATGTATTTTCAGGCTAGGTGGTAAAGCCAGTTGGTATGCCATTGCTCCAACCTTAGATAATATTTCAAGAGGACCACAATACCTGGGTGCCAACTTGGCACAGCTCCCCAATTTCAATGAACTTTTTTTCAATCTTACCTTGAGAAACACATGTTCACCCACCTAGAACTCTTTATGAGTTCTTTTTGAATCTGCTTGACTTTTCTGCCTATCTTGGGTAGATTTTAAATGTCCGTGCACCTGTTTCACAATTAGTTCTAATTCATGCAATAATTTAGGTCCTAAAACAACTCTATTGACTAGATCATTCCACGAAACAAGTGTATTACATTTCCTACCATAAATAATTTCAAAAGGACTAAGTCTGGTTGAAGCATGATAATGATTATTATAACCAAATTCTGCTAAGTGCAGAAAATATTCCCACTTACTAGGCTGATCCTTAACATACATTCTTAATAAATCTTCTAACACTTGATTTACCCTTTCTGTCTGTCCATCCGTCTGTGGATGAAATGTCGTATTGAAATTTAGAGTTGTATTCAATCCCTTAAACAATGATCTCCATAAGTTTCCTGTAAACTTCGAGTCATGATCTGAAATTATAACCTTTGGTATTCCATGCAGTCTAAAGATCCGTTTCATAAAAATCTCTGCAATGTCTGGTGCTTTATGTGTGGTCTTCACTGGTATGAAATGTGTTGCCTTGCTGATTTTGTCCACCACCACCATGATGGAATCATGATGTTTTTTATTTTTAGGCAATCCAGTAATGAAATCTATGTCGATCACTTTCCATTTCCAACTTGGTATTGGTAATGGTTGCAACAATCCAGTAGGATGTTGGTGTTCAACCTTCACCTTTTGACAGTCCAAGCATTTTGCGATGTATTCTACTACTTCATCTTTCATTTTGGGCCAATAGTATTCTTTTCTTAGCATAGTGATAGCCTTTTGATATCGTGGATGACCAGAATAGTGACTTTTATGCATCTCATTTAATATCAGAAATTTTATTTCTGGTATATATGGTACATACAATCTATTTTTATACAGTAATAGACCATTTTCCTTAATTTTGAAATATGCCATACAATTTTTAGAACTGTTATTGGCTTTCTTTTCCTTCATTTTTCTGTATTCTTCATTTGTTTCACCTTTTTCCAAAATCTGGTTTTCCAAATCGGTTGAATAATTATTGATTGCTGAAATGAAATTTAGTTTTTCCTTGCGACTCAAGGCATCTGCAACTTTATTCTCCTTTCCTTTGATATGCTGAATTTTCAAATCGTACTCACTTAAGAATGTCAACCATCTAGCTTGTCTAGCATTCAGGTTTGTTTGATCCAATAAATATTTCAGACCCATGTTATCTGTTAATAATGTAAACTTTCTTCCAATAAGGTGATGACGCCACATTTTTAAGGCATGAATAACTGCTAATAACTATAAATCATATGTAGAGTAATTATTTTCATGTACTTTCAACTTTCTAGATTCATATGCTATCGCATGCCCTTCCTGTGTCAAGACTCCACCGAGTCCATCATTGCATGTGTCTGTACAAACTACAAAATCCTTGTTGGGGTCAGCTATCTTCAAGATAGGTGCTGTCGTCCATAGTTCCTTTAATTTCTTAAAACTCTTAGCACATTTCTAATCCCAAACAAATTTATTTCCTTTCTTCTGCAAGGAAGTTATGGGGTTGGCAATTTTTGAGAAATTCTCTATAAACTTTCTGTAATACCTCGTAATGCCCATAAATGATCTTACATCCGACACATCTTTGCGAACCGGCCAGTCATTAATGGCCCTTATCTTGTCGGGGTCAACTGAGATTCCTTTAGCTGAAATTATGTGTCCTAGATATTGAATTTTGTCTTTGTGAAAGTCACATTTACTAAATTTGGCATATAATTGATGATCTCTTAATACTTGTAAGATAATCCGTAAATGTTCATCATGCTCTTCTTTGCTTTTTGAGTACACTAAAATGTCGTCTATAAACACAACATCAAACTTGTCTAGGTACTTATGCAAAATATTATTCATCAAACACATAAATACAGCCGGGGCATTAGTCAATCCAAACGGCATGACTATGAACTCGTAATGTCCATACCGAGTTCAGAAAGCTATCTTGAAAATATCTTCATCTTTAACCCTTAATTGATGATACCCTGATCTTAGATCAATCTTCGAAAATACTGTTGCTCCATGAAGCTAATCAAATAGATCATCTATGCGGGGCAATGAGTATCTATTTTTGATCGTCATCTTATTAAGCTGGCGATAATCTATGCACAGTCTTAATGTTCCATCTTTCTTCTTATTGAATATAACAGGTGCTCCCCAAGGAGACACACTGGGTCTAATATACTTCTTGTCGATAAGTTCCTTCAACTGAGATTTTAATTCATTTAATTCCAATATATTCATTCTATACAGAGATTTTGAATTTGGTACTACTCTTGGTATTAGCTCTATAGTAAAATCTAAATTTCTTTTGGGTGGTAATCCTGGAATCTCCTCAGGAAATACATCTTTAAAATCCTTTAGGACAGGTATGCCCTCTAATTTCAATTTGTCCTCTTTATCCATAATCTCATCATTTATCACATTTACTGCAAACATTTGGCATCCCTTCCTAACTGCCCTCTTAACTTGCATGGCTGAAATTTGTCTAAGGGTTACCTTCCTTGGAATGCCTTTTATTTCTACAGTTTTCCCTTCATCATTTAAGCATGTGAAACTTTTTCCATAACAGTCTAGGTTGATATGATGAGCTTCCAACCAGTCCATCCCAACTATAATATCATACAAACCTAAAGGTAAAATATTTAGCTTGATTTGTGTTTGCAAATGGTTCATGGATAAAACACAGTTCTCTATAAAATCTGAAACTTTCCTCTTTGTTCCAGTTGCTAGTTTAACTAGCCATGATTTATTAGACTTTTCAGTTTTTAGTTTAAGGCTTTCTAAAACATCTGGTGATATATAACTTAAACTAGCACCTGGGTCAATTAAAACAGTAATAGGATGGTCATGTATCATACCTTCAATATTTACCATGGAGATCTGATGATCTGCTTGCCTGTTGTCAAGTGCTGTGCTAATTCTTGGCATCTCCCTTGCTACGTCTCCAACAGTAGGTTCAGTCTGTATAGAGTTGATGTTGTTTGTCTTCCGCTTCCTTAAGGGACATTTTGATGCATAATGGGGGCCTTGACATTCAAAACATTTAATATGTGTCTTTGGCTCACTGGTCTTGGCAGTATTAGGTGCATTTCTGGGTGCTGTATAATTTTGCTGTGAATTATTTTTGGAATTATTCCCTTGGGAATTTCGATTATGAAAATTCTTCCTTTGGAATCCGGAATTCCCACTGAATCTGAAATTTTTCTTCTTATGTTCAAAATTGTTGGGCTTATGATTTTTCCAATTAGACATACCCTCTCTCTTCCGATTTGTATCATAACAGAAAACTGCCTTCCTTATAGCCTCCTCTAATGTTTTAGGACTGTCATACTCAATTCTGTCTTTAATGCTGAAAGGTAATTAACTTAAGTACCTTTGAATTTTTGGTTTTTCTTCTATGAAGTAGGGTACATATCTTAGTAAGTTCAGGAACTTACTATTTAATTCCTTCATGCTCATATCTCCCAACTTCAAATCGTAGAACTCTTTAGATTTTTCTTTGTAATACTGTTCATATAGATAATTCTTTTTGAAATATTGTTTGAAAGCACTCTAGCTTACATCTTTATCCTTGATGCCCTTTACACTTTTGACATCATGCCACCAAATATCCGCTTTCCCGGTTAAGTTATATATAGCCATTTTTTCTTTTAAGAACTCTGAATAGTTGTAGATATGGATGTATTTCTTCATCCCTGACAGCCAAGCTTCAGCTGTCTCACCTTTCTCAATTTCTCCATTGAAAGTTGGAGGTCTTATATTCTTAAATTCTCCAAAAATATGCTCATATTCTTTTTGATTTTTCCTTCTTGGTTTGGAATCTTCTTCACTGCTGTCACTGGTGTAATTACGTTTCTTTTTGCGTTCTGCAATAGCATCTCCAGATGAGGTTGAGCTATCTTTTACTTCACTGATTTTGATGTTCTGATTTTTATTAGCATGAGGCATGTCCTAAAATTTGGAAATATCCTCATTGTTTTTCTCTTGTTCCTCTGTTTGATTGTGTTCAAATAGCACTTGATTTAGTTGTTCTTGTGCTTACAGAATCCTTTCATTATCTAGTTTCACAGATCTGATTTCTTCTTTTAAATCTTGAAAGACACGTAACAGTTCCGTCGAATCGTTATTTATTTCCCCATGACCTTCCTCTACATAGTGATGTCCCGAACTGTGGTTGTTAGGCTGAAATCTGTCACTTAAATGTTCAGCTAAGTTCTCCATACCTATAACTGAAAATAATTTCTGAAGAAAACATAATAATAAAATTTTCAAGTTAGTATAATTTTCTGTTGTATATAAAAATTTCTACTGCGTGTTTTGGACCTCATTCAGACCTAGAGTTGGAATCTATGCTTTGATACCACATGTAAAATTTTTGTAATTAGCAATAAATAGCTAAATTTATGACAATTTATAATTGCGGAAAATAATAATCCGCTAGATGTAACAATGCTAACCAAACAACTGTTGTACTTAACATAATTAAAATTCTGTTATAACTAAAATGACAATGACAACTTAATCGCATTCATAACAACTATGATTATGATAGTTAAATGGACGAATAAGTCAGACTTTGATGCAACATTTTTAAATGCAATGATAAGTATGCCCGATGTAATAATGAAATGTCCTGTTAAAATGTGATTTGATGCATTTTTTGAAATGATACTGACAGTTTGCTTCTTTGTTGTCCAAGGGAGTCCTATGAGGAACCCCGAAGCTTACTTAGCTGTATGCTAAAACATTGAACCTGTTTTGTGTGCAGACGGCAGGTAAGCCATTTCCTCATTGCAATAAAATTTCAGTTCCTAAGAGTTCAAAATCATCAATTAAAAATAAAAATAGAATATTTTAGAGACTGTGGCAATTATAAGAACATACAGGTACGAACCCCATGCTTACATTTCTGCTTTCCATAGTACATCTTGTATCTGAGTTAAAATCAATCTATTTTAATTGTTGAATCAAACGTCTAGCTAACAGCCTCATCACTGTAGTCGTCTTTGTACTAGTTGGATTTTGTCTTTGTCATTGTACTATCTAGTTCTGTCATTACCATCATACTAGCTGTCTTGTTGTCACCATGAATGAAGTAGATAGGAGATTTGAGAACTTAATGTTCCTGATTACCAAACTTTATATGGTAGCATATATATATATATGTGATATTTATACGACACTATTGATTAAATATATAAGACTTACGTTTTACAATTCCTATTCATCACTATAATTATTTAGGTCTTACATAAGCAATTGTAGTCTTCCCAAAGACTAGACTTTGGTTATTAAAAATATATAAGCAAAAGTAAACCATAGGTTGACTAAGGTACAAACAGAATTGAACTAATAATTTTCCATTCTATATTGTAATGAAATCTAGGTCTTATGAATATAGTGGTACAACTATATCAATTCTCGGTTTGATATCAATTTTAAAACATATGGTGTAACTATTATATTAACATACTAACCAGGGAATTATAATCAAACTATAACATTTGTTGAAATCTATTACCAACATTGTAATATGTTGGATTTCGATGGCAACAAGGTGCAATATATTATTACGAATCCTTATATAAACATTAGTAATGCTATGACGATTGAAATAACATGAAATAAGCAAAGGTTTAAGTTACGATGGAAAAGCTGACAAGCAATAAATGTTGATCTTGACAGGTTGTTGGTTTAACAAGCTGGCATCTGTCTTCGAGATACGGTAAGGATCATGTACGGATCCTGTTAGAAAAACAGGATCGCAGAGCAATAACAATAAACATAAATGCAAATATAATCACACATTCACATTACAAGAGAGACACAAATATATCGTGGTTCACCCAACTTGGGCTACGTTCACACTAAATTTGCCAGTCCTTATTATTATTACCATCCAGCAAGGTGAAGGGATACAACCTGCAGCACAACCGCTGCACTTCCTCTTCACTGTTTCACAGTCTCTCTCCTGATCTCAGAGATATTTACAATGCATAAAACCTAATACATCAACAACCCTAGCCGTATTACAATGTCTTTATTTTATAGGGGAAATACATTGGGACCACGGGATACCCAAAACCATGGGCCCACAAAACAGCGATGCCCTCCCACACCCCCCCACAAAACAGCGATGCCCCCCCACACCCCCCCGCTGGGGTGAGTGTACAGTCCACCTACATATCATATAGAACTGGGGTACAAACACGGATGATACAATATCATCTATGAGATTAGAAGATCTGGCTCCACAACCAACAGATCCTACAATAAAGGTTTGGTACTGCATCTATGTTGATTTTGCATTCCCAGTGATCCATGTAGATAGTAATATCTCCATGCCTGTTTAATGCATAAGGTGTTACACCTTTGCAAAGGGTTGATGCTGGCTTAAACACTTGCTATAGTGGCAACGTCAACCTGCAATGAAAAGATGGTAATAAATGTCATTGTTGTTAAAACCAAGTTTAGCATCGCTGGCAATGTAGAGACTGTCAATGGTGATGAACCAGGACCGTTGGATTGGTAACCCTACTGTCATCGTTGTTTTGGTTTAATTACTTGGAAACGCAGTTCATTGTGCTATTGTTTTGGTAGGGGATGGCCGACAGGCTGCCAAAAAAATTGGTAGAAGTTTAATGAAGGGTTTCGACCCCAAGACCTTCTATACGACTTGAAGTTGCAGGGTTTCTTACTGTGTTGATAACGTAGTTTGTAAGGGAATAAACTTCTTGTTCGAGGGTTTGTAGTTCTGGTTTAGGTTTTGAGAGGAGAATGGAAGGAATGCAGAACTATCAATCGATACAGCTTCCTCGTGTCATCATGGCAACGTTCTCGTCAAGTTGAAGAGGTAAGCATCCTTTTGATAAAGGGTTTTTCTTTTGCTGCACATTCGTTTTTCGAATGAAAAGATAACAGGCATCTAACTTCAAAACTATCGCTTGTCAGTTGTAGGGTTTTAAGGAAACAAAAGAGTAACATTTTGGCAAGGGTGTTAGCATGCCTCAACACCGGTAAGCCTCAGGCTTTCCATTACCTTCATAGTTCTCTTGGATGGTGGTTGAAGTTATTCAAAGGATGAGTATCAAGCTTGTCATGGCTCATCATTTTCTCTGTCGATGTTGATAGTTGAAGGAATCTCGAAACATGCTTGCGACCTTTGTTTTCGTTTGACTAGTTTTTGGTTTCTATAAAGTGTAATTCTGTGATATTGGATTCTTTTAGAACTGCTGTAAACTTGGGATAAACCCTAATTTTAATTTTGTTTGCAATCAATGTTAAAAAACTTCGTTCTGAGAATCCACGATTCCAATGCTTAAGTTTTGAAATGAGCCGTGGGCTCAATCACTATGTAAATGATACTTCTTTCCTCGGAAATAAATTTGCATGCTAAGGTATAATGGTTCAAAGTCTATGTAAAACAACTTCATGCTGAAGGTTACTACCATGTCCTTCGAGCTAGATTAGGCTTTTTAGATATCGTTGACGATAAGGGTTCTATGTATAAATAATCTTCAACCTTGAGATGGAAATGTATGTTAACTTTTCATATGAGTTTGTGTGGTTTGTCTTGATACTGTAGGTTGATAATATGTGTTCTTATTTTTCAATGTTTGAAATCTAAATAGAGTAAAGATTGAAGTGAGATTTCAATAATGTTTTGCAAAGAAGCCGAATAGGGTCAAACCCTAGTTCGTGTTTTGTTGAGAATGATAACCCTAACAATACTTAAGATAATGTATCGATTTCGATCCTAGGTTTGAAAAGAGTGTAAAGTTTGTTATGAAACAATAAAAGAGAAAATATGTATCTAGCTAGGGTTTTCCCTTTGATACAAAACTCAGATTTACAATAATCACAAACAATGTTAGCAGTCTCAAAAGAATATACAGTATGTAATTTATCTACCTTCCATGAACATAATTTATATGTAATGCAGGATGATTGTATATGAATTATTTATTGACTGTTTATCATAGAACTGAGGAAATATTATATATACTAATTATTATACAGACCTCCTACAATTATTTAACTTAGGAACATAAAACTGATACATATAAGATTATTATCTATCTATCGAATTCAATGGTAAATTTTGCCTATATTCTAATCTATTTTAATTTGCATATCTCTACTAGAGTACGATGCTGCCAAACAGCATGTGGAAAAATGGGGATATTGATTTATCAATATAACATTTAAACTTAAACATTCAGACTTAAACATTTCCAGAATTAGATTCTTTTCGAAAGCAAATAAACAGAATAATACTAGATAAACAAAACAGAATTATTTGCTGAGAATAAGTTAGGAAATCTTTTAAGAACCCAAGAAGCTCTGTAGGGAAACAAACAACTCAATAAGACTATTCCACCCAACCAAACTCTTGAAAACAGTCAAATGTTCTATTAGGACCCCCGAGCGTGTTCACTGAACCACCAGGAGGAAGAAACTTCAGGAATTAGAACTTCTTCTTGTTGTAGCAGTAATCTTCTAAATCTTCAACAGGTAGCAGTCCAAAAGACTTACTCCTTCAACTTTGTTTCCCTTCAATAACATGCAAAAACTCAGTTTTCAATCACCAGTAACCTCCCTTATTCGAATCTCTCTTGAAATCACCTGATTTGCAAGAGGAAAATATTATGCATAAATATTGATTAAGGGCTGCCTGCCCAATTCGAATTTGCCTTTATAGGCTGCCTAGGCCTTTTCAAATGTTACTGGGTCATTAAATGAGCTGCCTGCTCACTCCCTCCACCTGGGCGATACTGCCCTATTTTAGGGGAAGTTGTCCCATAACCAACAATTAGTGGTGTGATGTAACTATTGCCATGTGTCCAATACCTTCCAACAACTTCCATTCCTCCTAGTGGGTCAGTGAACACTCATTCAACAATCCTCTTGAGTGTTTGTCTCCTAATTAATTTATTTAAATAATAATATTCTGTAATTACATCCATCCATGATCAAAACTGATCATAATTACAAAACTTGTAATTAAATTTAACATAAAGTATTTTTGCAAATAAATAATAATGTTCAAAAATTTAGGTAGGTGACAAAAATTCCTCCATGTTCTCTGCTCAAACAATCAACATGCCAATGAAATAGCCAACAAAAGCATGCTTGTAAACTATGGTTACTTGGTCCAAAATGATGAGCTCCCTCTTCCATGTTAGGTTCCCTAACCCTTTCCTCCCTAGGGGTGTCCTCTCACCCATTCCACGTCCTTCTTACCCCCTCTCCCTCGCCACCTTTGGTCTCGTTGATCCCCATTACTACATGTGTACACCTATCACTGGTTTCGAGGGCCGATGGAGGCATTTAATAACTTCACATGGCCTCACCTCACCCACCTCCACTTATTCGCATGCTCTAGCTTCTCCTTTCTCCAAACACTTCTCAACTTCTCCTTTGTTAGCTTTCGCTCAGATTATGGAAGCTCGTTGCTCTGCATTCATTGCTCCCACCCTGGGCGCTAGCTCCTTGTTGTCTTTGCAACCCTCCTCCTGCTCGCTCTGTAAAAATGCCTATGCACTCTCCCTCAGATATCATTCTCCCCGAAGCAAGACTTCTGGAACCATTACGCCTTCTGCTTGACGACCTCTCATCCCTCATTCTTTGTGAAGAAGAGGCTCCATCCCTTGAAACTCCACCCTCTTCGGTTTTACAAGGATCCACAGTAGATGCTATGGAAGCACAGGTGTGCAAGATTAGAATAGAGGTTGTTGATATCAAAAAGAATATGACTAGAATGTACAGACTTCTGCACTCTCTCAGTACTAAAATAAGAAATAATAACGACCTCATGAACGGACGAATATCTTCCATGTCTGAGGCAGTGGATTACATTGCAAATAGCATTTCAAATGTGGATTCAAAGGTTTGATGACAATTACAGAAACATCTCTCACTTGGAAGGCAAGGTGGACAGACTCCGTGAAGACTTAGCTCGTTGCATTCCAGGGTTTCATGACACAACAGGCTCTAGCTCCAACCCGGACGCCTCCATGGAGATCCCAGAACCTCCCCGTCAACGCTAGAAATAATGCAGCATGCTGGTTCTACAATTTTTGCGGGTTATATATTTTCTTTCTGCAATAGCTTAGAAGTAACTTTGGATCTTAGCCGTTTAAATATGGGTTTTTATCAGCTCTTACTGGATTTCAAATCCAAATTTTTTAATGTACTGCTTCTGCAAGTTTATTTTGGGAGAATTTGTAAAGGTTTACAGTTATCATAGCCTTAGATTGTTTAGAGTTAAAAGAAGAAGTAGTGATACAAGCAAGAAAAACTTGAATTCTGGTCCCTCTCAGAGGAAAACCAAAAACTATTTGTCTGTATTTTTGAAGAATCATTTTTTAATATAAATCCTATAACCGTTCTTGTTAAAAAAAAATTAAAGTAGCTAATGCTAACTCATATTATTCATAAATTTATTATTACAAAACAATTATCATATTTAAAAATATAATATATTTATTCTAATTTCATCATATATTTTTTGTTTTCACACAACTTGATCCATTTTTGCAATTAATGCATATTGTTTAACTCTTGAAAGTTCTTGAAGATATCAATGACCTCGAATATAAAATTATTTTTATATAAAATAAAATATATAATTAATAAAAAATAATTCTAAAAACATATATATTAATTATATCTCATTTAATAATAAACCTTTTATTACATATATATATATATATATATATAAAGTTTTATTTTTATTTTTTCCAAAAAAATTACAACTCACCACAAACATACTAGCACTTTAATTAATCAACCATTTACCACAAATCCCTCACTACTCCCATAACATGCAAATTATTATTAAAATAAAGAAATCTTCACTTGTAAATAAAGTTATAAAGTGTATAATGTTCATTAACGTTCTTGAAGACTTTTGTTGTGCACGTGATGGATTTAAATTGATATAAATAAAGCTATTGTGCACGTGGATCGTTTTGGATTGTATCCAAATGAACTTTCCTTCTTCTCGGAAAGGGAAGATCCATACTCAAAGCAGCACAGAGACGGATCGGCACCCGGATTGGAATTTTAAATCCAATCCAAGACAAAAAACAATAGATACGTGTTGAACGACCCTGTGATTGAAGAAATGAAAACGACAGATAACTACTCTTCACCCACTGAAGTACAAATGGAGATAGAGAGATGTGAATTAACATTACTATATCACCATTTTTGCGGGCATGACTCTCACAACGGGACTTCGACTTCACCAAATGAATGTTGCTTATTGTTGCAAATGAATTTCCTGTATCGATATCGATATAAAAATTAATGTAAAAATATAATATAGTAAAGAATGTAATTTAAACGGTTTAAAAATATGAAAAATAATAAATATAATTGAGAGGTTGGATTGTTTATTTCATTTATCAAGCATTTTATTTATACAAAGTATTTTTGACTTTTGGCATTCATATTCTAAATGGTTTATTAGAGTTTCCTCGACTCTACATCTTTCAAAACCCAATTTTTATTTATTTACAAATTACCCTAAGGATTCTAACATCCCCCCATAATCCGAAGGGGTGTTTGTAATTTCATGCATGGTTCTAAATCTTTCAAACTTTTCTCGTCCAAGTTCTTTGGTGAAGATATCTCCAGTTTGATCATTAGTGGAACAAAAACGTAAATGAATTGTCTTTTGGGTCGATCATGGAATCTAGGATTCTTGGCCAACTTGATTGCAGAAGTGTTGTCAATCAAAAGTGGAGTGGAGTCTTCTTGTTTCTCCTACAAATCTTCAAGTATCTTCCCGAGCCACACAATCTCTTTGGTTGCTTCTGCAGCTGCTACATAATCTGTTTTGTACATAATCTATTTTGTTGTTGCATCTGCTGGAACTGATTGTTTGTGTGATCTCTAGGAGATAGTTGTTGATCCAAGACTCATAGTGTATCCAGAAGTGTATACCCTTGTTTCTTTGTCACCATCGAAGTCTAAATGAGAGTACCCAATAAGTCTTAAGTCATCCAAATTAGAATATCTGAGTCCAAATTCTTGAGTCCCTTTCAAGTATCTTAGAACTCTCTTTGCTGCAAACCAATGTCCTTCACGAGGTTTGTGCATAAACTGTGAAATAATGCTAACAACATAAGAAATATCTGGTCTTGTGGTAGTAAGGTAGATAAGGATTCCTACAAGTTGTCGGTACTTGGTTGCATCCTTGAATTCTTTTCCTTCACTTGATGTGATCTTTAGCTTTTGTTCCATTGGAGTTGAGAGCGGATTGCAATCTGTCATCCCAAATTTGTTTAAAAATTCTCCAATATACTTTTTCTGAGAAATGAAAATGTATTTAGGATGTTGAGTCACTTCAATTCCTATTCCTAAGTCATAGTGAAGATGTCCCGGATCATTCATTTCAAATCCTTTCCTTAAGTCTTTCTTTATGGATGCTATATAACTTTCATTGTTCCCTATCATCAAAAGATCATCCACATATACTACAAGAAACATAACATATCTTCCAACTTTCTTTACAAATAGCATTGCATCGTCAAGATTGTAATGTTTGAAATTCAGCTTTAGAAGATGCTCGGTTAGCTTTTCATACCATGTTCTAGGTGCTTGTTTCAGGCCATACAAGGACTTGACAAGTTTGCATATCTTGTATTCTTGTCACTTCACAACAAAACCTTCGGGTTGAGACATGAAGACATTTTCTTTCAATTCTCCATTCAAGAATGTAGTCTTTACATCCATTTGATGAACTTGACAACCATTTTGTGCAGCTAAGGAAAGTATAGTGCAAATGGTGCCCCATTTTGCTGTGGGAGAGAATGTTTCTTCATAGTCAATTCCTTCTTTCTATGCATATCCTTTTTCCACGAGCCTTGCTTTATGTTTGCCAAGTGATCCATCTAATTTGTATTTGTTCTTGTACACCCACTTGTTTCCAATTGGTTTGGTTCTGAATGGAGGATCGACCAGCTTCCAAGTTCCATTCTTTATGAGTGCATGGATTCTTTCCACTCATCACGAGTAGTAACCTCTTCAAAGGAATTTGGTTCAATGTTAGAAGAAAAATTCAATTCAGAATCAAATGAGACATCCATGTCATCACCTGAGTTCTCTTCATTTCCTCCATCTTCTTGTCTAATGAGCTTCTTGTTCCTGTCTTTCCTACTCCATCTACACAGACACTTTCAAGTGTCTTTGTGGCCCATTTCAGAATCTTCCTTGATCATCCAAGTTGATCAGTTGGTGGTGCATTATTCTCTTCTAGGTTCAATCTTCCAATCCTCTCAATTACATCACCCAATTGAGTCTCTTGTTCAGTTTAAGTGGCATGAACTTCTTCTTCATCATTCTCTTCATGAGGGGTTGTTGGTGTTTCTTCAAATTGAAATTCCATGAATTGATCCAAGATAGGGATCCCCCCTCAATATGTGGAATTTCATTATCACATTCATAATATTTCTTTAGATGAGAAAACCTCTCCAGACGATCAAGTTGTCTTTCAATAGACTTGTCATTTTTATTAGTTTCAAGAAAAATGGAATCTCCGGAAATGACAAATTTTTTGTTTACCTCATCATAAAGATGACATGCCTTGGACGTTTCTGAGCATCCCAAGAAAATACATCTCTTGCTTCTAGCACCAAGCTTGTTTCTTTACTCCTTTGGTATTAAGGCATAGCAGGCGGAACCAAAACTTCTGAGATGCCTAACCGAAGGAAGGTGGCCAAACCACATTTCAGGTAGAGTCTTATCTTCTAGAACATGAGAAGGAATTTTATTTCTCAAATATGTTGTGCATAAGACTGCATCACCCCAAAACATTAGCTTCACATTCTTGAAAAACATCATTGATCGTGTTGTATTCATTAAGGTTCTATTCATCCTTTACGCTACACTGTTTTGTTGGGGATTGTAGGGAACTTTAGTTTGATGTGTAATTCCATGTTTGCAAAGATAGTCTTCAAATGCCTTAGTTGTATATTCTTTACCATGATCAGATCTGAATGTAGCAATATGTACTTGTGCTTGATTTTCTATCAATGCATGAAACTTCCTGAAAGTTTGAAATGCTTCAGATTTTGTCTTCAACAAATACACCCAACACATTCTACTATAATCATCAACAAATGTCATAATGTACATATTACCATTTGCAGAAGGAATAGGCATGGGGCCACATAGTTCAGAATGAACTAGTTCTAAATTTCTACATGCTCTAAATTTTGACTCTCGAAATGGTTGCTTACTATGTTTTCCTAGTATGCATGCATCACACTTGTTCCTTTGCTTAGGAATTGTGGGAAAACCAAATACACCATTCTTTCTTAACAATCTAAGACTGTTATAATTAAGATAACCAAATTTAGCATGCCATAGTAAATTGGATGACATATTACCTTCTTCATGTTGAGAGATATAGTTAAAGTTCTGAACTCTTATAGAAGAGCCTCTCAAATTTAATAGATGTCCATCTTCATAACTAGTCATGACAACCTTGTTCTCAGAGGATTTTTTTATCTCCACGATCCCATCAAATATGTGGATGGAATGGCCTTGCTGTCAAATTTGCACCAAGGACAACAAGCTTCTCTATAACTCGGGAAGATAGAAAACATTTTTTAATATGAAAGCAGGGAATCCAAACAACTTTAGCCTGATTGAGCCAATTCCTTGTGGTTTGAGGCTAGATTTATCTGCAAAGTATACAATGCCATTCGCAATGTCATTAAGTTCTACAAAGCAATCTTTTCTAAAATTCATATGAGATGTTGCACCAGTATCAAGCAACCAACAATCTTTGTAAGGTGAAAGAGAAGTCATTTCATTAATTCCAAGATTATAATGTGCAACAATACAATGAGCAGAATTAGGGTTTTACCACCCTCTTGGTTTGTATTCTTATCTTCTTTATTCTTTCTACCTTTGATGGAGTTCCAAGATGCCCAACAGTGATCTGCTTCATGTCCATTCTTTCCGCAGCGTGTGCACTTCACATCTAATCTTTTGCTTGAGTTGTTTCTTCCTCCTCTTGCTCTGAAATTTCTTCTTCCTCTGCCTCTTTTGTTGTTATCTCCCCTGAAAGAGTCTTTAGGCTTCTTCTTTACTTTTTGAGCAAAGCAAAGAGATTTTGTAGTACTTTCACTTGTCTTCTTTCCAAAAGTTTTTTCTATGTCTGCAATCTTTTCTACCAAAAATTCAAAGGAGAGGTCTTTGAACCTGTCGCTTGCTTGTAAGGATTCGAGGTAGTTTGAGTGAGTGAGATAAAGAGATTTTACAAATGCTGCAAGTGGAAGGTCTGGTTTCATACCAGAGGCTTGAATCTTGTGCATGATGGATTTTATTTCAGATGCGACCATCATGGGGTCATTATATTTTACTTCAAGACTGAATAACTTTAACATTAATTGAATGATTTCCATTTCAGAGTGCGAATCATACAGATATTTTAGAGTTTCTAAGGATTCATAAAATGTCTTTATAGGAAGAATATGTTGGCTCACCTCTTCACTGATAGTGGCAGAAATCATGGCCAATGCTTTCTTGTCTCTAGATTGCTAAATGATGGGGGCTTTGGAGGTGAAGAGATAATAGTGCCTTCGTCTGTGACTGCAGTCTTTCCTTCGCAAATTCTGTCCCACGAGTCATTGTAGACATACGTAACCTTGATTTTCCTCCACCATTCCGGAAATGTATCCTTGGCAATGAGTGTAGTTTTCAAAGTGAATCTGCATATTTTCTTCCACACTCTTTATACAATAATAGATTACAATAGTCCTCACTTGTAAATACAATGATTTTCGAATTGATCCTAACCCGCACAAGATAATTACAATAATAGTCTTCATACACTGGCTCATTACACTTTAATAGTATAACCTTCCTCCTTCTTAAATAATTAATTTTTTATGGGAATTGTTACCTTCATGCAAAAATTAGGGTTTTGCATATGGTAGCTCATAGGTTGCAGCTTGCATATTGTAGCTCCTCGCACTATCAAAAGAGCCCACACATCAACACGCAGAGTCTGCAACACTCAAGCTCACTACACGAATTCCAAACGTGCGGATGGAGGCACAACTCAATGGATGAGGTTGTCACTATATTTCAAGATCTGGAAACTTCTCAATATGATGGACGTAGAACTTCACCATAATATCCATGGTATTCAACACGATCTTAGTCTTCATGTAGCAGATGAATGTTGAGGTCGCATCTCCCAAACTGGAGGAAATGCAGCAAACTCGCAAGGGTAAAAAACAACGAGTAGGTTGCAACACCGAAGGAAGTGTTCCACTCTTACAAAACATGAGGGCGTAGAACAAGAATCAACACATCCACGAATGGCAGCACATACAGGTCACAAATATTGCAGCTTGCATCTCGTCTCCAGCTCGATTGACTTTGTATTAACACAAAGATCTATAGCACAAACACTCAGTGAGCATGATGAATTTCAATATGCAAATTTGTAGCAGCTCCAAACACGAATCTTCATCTCATATTCAATGTTGAGAGTATCCAAGGAGTTCGCAACAACTTAGCTTTCCATCGAGTCCATGAGATAGGGTAGTGCCCATTCAAAGTGCCAACAATACAACACTCAATAGGCTTAGCATTACGAGCTCACTCAACGCAGAAGGAGGTCACAGTAAGCACTCATAACTAGTTTCTTCCCGCTCAAAATTCGAAAATAATGATAGCAGGTTGCAGAAGCACTATGGAGAAATTAGGGTTAGAATGGAGAAAGAATGCACTGGAGTGGAGGAAACCCAAAGAGGCTCATAGAGAGAAACGTTGGGTAGTTGAATACATCAAAGAGTGCGGACAACAGAAAATGCATTCGCAGGTCGATTAGTTCTAGAATTAGGATTCTAATGCAGAGAAAACAGCGTTATAATTCATGTAGAGAATGGGTTTGGCAGGGACTAAGCAAGCAGGAGGACTCAATGCCAAAATTGGCAATCTGACCAGCGCAGTATTTATGGCAGAGCAGGCTTGAGCTCTGATACCACATGACAGGTAATAACTCCTAGATTGTTTATTTCATTCATCAAGCATTGTATTTATACAAAGTATTTCTGACCTTTGGCATTCATATTCCAAATGATCTGTTAGAATCCCCTAGACTCTACCTCTTCCAAAATAGAATAGAAGTTTTATTTGTTTACAAATTACCCTCCGGATTCTAAAAATAATAATGTACAAAATAAAAATAAAACATTTTAGAAATTTTAAAAAATAAAATAACTTTAAATAATTAAAGTATTTATTTAACATAGTAGATTGAGATAGGTTTAAAACATGTATTTTTAACTATTCAAAATCATTTTTATAAGGAAAATAATAAATCAAAAGGTTTCGACTGATTTGATCCCTTTTGAAACATAGTAGATTTGGAGTTTAAATTAATCTATGCTGATGATAATTAACAAGTAACTGATAAATTGAATTTTGCATTGTGCATCACAAAAAATATTTATCTCAATGTCAACTTTTACATTGTGATTTTGGAGAAATGTTACGTAAAGAATTCCAAGTCAATGCCAAATTTTTATCCAAACATGAGAATGTCAAAACTATAATTTCGAATTCTGCTTACTTCTTCTCGAAATGAATATTGTGTGTGTGTGTATATATATATATATAGGTGATCGATGGGTTATGCGTTGTGTATAACCGAAATTAAGGCAACACCTTGCATTAAACTGGATATGTAGCATGATAGCTTCAAGTGGCACCCTTTTGTATGAAGCACGAATTCAGAGCCAAAATAAAGAACCATAACAATTAAATACTAGGCTTGATAGGTATACAAATGTGGAGGTTATGAGGAAACAATATCCTATAGTATAAAAATTCTAAGAGTTGAGTCAGAATAGATGAAGTTTATGGGCACGAATTTGAAAAAATTTGACTGTAATTTTTCAAAATCCAAGTTGTCGGACTTTTAGACAACTCCAAACAATATAATTAATGTGAATTCCCAAATACCATAAAAAATCTAATTATATCTTTGATAATAAGAAGAATTTTACTTTTTTTAATCTTATTTTTTCAATAAAAAAATATAATTTTACATTCCTTAGATGTTTAAATAAAAATACAAAGAAAGAAAAAAGTATACATGTTCAACTAAAATGGGGCATTTCCACAAGACCGAACATCTTAAGAGAGCAATTGCTCACACAAACAAGTTAGATATCAACACATCGATATTTTACATGGTTAAAACCTTCACACAAACAAATCAGATATCAACACATTGATCTTTGACATGGCTAAAACCTTCAGAGAGGGAAATAATCCATGGCCTTATCCAAATAGCTACTTGAGTTTCTTGCAATCGATGATGAAACAAATGATCCTCTATGCTCTTTAAATAAAGATCATGGACCAATGAGGTGTTAAGCCACAAATCAATACCCATTAAGATTGAGGTAAAGATTAATTGTCGATCACTCTATGTCTAGAACATATCGTGACCATCAGATTAGATAAGTACACATGTATATTAATCCATACTATTTAAAGATGGTTTTCCTACAGATAATTTAGAGCAATTTGATCTTAGCTAACTCCCGAGTATCTAAATATCATAAAATCCACCCTTAAGAACAATTTAGGTTAGGATTGAAGGATTTACAAAGGTGACATAATAGGAAAATGAAGAAGGAATTAGAAGCTATCCCCCCTTAATGACAAATTTGTGAAATCCTAATATAGATTGAAACTTAGAAAAATTCGTTTCCATAAAAGACTTTGTGAACATATCTACAACTTGATGATGTCTGTACGCCAAAAAATCACTTCGAGAACACGATCCTGGATAATATTTCAAATGAAGTGTATTTGTAGCTCAATGTGCTTTTTGCGTTGATGTTGAACTAGATCTTTGGCATGTTGGATGGCACTCTGATTGTCACGCTAGAGAGTAGTCAGATGTTGTTTTTAGAATCCAAACTCTGAAATAATATGTCAAAGCCATAGGGCTTCTTGAATTGCATTTACTATGGCTTCATAGTATGCTTCTACTGAAGAAAGAGAAAGATCTTGTTGTTTCTTACAAGACCAAGTGACCAGTCCATAACCAAGATTGAAAACATAACCTATAATAGAATTCTAATCATTAGGACTGCCAACCTGGTGCAATATGAATTAGTGAAACCAACCAACCAAGGATTCCCCCTTAAAGGATAATGAATTCCAAACTAAAATGTACTCTAGATATATAGAATTATCATTTTTGTTGCTTTCCAATGATTGTCATGGGGCAATTACATATAGTAGGAAACAATACCAACAATAAAGGAAATATTAGGATGGGTATGAGTCAAGTACAAAAGACTAAGTTAGTTAATTGATAATACTAGGTAGCATCTACTTCAAGTGTAGTGTAGGTGGTAGAAAGTTTTAATTCATACTAGAAGCTCCTGGAGAAGGAGTTGGTTTAAAATCATCCATGTGAAAGTGACAAAAAAAGGTCACAAAATGATGCAGAAGAACCCTCGGTACAGAGATCCATCCTGCATAAATAAAGTTGAATGTGGAGCTTCTACATATCCATGCTATAGATCACTACTACAAATCATGGCTGCTATAGATTGTTGCAGAAGCTACTTCTACAGAAAAAAAGCTTTGAGTTCTTGCTACGCATCCTCCATGTCAATGCTATAGATCCCCATGTCAATTCTATAGAAGATACTCGTGTTATTTTTCATTATAATGGAAATTATTGATACTTTGTGGGGAGATAAGAAGAGGACGGAGGTTTAGTGCATTATTTCTATAAGTGGCATTTATGTCCATAGTGAAACAGATGAACTTGTAGCAACAAAAACTATTTGACAATATGTGAAATAGATAATACATTATTATATTTTTTATGCCAATAATAACTCAGGTTTAGGTTTACGTTTTATGCACCAATAGTACGTGGAGTAAAATGGTCTCATTAATAGTGTAATTCTCATCCATTAGCAATTGAATCATTTCCAAACTACAAAACTGATTAGTGGGATTTCATCGGTTGCCTCTTTGTATTCTCAACAAGGCTTATATCAATGTACAAGGGTTGTGGGAGAGAAAAAGGGGGGGTAGGTAGAAGCGCAAGGAAAAGAGTGAGATACACCAAAGGGAAGAGAAGGAAAGGATGTGCAGAAGAGAGAGGGAGTGTGGATACGTTGGTCCAGAAGAGGAGTTCCTGTAGAGAAGAGTTGCAATAGGACATGAAAGCATGCATATAGTTTTTTGAGAATGTTTTCCCTAAACGTGAATGATACTTAGAGTTGATTGTTGTAGATGTTGAAGCCTATAATAAATATTTATGTTAATAAATAAATTGCATTATTAATTCCAGTTAATGAATTTATGATGTATATTGTTGATTATTTGTGTGTTTCCATTTATTATTCAATCTTTGGTTCGATGTTTGTTGTGCATCTTTTATCGTAGCACCTAGCTACATCAAGTGGTATCAGATCCAGGTTGATCCTACAGTGGGGAGGATTAGAAAGACTGTGGTTGCAGATTGGGTAATCTATGAATGCTGGTGAAGTGGGGAGAACAAAAAAGGAGATCTCAGATAAAAATAAAAGGGATAGCAAATAGAGGAAGGGGTCGTGGAAGACCTAGAAGACAAGAGGCTGCAAAGGATATGAATGAGCTCAAATAAATTATGAGGACAATGATTTCAAAAATGGATTCCTTAGAGGAAATCTAGAGGAGAAATATTGCACATGGGGTGCAATAAAACAGTGATGATGAAGTAGAACAAAGAATACAAGAGAAGAACCGGAGGAATGATAGTGGAAGATAGAATGATCGAACCCATCAGTAGTATTAGAAGTAAACCTAGACTTGATACTGTCACGTACCCTCCCATCAATCAGACCAGCAAAGGAAACATGAGCGATATATGAGGTGCTAAAATTCACCTCTAAGGCCATATTATCAAATTCATTAACATCACAATGCACGTGTAGATGCATAATAACATACACAACGAAATTAAACTCTATCAGTGCACATACTTCATGCATATACCAGCATGTTCATCACATTGATAACAGTAAAATCATGCACATAAATGAACTCATCTTATGCTATTTATAGGAATTCAATTTTAACAATTCAAATGGGATCATTTCATTCAATCTGACATAAACAAACAAACATTCATAATACATAAATTTGACATAATTAGAAACAATAGTGAACACTTATCTTTTAATTGGAATTATCCGAGCAACTGGCTATGGAAGAGCAACGCTCCACCCAATCGTATGTCTCTTTCCATCCTATATTAATTCAGCTGGGAGACCACCCCCGATATGGGATATGTATCCACTAAGGAGGAAATACTCAGTCTCACTCACAGCCATAGACATAATGACTCATGGTATTTCGGCACATAGATGGGTTGTCAAACATGCAGGAAGACAGGGAAGGAGAATTCTAAGCCATCCAGCTCAACCATAGAGCCACAGGCATCTCAATTGATCTCAGCCATCCTTGGCACCCACAATACCTACCATACCCAACAGAAGGAAGGTCCCTTTCTCTACTACACAGTCCCTCAGTTTCCCCTTCCCTCCAGTGTTCTTCAGGGTGGGCATAGAAAGTTCCAAGATGCAAAAAATTCATAGATTATTTCCTTCACTTGGTTTATCAAGAAATTCTAACCTCTAATCTCTCTCCCAATTCAATCCACTCTTATATTTTTCCTAATTTTGGCCACGTGACTCTCAATCACGAAATTTAACTTTTGGGCTTCCAAATATGAGTCTTCCTATGGATTTTCAGGCCTTTGACACTCTCAAATTATCCCTAGGGTTTATGTCTATGGATTCCCCACTAGATTTCATTCCTCACATCAAATTTTGGCCATTTTTTACACTCTAAATCGTGGCTTCTTTCCTAGTTGTGATTTCTGCAATTTTTCATTATTGGAGATGCATAATAGGCTGATAATCGATGTCTGGTTGTTCAACAATGGAATGGGGATGATGGAAAATGAAATCTCGTGAGTAAATTGACTTCTGGGTCAAGTAAATTGAGCCCATACCTAGCCATACAAATTTCTGAGTTTGACCATGCTCCATTAAATTCATGGGATAATTTTTCAGTTTCCTCCTTACAACAAAATTAAATGTTAGCATAGCTAGCCCATATGGGTTCTCAAGTGGACATTTGGAAACAAATGATTCAATCCCTCAACCCTTCACCTCTCCCTAGTGGATACATACAACCCTCTCATTTTTAGTCGCTTCTATAACAAACTATTCAAATTTTATTTGCATTATAAATATTTACTTATTTTTACAATTTCCCATGGTTTACTAGTACATGGCTCATAAAATATAAAATGAATCCATGAAGATGGGCAACTCTTTTTGGCCAAATATGGCGATGAAAATGGAAAATTTACCCATATATTAGATTGAAGCCATTGAAACTCATAGTTGCCATATGAATTTCGACATGTGGTTCAAAAACAAAATGTAGAGAATTATGTTGGATTTCCAATGATATTTTTTTAAAAATATACCAATGTCATGTATCGTGTCAAATTTCCATTTAATGAAACGTGTCTCCGTAAAACTTTGAAGAGAAATTAACAAGTGGCTTGTGTGTGTGCAAAATAATTTAATGTTAAAGTAATAATTAAAAAAATGAAATATGTGAACATGATATAGACAGAATGCACTAGAGCGTACATATTTTTCTTTTAATTTTCCTCAAAAATTATATTTATTATTATTTTTCGAAACTTACCAGTGAATATTTCAGTTGCATTTTGCACACATGTGCATGTGTGCGCCAAAAATTTTGATTGTTTACATAATTTTCAAAAATAAAAATACGATTTTGAAGAGGACGCACTGATGTAGCACTTGTATATTTTTTCAAATTTTTTGGATGTGTATTTTGAATGTTGTTGATTTATCTTTGAGCTCATTTGAAGTTGTCGACATGGTTTTTTAGGGTAAGCTTTAGCAGAAATTTAAAAACAAATGACATACGAAGAAAAGAATTCATAAATTATATGTATATGGATAGAGGATTCATTGAAGAATCCAATGGTATCAAGTCCTCCCATTAATGTGCATTTAATGAGATAGTTTAAGCATGTGAAAGGAAGACAAAATTTCCTTTCTGCGGTGAAAAGGGCTTTTCGGCCTTTATTTTTGGCCCTCGATCGAGGGCTAAATGCAACCTTGATCGAGGGTTTGACATAGACCTCTATCAAGGTTTTGTCAAGCCATCAATCGAGGTTTATTACTCAATAGTTCTCAACACAATCTCAACAAGTTTACAGCTTATTCATGTGCCATGATTTCACCAACTAGGATAATATTTCATACAACACAAGTAAAGGAAATATACAAAATATTATCACTATTTATATGATGATCACTATGAAATCGAACAATGATTTCAACACATAAATTAATTGATGGTGATGGAAAATGGAGATAACCAGCATAGATCCAAATCCTAGGCTCTATCAAGTGTCGAGAGGGATCAAATCTCTCAAGGTGCAAATCTCTCCTTGAATAGCTCCTTGAGTGCAATACCTGAGCAACCTAATCCTAAGCTCGAAAGTATCTAGTTTAAGTCTCATATTTACTTTTTACTTTGTATTATTCTTTTTTGTTTATGGCCGACATAATATTTATTACTTTTTACTTTGTATTATTTTTTTTTGTTTATGGCTGACATAATATTTATTACTTTTTACTTTGTATTATTCTTTTTTGTTTACTTTGTATTATTTCAAGTTACTGGACAAACTCGACAAACACTCTAAAATCTCATATTTACTTTTTACTTTGTATTAAAAGTAAAAAGTAAAGTCTTTAGTTTAAGTCTCATATTTACTTTTCACTTTGTATTATTCTTTTTTGTGTATGACCGACATAATATTTATTACCTAATCTTAAGCTCTAAAGTCTTTAGTTTAAGTCTCATATTTACTTTTTACTTTGTATTATTATTTTTTGTTTATGACCGACATAATATTTATTACTTTTTACTTTGTATTATTCTTTTTTGTTTATGGCTGACATAATATTGATTACTTTTTACTTTGTATTATTCTTTTTTGTTTACTTTGTATTATTTTGTTTATGGCCAACAATATCAACAAACACTCAACTTACAATATCTCTCTCATACTAACAAAGGTTATTTATGGCCTACAATGTCAACAAACACTCGACTTACAAGATCTTTCTCATGCTAACAAAGGTTATTTATGGCCGACAATATCGACAAACACTCGACTCACAAGATCTCCCTCATACTGGGCTGTAGAGCGCCTCTTGGCGCAATGATCATTTGATTTTTAATGACAAAAAAGGATTCCAGGATTGTGAAACTTATGCTAAATTAGAGCAATAATTAGACAACAAATGATGAAGATTATTGATGTCTAAAATCATTGCTCTAATTTAGCATAAGCTTTACATCCTGGAATATCCTCCAATGTGGTCCTTCCTTTGTCTTTATGAGTCCCAACCTAACCATTAATTTCCATACTTCTCTATGTCCCAACCTAATGTTGAGCTCTTCTATCTATCAGCCACTCTTCCTGTTTAAAATGAGCCTAGACCTGCTATGGGCTCCATTTTTTCCTATTTAAGTTTCTTCCAGCCCTTGATCGAGGTTTAATAGCTCGATAGAGGTCTATTATATACCCTTGATAGAGGTATTTTTAAACCCTCAATCGAGGTATTTTTAATCCCTCGATTGAGGTATTAACACATCGATTGAGGGTTTAAAATTACCTCGATCAAGGAATTTCTACATGTATTTTTGTCACCCTGCTTGCCCAAAACCGTGAAGCACATTCATGGATTTACCCACTTTCCTTCTAAAGTCAAGCAATCACTAACAGGGCCTTGGCTTTGAGCTCCATGCTAGGAATTCATGCATCATGTATGCACACTATTCACATATGATCAAATGCATTCCAAGGGTCAAAATGAGGGTATTACATTCTCCTTCCCCTTAGAATAAAATCGTCTTCAGTGTTCTCAAAACTAAAAAAAATGGGTATGCTTCTTTCATTGCATCTTTCAACTCCCTTGTAGCCTCATCAGGACCAAGGTGCTTCATTTCACCTTTACCTATCCGATGGCTTGGTTCCGGAGCAATGTTACCTTCTTGTTGAGGATGCGCATAGGTTCCACTTGGAACTCTCCCTCGGGCTCCACCTATATCACATTCCAATCAATTATGTGATTAAGATCATGTACATACTTCTTAAGCAAAGAAACATGAAAAACAGTATGAGCTCCCATGTTAGCAGGAAATGAAATCCTATATGCAACTAGCCCTATCCTATCAAGGACTTCGAAGCGTCAACAATATCTTGGTGCTTGCTTGGAAGAAATTCCCAACTTTAGGGAACTTTTCATTGGATTTACTCTTAAATAAACATGATCCCCAATTTTAAATTCCTTGTGCACTCTTTTCAAATATGCATAACTCTTATGCATGTCCTAGGTTTCCTTTAAATTATGCCCGATCTTAACAATTTCTTGCTCCTTTTCCCTGAGCATTTCTTTCCCAAGAACTACCATGTTCATTGGACTATCCCAATTCACTGTAGTTTTGCATCCCTCTCCATATAATGCCTCAAATGGGATCATTCCTAATTATGGTTGATGTCCATTGTGTTGAGTTTGGTTGCCATTGATGTCAAAAGTATTCATTAAGTACAAAAGATATGATGACATGGCATGTATGATGATCTGGCATGTAAAAGACACAAGGTCCAGCATTTTAGTGCTATTATGAAGTTAGTGTTGCAATATGGCATCATTATGAAGAGTATGGCTAGGGGGGTGGCCAAGAGATCACAAGGTGAACATGAATGGAAGATAAGAAA
The DNA here is from genome assembly GCA_027924585.1 of Larix kaempferi. NCBI lineage: Eukaryota > Viridiplantae > Streptophyta > Pinopsida > Pinales > Pinaceae > Larix > Larix kaempferi. The sequence continues at coordinate 183,733 of BSBM01001163.1, forward strand.
TACGCAATATTAAGTGAAGTTCTGCCGGAGACAACAGATCCATGGACGAGATCAAAGCCGCAAGAGATCTGACGCCCCAGAGAAATTTCGCAAGAGAAATGTTTAAGGAAGATAACGGATCCACAAAGATAAGGTGAGATCCGCTTCTAATCTCAGATCGACGACGAGGAAAGAACTCACAAGAAATCAATGGTTGTAAAGAGTTGTGGAAAAGGAATTGTGGGAGGGAAATTGCGGAATCCCATTTTGGGAAAAGTTGAAGGCACATCCACAATCCGCAATCCGCAACTTGACTGCAGAAAGAGAATCACAGAAATACAAATTGCAGAAGACAATTTGTAAAAGTCAAAATACAGTTCCATAATTTGCAATCCCCAAGCTGTGGGAAAAGAATCTACCGTTGATCAAGATCAGACGGTCCATGATCACTGCGGAAAACTCATTGTGAAAAATCCACGGCAGAAAGGTCACTGTGGAAAGGTAATTGCGGAAAGATCATTACGGAAAGGCCATTGCAGAATGATTTTTGTTGTGGAAATATCATTGTAGAAAAAGGAAAATTCAGAAGGAAATCTGGTGCAGAATTATCATTGCAGAGAGGCAACTTTGGAAAGATTTTTGTTGTGGAAAGTAATGACTAATAAACCTAAATAGAGTTAAAGAATTATTAAAATGAATAATTGTTTTTTCATGAAGAAGCATGATCTAAGAATGAAAAGTCGCAACTGTGATAAGATGCATTTGTAGAAAACGTGTTAGAAGGTACTTATAGACACAGTGCTGAGTGAAAAGAAGTCGTCTCTGTGATCCAGATCTATGAAGAAATAGCTGTAGATAGAGACCAAAGAAGGAGAACCAGCGATAGGTTTGAAAACATAAAGAAGATCTAGGAGTCTGATGAAATCAAATTAGGGTGGTAGGGTGGTGTTAGGGGAGGAAGTAAGCCTACAAGAGGCCGTAGCCTCCTTCTAGTAGTAGATGGAAAACATGGTGTTGTTGTATCCTTGTTTGTAGCAGCATACAGAATATCAGGGGTGTTGTAACATCCTTGTCTGTAGCAGTAGGAAAAATCTAGGGTGTAGTTTCATCCTTTCTGTAGTAGCAGATAAACAATTTTGTAAAATTCATCTTATTAATGAGTATGAGTTGGTGGTTTTCTCTTTGAGGTTTCCACGATAAAATCTTGTGTCCTAACCTGTTTGATTATTTGTGTGTCTTGTACTAATTGTTTTAATAAAAGGAAAAATAAGACAACATTGATTCACCCCCCCTCTCCATATTGCTATATATTAAAACAATTGGTATCAGATTGAGGTTCCTTCATTAGAGTTTAACCACTGAAAGGAAGATCCTCATTAAAGACCACAATGGATTAGCAGGAAGGATTAGTTACCAACATACCTCCACTATTCACATCAATTAACTATGCACACTCGAGTGCAGGAATGCAGTGCCACCTAATGTCTATTGGAAGGAAGGTTTGGAGAGTAGTTGAAAAGAAGTATTGCATAGCAGACCAACCTACCTACAAACCAAGAAGAACTTGACTAATACGAGGCCAAGGAAAAATCCTTAAATTCAATCTTGAATGGGTTAACAAACACAGTGTTTATGAAAGTCATGCAATGCAAGACAGCCAAGGAGGCTTAGGATAAATTAAAAATTGTCTATGAAGGAGAATCCAAAGTCAAACAATCAAAACTTCAAACATACAAAGGACAGTTTGAAAGCCTGAAAATGGAGGAAGAAAATACTGAAGAATATATTTTAAGAGTAGATGAAATTGTCAATGATATCCAAGGCCTTGGAGGGGAATTAGAGGAGAAAGAAGTAGTGGAAAAAGTACTAAGAACCCTGCCATTGAAGTATGACTCAAAAGTATATACTCAAGAATAAAAATATGATCTTAAAGACATGACAATAGATGAACTAAATGGGATCTTCACTGCCCACGAAATGAGAAAAGGAGAAGATGGTCAATCAATGAAAGAAGAAGCTTTTAAAGCCTTATCCAAGAATCAATAAAAAAAATTAGATGATAAAGAAGCCTTGTTCATCAAGAACCTTGAGAGAGGTACTAGCAAGTACAAGCGAAATATACCTCTAAAGTGCTTTAACTGTGGAAGAATTGGATACTTTTCTTCAAAATTTCGTCATCCTAAGCAAGATAGAAGTGATGAGAAAGCCTCAAAGAAGTTCAGAAATGACAGAATACGAAACAAAAAGAACTTCAATGAAAATAAGAAGTTCCTTTACAACATAGAAGATGGTGAAGATGAAGACACAAGTGAAGATGAGGAGACATAAATTCTATTCATGGGAATAGAAGACCAAGATCAAGATGATGAACAAATGGAAGAAGGAGTAGTAGATCTAAGAGCTGAATTAATCAGTGCTCTTGAAGAAATTTAAAAAATCAAGAAGAAGAACAAATAATCAAACCAAATCATTAGTGACTTGAAAGGTTAGCTTAAAGAAGCCAAGAATATTGAAAGAGACCTATATTTACAGCTCAAAGAAAGAATACAAGAACCAGAGAAGCTTGAAGAAGATTTTATGCAGCTTAGGAAAAAGCTCAATGAAGAATCTATTAAATCAAAATATGAAAACAATTCAAAAACTTTAGATGACATCTTGAGTATCCAAAGACCATCAACAGATAAATTTGGTTTGGGATATGACAATAAAAAGAAGCTAGAATGTTAGTCCTTTACAACCCAAGGAAAAAGAAGTTATGTTGCTGCACTAAAAAGTTCATTTAAAAAGGAAGAAATAAGAAATCTGCTCCATCTTCTCTTGACAAAAATAGAATTAATGTAATTCCTAGAAGACCAAAGACAAATAGATATCAACAGATTTTCTTTGGAAATTATTACTCTTGTAATAATTTTGGACATAAAGCCCTAAATTGAAGAGCATATGGAAAGCCTCGTGACTACATGGAAAGAGCATCAAGTAACAAACCAAAAACAAGGGATCATAATTTCTTTACACCTCTTCAAAAATATGACATAGAGTGTTACAAATGAAATAACCATGGACATATAGCAAGAAACTGTAAACTAATGACTCCTACAAAAAGGACTGATGCAAAAGAATTCCAAGGCAAAAAACATAGAAAGGATTGGAAGAAAAAGAACGAAGAGGAGAAATCCACGATTGCTCTATGTGTGACAGAAAAGAAAAATCTATGGCATAATAATAGTGGGTGTTCAAAACATATGACAGGATACCCAAGTAAGTTCATAAGCCTAAAAAGAGATAATAAAGGCAGGGTCACTTTTGGAGATAATATGTCTTCCAAAATAATTGGCAAAGGTACAACCACTATCAATAACAAGATCAAAGCTCAAAATGTGTTGCTAGTAGAATACCTAAAGCCTACTCTCATAAGTGTAAGTAAAACTTTTGACCAAGGATACATCTGTACCTTTGACTTTGAGAAATGTGAAATAAAAAAAAAAGACTTAGGGAGACTTGTTGGGACTGATTTAAGAAATTCGAGTAATGTGTACATCCTAGAAAATTAAGACCAATCAGCATGCCAACTAAAAAGTCCTAAGTATGCAAACCAGGCAAACAAGATGCCTTCCGGAGAAGAGTCTGGGATGATGAGGGCCCATAATAGATCAACGAAGGAAGAAAGACAGTTACTTGGGGTCCACAATACAATGACTAAGGGTGCAAGCGCTGGAATCACCCAACCGCCCTCCCAAAGACCTGCAAGGGATTTCCTCCCACGTCTGTATTAGGTACAACAGATATACCCTTTGTTGTCACCTGTGTATGAACCTAAAGTCAGATACTAAGGATACCACAACACCAAAAACTCCTGGGGGAACAGTCGCTGGTCGAATCAGAACGCGTTGGAAGGGTAGCTGAGCCCGAAACTCTAAAGAGTCTCCATACGCGATCCAATCCTGGTATATGCTCGAAACAGAAAGTAGGAGGATTATTCCCAACAATCTGATCTCACAAGATCTACTGCATAAATCCCAGGCAAGCTTTGAGTGAAATGGATTTACCTGTGATAGTCGAACTATGATTTTTGTGTAATGTGTGATCTTGAGTGGTTTAAGGTGATTTAAACTCAAGATCCTAACCAAGACTTGTTGGTGTAGTGTATCCCTAAAAAGAAAAATTGTTTCTATTTCATTTTATTAAAAAAAAATTAGGGCTGTTATTACTCAAAAGGTAGTGCTTTTGTGTGGCGTGTTTGCAACAGGAAAACAAAAGTGCATAAATTCAAACATTCTACAACAAAGCTCTTTTTAACTTTTCATTTACTTCTTTTCCAAACTGAAAAACTGAGCAACTCTACTTAAATCTCTTTTTGTTTTCCTTTTTGAAATCGTACAAAATAACCTATGCTATCTTGTAACAAAAAATAAGTCTTATTAAACTTAAACTACCAATTTTTTTTTCTTTTTTTGTTATCATAAACGAAAAAGAACTATAAACATGGAAAGTAAAGTAAGACTTGTGTGCAATGTGTAAGTATGGCTAAAAATGGTTCTTAAGCTTATAGCTGTCAAGGCACTAGCTCAAAAAAGACTTGACCTACAAGTTTTTTGCAAAGAAAAATCCTCTAAACTTGGAAACAAAGTGGAAGAAAACAAAGGAGATAGATACAAGAGGACTGACCTAAAACATCTAACCCTAGCAAGACCACTATGCCGAGCAAAAAGTAGACAAGCAAGCTTCCAATTACCCTACTAACACAAGGAACTGAGAAATGAATCAGCCTAAAGCACTTTAAATACACTTGAAACCAGAAAAGACAATAAGTCCAAGAAGATTGGAAATCAACAAGTTCGGAAGACACCCTAGAGGCTCTAAAACAGACCAAAACCTAAAACAAAGGATAGGATAAGTAAAGAGCAGACAAATATTGCCACAAACAACAGATACAAAAGTATGTAGGTTTGTAAACCACCAACATACAGTCAGGGCCTAAAAAGCGGAAGTGCTCACCACAAAACACAACCTAGTCTTCCAAAAAAGTTATAAACAGTCCAAACGTTCCAAAGGTAAACAAGCGATCCAAAGATGGTAAAAAGACTTAAGGAAAGGTTCTATGACTTAAAAAAAAGTTAAAAACCTCATACACCAGTCAAGGAGATCTAAAAGCAAAGTCAGCAGACCACCAAAAGGACTAAAAACTCAAGCAGAACACTAATAGAAGGCTTCAGGAAATGTACCCTACTGTGCAGTAGGGAAACTCGTGCCCCTGCAGAGATGGGCGCTACTGTATGTATAGCACAATAGCATATGGGCACTACTGTATGTACAACAAAGTAGCGCTCATATCTTAAAATTTTAAAAACTGACTTTGAAAAGATACAAAAAGACTGATGGAAGCAGAGAAAAACAGGCAATGGATACCTACACGGTTTCTCAACACATAAAAGGAGTCAAAACAGTTCCGGGAAGACAAACAAGAAAAAGTTTCCTACAGCAAAAACAAAACTATCCCCAGCGGAGTCGCCAGTCTGTTGGTGGGAAAAACTACCGTATAGCAAGGAAACTAATGCTATCAACTGGGATGGGGTGACAGGCAAGTGTATTAAATGTATTGCAGAGATATTTATGAAAAGAAATGAGTTATAGATCTTGAGAACATACCTCTTAACCAGCGTTCGATCCTAGCTTTTATTTGGTCCCGTGCTCAGTCCTCAAATCCACCTTATGTTCAGTAAACCTGCAAGACAAACACCTTTTTCAGTGTATCTTGGACAATATATGATGTTTGAAAGAAACAAAAGCAATGTTAAACATTCGATATTGACCAAAAAAGATCCAAATTAAGATATTATTTCAGAAAACATTTAAGTTGGAACAAGAAAGACACTTCAACCTTTATTGTCAAATGCAAATTGATGTACAAGTATACCTGACTTTGTCACATGCTCCTGCAACTTGATTTTGGGCTCTTGCTCTTCTCTGGCTTGAATATCTTCAGCATCAACTCCTCCAATGCAAGCTTCTCTTTTATATCTCTATGTCTCTAAGTTTCTCCATCCATCCATCTAACCTTTCTCTTTAGTCTTCCTTGTATTTATAGGATCAAAGAAGTAGTTCAGGTCGATATATGGTTATGGAGGAAGTTGGGGAAGTTGGGAAACTACCAGGAACTAATCCTCCTCGTGAAATTAATTATTTTTTAATCATCTTTTGAGATGTATGCTACTATTGTTCAGTGAAGTAGCGTTTAGGGAACTACTATGGTGCTTGTCAACTAGCGCTCATCGATTTTTAAATGTTGAGCGCTACTATGCTGAGAAGGAGTAGCGCTTATAAGGTATTAAGCGCTACTATTATACACCGGAGTAGCGTATAGGCCCTAGACTATTGAAGTAGAATAGCGCTCATATCTCAGAATGATATTTTTATGGTTTTTCCAGTAATGTGAGGAAATGGAGTAAGTCAAAGTATCATCTAGGGTCAACATGCTCCTCCATCCAAGTTGTCCTTTTGTGTGATCAACAACTCAAGGTGATCACGGACGGAGAGGTGCAAGTTTGACCTATAACAGCAGGGTCACTTTTGGAGATAATATGTCTTCCAAAATAATTGTCAAAGGTACAACCACTATCAATAACAAGATTGAAGCTCAAAATGTGTTGCTAGTAGAATACCTAAAGCCTACTCTCATAAGTGTAAGTCAAACTTTTGACCAACGATACATCTGCACCTTTAACTTTGAGAAATGTGAAATCAGAAAAAAGGACTTAGGGAGACTTGTTGGGACTGCTTTAAGAAATTCGAGTAATGTGTACATCCTAGAAAATTAAGACCAATGCTACATGAGTATGATTGATGAAAGTTGGTTATGGAACAGAAGGATGGGACATTTAAAATTTGATAATCTTTTCAAGGTAAGTAATAATGAGGCTATGAGAGATTTACCAAAAATTGTGAAACCTCTTAATGAAATTTGTAAACATTGTCAACATGGGAAGCAAACCAAAGCTAGCTTCAAGTCAAAAGAACATATGACCTCACATCTTTTGGAAATAGTTCACACTGACCTTTGTGGACCAACAAGGACTAAAATCTTACAAGGAGAGTATTATTTTATGTTATTCATTGATGATGACACAACGATGACTTGGGTAACATTCCTCAAGGAAAAATTAGAATCCTTTGAAAAATTCAAAACTTTCAAAGCAATGGTGGAAAATGAGACAAACCAAAAAATGAAATGTCTTAGGTCAGACAATGGATATGAATTCACTTCAAATGCATTCAATGATTTTGTGAAATCAATGGGATCAAAAGAAAATTTTCAGCTCCAAAGACACCTCAACAAAATGGCATGGTGGAAAGAAAAAACATGACAGTTCAAGAAGCTGCCAGAACCATGCTAAATGAAGCAAAACTTCCTGATATATATTGGAGAGAAGCAGTATGCACAGTTGTTTACATAATTAATAGAGGAAAACTCATAGTGAATAATGACAAGAATCCCTATGAACTATTGTATGGAAGGCCTGCATCAATCAAGTATTTCATATTTTTTGGTAGCAAGTGCTACATAAAGAGGAATGCATATGATCTTCGCAAGTTTGATTCTAGAACTGATAAAGGAATATTCTTGGGATATTCTGTCACATACCCACCCATCCATCTAAGGCAAGGGAGGGAACATGATGCGAATCTCTGGGGATTTTAAATAAACTAATCCCATTCATTTGATTAATAGCCATAAAATTCACAAGTGTGCAGATGCAAATCAATTTAACATATTGCAAAATTAAATACAAATAGAGAATATACTTATCTCACTGTAATGTTGTCCCCAGCAACTAGCTATGTCATTGCAACGTTCCTCCCAACCATAGGCTCTTTGACAGCATATACTAAGTCCGTCTGAAGGCCACCCCCGAGCTGGGCATGATATCGACAAGGAACTTGGGAATTTCAAGCTCATACACAGCCAAACAGGCAATTAATCATTTGGATCTTAAGCCAAGCCAGACCACTGCTAGGTTTATTAGGCCAAATCTAAACCCTCTATAATTGTGGATGCTTCCACTCAAGTTAAAGCCAAACAATGATACCCATTTCAACCCCAGCAATCTCCCACACACAGAAAACTCATAAACTGGGCATGGGTACACATAACAACAAAATCTCAGGTGTTGGGTATGAAGGGAAAACGTGGGCAACCTAAAAACGAAATGAGAAATGGGAAAACAACCCTGGAAAGGCAATTTCGTTTTCAGAAAATGTCCATGGGAATTCAAAGAGCAGCAATGGTCTCTACAAACCCATAAAATCGTGCTCTTTCTCCTTCCCAACAGGTCTGCAACACAAAAACGAGTTCCCAGCAATGCCAAAATCGCTCAGCAAGCTAAATACGCCCAGCAGGCTTCCACAAAAATGCCCAGCAGACTTCCACAAAAATGCCCAGCAAGCTAAAAACGCCCAGTAGGCTTCAACAAAAATGCCCAGCAAGCTAACAATGCCTAGCAGGCTTCAACAAAAATGCCCAGCAAGCTAAAAACGCCCAGTAGGCTTCAACAAAAACGCCCAGCAAGCTAAAAATGCCCAGCAGGCTTCAACAAAAATGCCCAGCAAGCTAAAAATGCCCAGCAGGCTTAAAAAAAAACGCCCAGTAGGCTTCAACAAAAACGCCCAACAAGCTAAAAGCGCCCATCAGGCTCTAAAAATGTGAGGGGGTGAAGTCTAACCATGAATGATGGCTTGGGGAGGCAATTCGTGGGTGTTTTTTTGCCCAAGAATAAAAAAATGATTTTCCATGAGGGTGGCTTGCCCATACTCGAATTTGGACAGCCATACCTTCCCAATCCCCAAGGCATTAACCTCTTCACCCAACTTTTGGGAGAAATGAATGATTGGGGCACCAAAGTCAACATGGGTAGTTGATGGTTGATGGGTTCTCTCATTGAAACTTGGCTTGACTCCATTGTCTCAAGGGTTTGAATATTTCCCTCCCAATTCCTTGTAATATCATGCCCCCATCTCTTGTTTCATTGCATAGTTAGTTGTGGGTATTTATATTAAAATGCATATTTACAATTCCCATGGCTCACTAGCACATGGGTTAAATAATACCAACATACTTTCCTCTTCAAGATCGAGCATTTACTAGTGGGGCCTTGGCCTTGGGCTCCATGCTAGGAATCATACAAAATATGCATACAATATTTACATTATAGCCCAAATACCATAAGGGTCAAGAATGGGGATGTGACATACCCCTCCCCTTGGAATAACACCGTCCTCGGTGTTACAATACCTAGGAATACTTACACCCTTTATACATGTCCAAAATTAACAAAATACGGTAGTGTTGTCCTACATCTCACCCTTTACTTGGGTTTTTAGGACCAAGTCTTTTGGCCTCCACAAACTGTTCCTGCTAGCTTGGACCTCCTAGCTTTGCATGAGGGCATTGTTCCAAAACAATCCCTTCCCGCTGATCTACAAGTCTAGAAACTTTATGGCGGCTACCCTCTTGATGCTCCATTGTTGAGCAGTTACGGAGGCAATGATTTCCTCCACATCCCCAACATTTCATTGGTTGCTTTACCTTTTCCTTCTCAAATTCCTTTGAGTCTTCCCACCTGGAACGTTTCTTAATCGGCCGATTGGATGAATGCTTCTTCATGGATCTACTCTCCTTTCCCTTGCTGATTGCTCCCAGAATGCTTTTTACCTGTTTTTACAGACGAGTAGAGTCCTGCAGAACCTTGTGGTTCATCTCATTCTGTTGCCTCTGTAGCTTGAGCATCTCTCCAAGATTTTCTTGGGTTTTTGCAATTGTTTGAAGAAGACTTTTAGCCAATTCTAATAGCCCTTGGTCTTCCACCATGGTCAATGTGCACAGATTACCACACTTTACTTACTAGCAACACTTGCTTGTGTCGGCTACAACCAATTGTTTCAATTTCTCACCTGTGAAATTTATCATGGAAACGCTTTGTTAGTACAAGCATAATATAAACATTAAAATTAGTCAATTATTTTCCAATTGACATGAAACGTCCATGCTTCACTCATGTGACTCCCAAATTTTCATGCTTTCCCAACATACACATGATCTCTTTCATGTTCATCCTTTCACAGTGAAATAACTATTTTAGGATTCACAATTTTAATTCAAGCAAATAAACACATCCTTCTTCTAGTCATGACATGCATTCAACAAATCTTTGTTTTATAAATGCATCAAAAAAGGAAAGAGAAGAGTAAGAGTTTTCTCCCTCTTAGTCTTGTTTTATTATGGAGTTATGCCATCACTGTGGTTTGATGCTACTTAGTCTCTTTCACTTTAATGTGAATGCTTGAATTTCCCTTATTGGCTATGACACTTAGTGTCCAAGGTCTATTTAAAGCTTTTCAACTTGGGTACCCCTTCCCATTCTACTTACAGAACCTCTGGTTGCTAGGACCCACTCATGTTGACTAACACCATATTTTATTACTGCTCATATTGAGCTCTTTTGGGACAGTCATATGTCCATACGCATCCCTATGATGCCTTCCTAGTCTTTGCTTTCAACAATACCTACACTCAAACATTGAATCCATTCACATGTTTAGTTTATTTCATAAGGTTTTTCTTTAAACGAAAGTTTGAGAAATCATAACCAAATCATATACACACGTATATTCATAAGCTAGAAGTTGCAAGATAACCAAATACTTATATGTATTGGATGACTTCACTTTATTCCACGGGATCCTTCCTTGCTTTATGAGCCTTGGATTTTCGTGGACATAGTTATGAATGTTGGGCCAGCACGTAGGCTACTCCACAGTCATTCAAATAGGCAATGCAAGGCCAGTACGTTGATTCGTTTTATCAATTGTTTAAGGGGTATTGGGCCAGTATACGCGCTATTTCACAATATTAAGTAGTGAATGCCCAACCAGTTACTCTTTGGATTTATGAAAAATTTCATATCACCTACTCATTTAATCTCTAGATTTACCTGTAATTTTATAGCGCTTTCAAGGTATGGCCTTCCTGCAATGACCAAGGTTTCCAACAAAGAAACAATAGTGTATCAGCTTAGCTGTTGAAATATTTATACCTGAAATCTTCATTATTCCAAACAAGACGTAAATGAAACTGAATACTTATCTGTATTGTGCATTTCCCCTCTGGTCCATAGGGTCCTTCTTCGCTTTGCAAGCCTTGGGATCGCCTATGGACTTGGATTTATTTAATGCTTCACCAGTACACCTTCACGCTGACTGGATTTACCAAGCATTTGTTGGTGCCCAACCAGTCCCATACCTAGTTGGCCCTCTCCATTACCGAGCCAACACATTCATCTGGTCATCGACCAATGGAAGGAAACTATGCCACCTCACCATTATAGGTCAAGGCTATACTATGGATCCATAGGCATCTCATGGTTTTTAGTCAGTCTTCGGCGCCCGCGCTCCCACTGCTGTCCCAGTAGAGATTTTATGCCTTTAGCAATGTCACCACACCTTCTAGCACCATAACCCTTCACACACATCAACTCTTCATTCATACAAGGACGCCACTCCTTCTCTTGTGCAAATTGGTGGTTCCTTTTAGGAACTTTATAGGTGACTTTCTTGATTGCAGGTTAACATGGCCCCACTCACACAAGGATGATACCTCTTCTTATTACATAGCTCTTCGGGCCTGTCCATCCCTTCTGGTAATATTTCATGTGAGCATAGAAAGGTTGCCAATTCCCATACAGTCCTTTTGCATACCCTTCTTCACTTTGCCCTTTAATGTACAGTATCAATCTGCATCTATTTAGGCTGAGAACACAAGAAGAATAAGCAAGCTCATCAATATTGCTGTTCAATTTCTTAACTATATTTCATATCATTCACTATCAAGTATTGAAAGACCAAGAATGCGTCCATTCCCTTAGAGTGTAGTCAATATTGAAAACCCTATCATGACCCATCACCAGAAAAGGTGTGCACCCCCTTTCCAATGTGTGCCATGTAGGCCCTAATCATACTCAAGCAGTCTACAATGATATAAATAAGATAGAGCATGCTCTGCATATTAACCCTAATAATTTAGACATGCATGTTCTTGTCTAGGGTCACAAAATACTCATTCATTTTGTAGGTGTGTCTCACATGCCTTCTTGGCATAGCTTTACCATCTCACTCTCATGGTTTACCGACATGCGGTTTGGCCAAGACATTATCAATGGTGTTTCACTTGAAACCCATTTCCAAAGAATGGGGTCTTTCCCATCTTGTTTGGCTCTTGCAGGCCATCACTCCTAGTCTTCCTGGAATGTGTCTTCCTGACACATCTATCAAATAGACAAACAGTTAGCAGCATTTATCAATAAAATTCAAATCTGATTTCTCTAATCAGTCAATGGCATTGATAATATGACCAAAATCATTCACTTCATGTGAATCATTACCCTATTGGAGTTGCATGATTCGATTTCATCATTTTATGCAATTATTCTCTTGCTCTTAAGATTGATAATAGTTCACCATTCCATCTATTATCTAATTGCAATGAAACATACATCACAATCATGCATTCTCACAATGCATCTCATAATGTGCACCTATACCTATGCATGCACATTTACATCACTCACATATTTTTTTAATGTGCATTCACTCAATGCATAACCACAAGATTGTACATAATATTTTAATGCACATTTTCTCAATGCTACCTTGCATTAACTTATGAGTACTATGCATTCAACATATTTCAAACATAGTTGAAGGGATCTTACCAAATCCTCTTTCAACATTCATGCAATTTATGCACCAATAACCATTACCTGCATGGCTGATATTAACATCACTTGATGTTACCTAATCAGTTGGCCTCTTACCAAGGCTACACAGTACTTTTTCCAACCTCATGATCATAGATTTGTTGCACCATACCTTCCTCATACGGTTGTCGGTCATATGCAACAACATCATCCTCGTCTTTAGCCATGCCTCAATTGCCTTTGGCCCTATAACCAATGCGAACGCAACTAATGATTAGCAACCACAATCATTTTCTTAAGTGGTTCATTGCACATGTAAAACTTCACTATTTTACCAATATGCAATATCCTATTCATGCACAACATTTCCACATGGACTATGCAATGTTTGTTAATATGCCATCTAGTGCATATGCATCTATGTGATCTCTTACACTTTCACATTCCTATGCCATAGTTTATATGCATGACAATTTTATAATTATAAATACGATATCAAAACAGGGGGTTAAGGAATTCTGCCTTTCCAATACCTCATCGTAGAATGGAATCCCTCTTCCATATCATAGTTGGTCTGATTTCCTTCAAGTCATGCAATTCTAGAAATTGCCCATATTGACAACAAAATTTTGTTTTTGTCAAAACAGCCGCTAGCACTCTTCTGCACCAAATATCTATGATACATGTGAACCCCATTCAAACTATGGTCATGCATCCCTGTTCTCCTCTGGATAAGATTTCCAATGCATATCCCCTTGCTCCATTCCGATCCAGGACATGGAATTTACATTCTTCCGAAAATGCAAACTTTGCCCAAATTTTTCTGCACTTTTGCACAGCTGCAATTTGTTCTGAAAGGCCAACTTCAGCTGCTTGTAGAAGCATATTTAGGAAGAATCATGAAAACTTATCTACCGGGAGAACGTATTCCATATAACAAGGAACACTCAGCAACCTTCATATCCCTGTTCCGATGCACCAGTCAACTTCTATAAAATTCGGGGTTTGGCTACTTCTCACTTTTCACTTTTTCTCCAAAATCTCAAAATTTGGCCAAAAATGGCTATCTCCCAAACTATGCATTTCTGGAAAATCTTCGTCTAACGAAAACTGTCTTTCTTAATGAGGAGATGAAATGTCTAGTCCAGTTAAAAAAAATTACTCCAACATCTAGGGTCACTTTTACCGTCCACAAGCTTTTCAAAATACCGAAAAAGTGGGTCAGAACAGTGCTTTTTGGCCTTCTAGTCCACCCCGCCTCCACATCCTTTGGATTTCGGCTCCAAGATTCCAAACTTAACACTTTTCCTGCTCCATGGCTGTGCCATATCAATTTCAGTTCAAACTGACCTTCCATCAAGCCTCGAAACACCATCTTGCAAAAGTCATTATTCTCCATTTTCTGTCAAATTGGAGCATACTGGGCTTGGGACCTTCTCTTGTTCTTTCATGGCCTTTGTTAATGGCCTCCGAGCCTCACAGGAATCATCCCATTCTGAGCCCGACTACTCCTTCTATCCAAAAATCAATTTTTTGGCTCTCTCTCTCTCTCTCTCTCTCTCTCTCTCTCTCTCTCTCTCTCTCTCTCTCTCTCTCTCTCTCTCTCTCTATATATATATATATATATATATATATATATATATATGTTTATATATATATATATTTATATATATATATATATATTCTGCTCCTCCCCTCGCTGGTCGCAGCTCAACTTCTGCGACCATCGCTAAATTTGACCTTAACTCCCCCATTGCAATGTAGGTTTTATCCTTACCATTGCTACCCTTGGCACTGGATCTAACCCTAAAATCCCCGTCGTGGCGCAGGTTTATCCTTAACTCCTGCGCCCGTTTTGCCAGTTTTTAACCTTGATTTTGCCACCGCGCACATCGCAGTTTTTGGTGTTAGAATTGTCGCCAGGGCCGCGCGGGTCTTACCATTAACCTTGCCACCAGCGACGCGCAAACATTAACGCTAACTTTGACGCCAGTGCTGCGCACAAAACTTACCATTAAGTTTTCCACCGGCAACGCGCAAAAATTAATGCTAACTTTGTCGCCAGCGCTGCACGCAAAACTTACCATTAACTTTGCCTCTAGCGACGCGCAAAAATTAGCGCTAAAATTGCCGACAGAGCCTTAGGCAAAATTTTCAACACTTAGAAAAATTTTCAAATTCTTAAAGACAGTTTAGAAAATTTTCTGAAATATTTGCTTCGTTTTCTTTACAGAGGTGAGTTACTGCAGATCAAACTTGCATAAAAATAGTATTTCAAGAAAAAAATTGCACCTCTTTCATGTTAAGCATGAAACAACAAAACAACAAAACAATAGAAGATGGCAGAAGTTGTGCCTCCTTTCTCTCCTCCATGGAGGCAAACAGACAAATACAAAACTGAATGCTACTGCATTGGGAACAACTTAAAGCGAGCATTCAACCCAAAAAGGGATTTTTCTCCCTCCTTCCTCAATTTCATATAATGGAATCAATGCAAGTAGCTTTGCAAAAATCCCCAAAACAGTCATGGGAATGATTTCCCATTCTAATAAATCGAAGCCATGAGATCTTTAGGTTTCTTTAATGCATTTTTAATTCCAAATAGAAAATTCATGTACACACAATGATTTTATATCTCCATGAAGGGCCCAACAGCCATAGTGTTGAACCTTAAGCTCTGATACCATCTGTCACATACCCACCCATCCATCTAAGGCAAGGGAGGGAACATGATGCCAATCTTTGGGGCTTTTAAAAAAACTAAGCCCATTCATTTGATTCATAGCCATAAAATTCACAGGTGTGCAGATGCAAATCAATTTAACATATTGCAGAATTAAATACAAATGGAGAATGTACTTATCTCACTGTAATGTTGTCCCCAACAACTAGCTATGTCATTGCAATGTTCCTCCCAACCATAAGCTCTTCGACAACATATACTGAGTCCTTCCGAAGGCCACACCCGAGCTGGGCATGATATCTACAAGGAACTTGGGAATTTGAAGCTCATACACAACCAAACAACCAATTAATCATTTGGATCTTAAACCAAGCCAGAACACTGCTGGGTTTATTAGGCCAAATCTAAACCCTCTTCAATTGTGGATGCTTCCACTCAAGTTCAAGCCAAACAATGAAAACCAATTTCAACCCCAGCAATCTCCCACACACAAGAAAACTCATAAACTGGGAATGGGTACACATAACAGCAAAATCTCAGGTGTTGGGTATGAAGGGAAAATGTGGGCAACTGAAAAATGAAATGAGAAATGGGAAAACAACCCTAGAAAGGCAATTTCGTTTTCAGAAAACATCCATGGGCTTTCAAAGAGTAGCAATGGTCTCTACAAAGCCCTAAAATCGTGCTCTCTCCTTCCCAACAGGTCCGCAACACAAAAACGAGTTCCCAGCAATGCCAAAATCGCCCAGCAAGCTAAAAATGCCTAGCAAGCTAAAAATGCCCAACAGGCTCTAAAAATGCCCAATAGGCTTCCACAAAAACATCCAGTAAGCTAAAAATTCCCAACAGGATTCAACAAAAATGCCCAGCAAGCTAAAAACACCCAGTAGGCTTCAATAAAAACGCCCAACAAGCTAAAAATGCCCAGTAGGCTTCAACAAAAATGCCCAGCAGGCTCTAAAAACATGAGGGGGTGAAGTCTGACCATGAATAATGGCTTGGGGAGGCAATTCGTGGGTGTTTTCTTGCCCAAGAAGAAAAAAAACGATTTTCCATGAGGGTGGCTTGCCCATACTCGAATTTGGACAGTCATACCTTTCCAATCCCCAAGGCATTAACTTCTTCACCCAACTCTTGGGAGAAATGAATGATTGGGGCACCAAAGTCAACATGGGTAGTTGATGGTTGATGGGTTCTCTCATTGACACTTGGCTTGACTCCATTGTCTCAAGGGTTTGAATATTTCCCTCCCAATTCCTTGTAATATCATGCCCCCATCTCTTGTTGCATTACATAGTTAGTTGTGGGCATTTATATTAAAATGCATATTTACAATTCCAATGGCTCACTAGCACATGGGTTAAATAATACCAACATACTTTCCTCTTCAAGATCGAGCATTCACTAGCGGCGCCTTGGCCTTGGGATCCATCCTAGGAATCATACAAAACATGCATACACTATTTAGATTATAGCCCAAATATCATAAGGGTCAAGAATGGGGATGTGACATATTCCTCCACCAAAAATTCTTACAGATGTTACAATCAAATATTACACAAAATCATAGAGAGTGCAGATGTAAGAGTGGATGACATGAAGCCGAGAAGGATAAGGAACAAAGATGAAGATGCTAGAACAAACAATGAAGAAGAAGTTTTGCAAAATAATGAAGATATGGCTGGGAAAGAAGAAGAAGAAGAGGAAGAAGAAAGAGATGAATCACAATAAAATGAAGATGACTATTCTCCAAGAGTTGATACAAAAGCACCATCAAGAGGAATACAAAGGATTAACCATCCTGAAACACAAATTATAGGTGACAAAGATGTAGGAGTCAGTACAAGAAAGAGATTATTTACTGAACAAGCTCTATTTTTAGTAGTGGAACCTAAGAACTTTACAGAAGCAAGAAAAAATGATGATTGGATCAAAGCCATGGATGAAGAACTAGATCAGATTAAGAAGAACAAAACTTGGGAACTTGTTCCAAGACCTACAAACAGGAATGTTATAGGGACCAAATGAGTTTTCAAGAATAAGTTCAATGAAGATGGTAAAGTGATAAAAAATAAAGCAAGGCTAGTGTGTAAGGGATATGCTCAAGTGGAAGGAATTAACTTTGAAGAAACCTTTGCACCTGTAGCAAGACTTGAAGAAATCAGAATGTTTTTTGCATTCTCATGTTATAAAAACTTCAAAGTATATCAAATCGATGTCATGTCTGCATTTCTAAATGGGAAACTAGAAGAGGACGTATATATTGAACAAACTAAAGGTTTCCTCCTGTCATAGAATAGGGACTATGTTTTCAAACTAAAAAAGGAACTATATGGTCTCAAGGAAGCCCCAAGAGCATGGTTTTCAAGGCTAGATAACTACTTGAAACAACAAGAATATAAAAGAGGATCCACTGATAGAAATCTCTACATAAAGATCGAGGATAAGAATATGATCATTGTTGTTGTTTATGTAGACGATATCATTTTTGGAAGCAATGTACAAATACTAAGTGTAAATTTTTATTCTGAAATGAAAAAGGAATTTGAAATGTCAATGTTGGGTGAATTAACATTTTTCTTGGGACTACAAGATTATCAATCAGACAAAGGAATATTCATTTCTCAAAACAAGTACATCAAGGATATGCTTAAGAAGTTCAAGATGGAAGACTCCAAGCCTGTTAGCACTCCCACGATCACTGGTTGTAAACTAAGCAAGAATGATGAGTCTTTGGAAGTGGATCATACCATGTATACATCCATGAGTTGGAAGCCTGTTGTATGTGACAGCTACAAGACCAGAAGTGATGCAAGTTGTGGGATTGGTTGCTAGATTTCAATCAGCTCCCAAAGAAACATGTATGTGGCAGTAATAAAAATAATTTTCAGATATTTAAAAGGCACTATGGAGTATGGTTTATGGTACCCAAAATGCCAAAATTTCACCTTAAAAGCATTTACTGATGCAGATTTGGAAGGAAGTGTTGATGATAAAAAAAGTACTAGTGGAGCAACATTCTTTTTAGGAAATTGTTTTCTATCATGGTTTAGAAAAAAACAATCATCCATATCACTATCTACAGCAGAGGATGAATACATTGTTGTTGCATCATGTTGTACTCAATTCATTTGGATGAAGAAGACTTTGGAAGACTTGGTTGTGAATTATGAGAATCCAATAATAATCAATTATGACAACACTATTGCTATAAACATGTCAAAAAATCCTATTATGCAAGTTCTAAAACAAAGCATGTATTCCAATAAAATATCATTTTCTAAGAGATCAAGTGTCACAAAAGGTTGTCGAATTGGAATATGTAGACACAAAAGAACAGACAGCCGACATTTTCACTAAGCCACTACCCAAAGAAGCATTTGAGCATCTTAGACAAGATATGGGTGTAATTTCTTTGCAATGAATAAAAAGGAGAAAAATGCATCATGTCAGGGGGAGATATGTTGACAGGGGGATATGTCAAAAGGAAGCCTTTGTCATTAATGTCAAAGGGGAAGTAAATCAAGGAGTGTTTGCCATCAATGCCAAAGGGGGATAATGTTGATTTTTGTTGTCATTAATGTCAAAAATATTGATTAATGAAAAAATATATGATGACATGGTATGTATGATGATGTGGCATGTAAAAGACACATGGTGGCCTTTTAGTGCTATTATGAAGTCAATGTTGCAATATGGCATCATTATGAAGAGTATGGCTAGCGGGGTGGACAAGAGATCACAAGGTGAATGTGAATGGAAGATAAGAAATCCGGAAGATTAATTGAAGCTTTGCCGGAGATAGCAGATTGATGGACGAGATCAAAGCCGCAAGAGATCTAATGCCCAAGAGAAATTCCATAATAGAAATTTGTAAGGAAGATAACGAATCTGCAAAGATAAGGTGAGATCTGCATTTGATCTCAGATCAACGGTCAGGAAAGAACTTGCAAGAAATTGACAGTTGTAAAGAGTTGTGGTGTAAAATCTATGACACAATAAGATCTAGCTACTATGGATGCCTAACAGTTGAAACATTTAACACAATAATCAATTAAACAAGTGCAAATATGTTTCTGGATGAACAAATGATCAAAACTCGGCACAAATGATCAAATAACAACATAAATGATCAAATATCAGAACAAATGATAAAAAACCAGGATGTACAAATGATCAAAACTCAGCACAAATGATCAAATAACAACATAAATGATCAAATATCAGAACAAGTGATAAAAAATCAGGATGTACAAATGATCAAATATGAGATATTATTAACAATCCAACCTTCCAAAGAGTTTGGATCATCCTTATATAGAAAGAGGAAGGAATAGTATCCACTTGGAGTGTCCACACTTAGCTAGCTTAGATTTATCCCAATCCCCTCTAGTTTAACCGAATGGTTTCCAAAATACCCCAAATAGGTTCGAATTATGCATGTGAACATTGGGTAAGCATGGGGAACAAAGATGGAGCTCACACATGTGAAGGAGATGGTTGGGTGGAAGTTAGGTAGGATAGGATAGACAAAAAATAGCCAAAAATGGGATAAATGACCAAGTTTACTGTATGGGCTCCTATGGTCAAACCAGATCCACAAAATAGGGGATTAGGGCACCTTAGGCATGTTGGAAAAAATAAATGCTTGGATAAGGGTGCCTAATAGCTAGTTTGACCTCCCTTGGCCCATACTTTTGGCCCAAACCTTGTGATCTAGTTCATACTATCCCATACAAGTCCTAACCACTTCATAATAACTAGTTTCACACATAGGGAGGCATTATTAACCAGTTTAGCACCTAATAATCATAATTCAATTAATGATTAAGGTACTAAGTTACAATTTTTCTCTAACACCCCCCCATAATCTAGACTTTGTGGAATATAAAAAATAAGGCCTTGGAAACTAAGGCTCAAGTCACCTTTTACAACATAAAATTTATTTGTCCATGTAACCAAGGAAATAGGAAAACCACATGGGAAATAAAAACTCCCCTAAAAAATGGACATGTGGCATATATGAAAATACACCAATATTCACCATGCATCACTCACCCCAAGGAGTGATCTTAGGTAAGTGAAGGTCTTCTCTGTAAGACGCTGTGTGAAGATATCAATAGTTTGCTCAGTAGAAGGGCAATACTGCAATGCTATGATCTGGTCATATACCAAGCCTCGAATGTAGTGCATGTGAATTTATATGTGCTTGGTCCTCTGTCTCTGTACTGAATCAATGGAGATCTTGATTGTGCTTTGATTATCACAGCAAATGACTGTGGGTGAATCAAACACAATGCCAAACTCTCCAAGAATACCTTGCAACAACACACATTGTGTAGCTGCATTCACTACTCCCCTGTATTCGGCCTCAGATGAAGATAAGGAGATGGTGTGTTACTTCTTGCTTGACCAAAAAATGGGACCATGTGCAAGCATAAATACATAACCAGAAGTTGACTTCCGATCAGAACTATTACCAACCCAATCAGAATCAGTAAACCCAACTAGTTCAAGAGATGAACTAGCTGCATAGTGGATACCAAAATGCTTAGTACCCTGTACATAATGAAGGATCCTCTTGGTAGCCTTCCAATGGAACTCATGAGACTCTTTCATGTGCCTAGCATCATCCCCAACAGCATAAGACAAATTTGGTCTAGAGTGTGTAAGATACAACAAGCTCCTAACTAGTTGTCTATACAATGAACTGTCTACCAATGGTGAAGAACCCCAATCAGTAAGCTTAAATCCCGAAAGGAATGGGAATTTTGAATACTTAGATTTATCCATATTGAACTTCTACAAAAAATCATAATCATATCTTGATTGAGAGATAGATATCCCATCCACAATTTGGTCTATCTCCAAACCCATAAATTGTTTGAACAATCCTAGATCGGTCATGGAAAATGCGCTATGTAAGGCACTCTTAACTGAGCCAAGTTCTTTGGTGCAGCTACCAATGATCAAAAGATCATCAACATACAGTACTATAATCAATATCATATCACTAATATGCTGCTTATACACATTTTGATCAAACTTACACCTCTCAAACCCCAAAGATAGCATAAAATTATCCATTTTGGCATACCAAGCTCTAGGAGCTTGCTTGAGTCCATAGAGGGGCTTCTTCAACCTGCAAACAAGTGTATGATCAGAAATAAATCCCTCATGATTCTGAATATATATATCCTCATTCATATCCCCATAAATAAATGCACTCTTCACATCCATGTGATGAACCTCCCATCGCTTGGAAGCCCTAATGGCCAAAACTAGTCTTATGGAGTCCATATTTTCCACTAGTGCAAATGTCTCTGTATAATCCACTCCATGGACCTGAGAGTAACCATTAGTCACCAAAATGGCCTTATACTTGATATCAGAACCATCATATGACATTTTGGTTCTATAAACCCGTTTGCATAGCACTAGTTTCCTCTTGTGACGAAGAGGGACCAAATCCCAAGTTTTGTTCTCATGGAGGGAGTTCATCTCTTCTTGCATGGTTGTTTTCCACATTGGGTCTTTAGATGATTCTGAGTATGATTTCGGATCAGATCCAACCATCAAATAATATGTACCACTCAGATCATAATCACAATATGCAAAAGAATTGTGAAACTGAGATCTAGTTTCCCTAGGATCTTTAAGATCTCCACCAAGCTCACCAACAGCTTGTATTGTTTTCTCAATCCACTTGGGCCTTGAGGGAGGGTCATGATAAGAATCCATGTCAATATCATCTTCAAAAATATTGGAATCATAAATATCAGAGAAATACCCATCACTTACATCATCATCAAGAAGAGGATATGAGCATTCCCCTTCACCTTGTTCTATAGCTTGCATGAGCTCTTCTTATTCAAATTGGACACTTATTTAAATGAAGGTTTTGAGAGTGGATGGATCAAATAGATTGTATCCATTTGGATCCCCTACATATCCAACCATGATTGACTCCTTTCTTTGGTGTTGCAAGGCATTTCTCTTCTATGGAGGAATTCTAGCCCAAGCCTTTGAGCTAAACACCCTGAAATGAGAAACATTGGGCTTGTGGCCCTTCCAAGCCTCATATGTAGTCATGCATTCCAAGTATTTATGTGGTTCTCTATTTTGAACCTATTTTCTACAATTCATAGCTTCACCCCATAGATTTGGATACATGGACTTCGCCTCCATCATGCAAGTGGCCATCTCCTTCAATGCTCTATTATTGCGCTCTGCAACACCATTTTGTTGAGGTGTGTAGGACAAAAAATGTTGAATTTGGATGCCATGCTCTTCACAAAGATGTTGTATTTCTTTATTGACATAATCCCTTCCATTATCAGTCCTCAAGACCTTCATGGTTCTCCCACTAAAGTTCTCCACATAGTTCTTGAAAACTTTGAAACATTGGAAAACTTCATATTTTCTTGAGAAAATACAACCAACAATACCTTGAGAAATAATCAATGAAGGTGAGCACATCCTTGTTGCTGCCATAGGAGGGTGTACAAAGTGGACCAATCATATTTGAATGTACTAACCCAAGTGATTCAGTAGTTCTCCTTGCCTTTCCTTTCTCATACTTCTTTTTAGCATGCTTCCCAACAATGCACCCTTTGCAAGTGCCATTGGAAAAACTTATTTTTGGAAGCCCTTCAAGCATCTCTTATTTGCCCAATTCTTGGAGATATATGTAGTTGAGATGTCCAAATATATCATTCCATAGCTTGTTGACTTCATTTCCATATGACAGAAGTGCATTTGATGAAGAGAACCCAAGAAAATGTGAGAAATTGTACATCCTCGAATCATGGTTTGCAACACCCATTGCAACAATTTTTCCAGTGGAAATTTTTGATATCTCCACATCATTCTGAGTGAAGATTACTCTCTTGGATCAACCAGTATGGGTCATTTGATATACAGAGAGTAAGTTTGCTGCAAGATCATGTACATACAACACATTGCTGAAAGACCCATTTTCCATAGAGATTTTCCCAATGCCTTTAGCAGGGATTTTTGAGTTATCTCCCATGTGAATGATTTTTGTTGCGGAAATATCATTGCGGAAAAAGTAAAACTTGGAAGGGATTCTTGTGCAGAATTATCATTGCAGAGAGGCAATTTTGGAAAGATTTTTGTTGTGGAAAGTCATGACTGATAAACCTAAATAGAGTTAAAGAATTATTAAAATGAAGAATTGTGTTTTCATGAAGAGGCATGATCTAAGAATGAAAAGTTGCAACTATGAGAAGATGTGTTCGTATAAAATGTGTTAGAAGGTACTTATAGATAGAGTGCTAAGTGAAAAGAAGTTGTCTCTGTGATCCAGATCTATGAAGCAGCAGCTGTAGACAAAGACCAAACAAGGAGAACTAATGACAGGTTTGAAAACATAAAGAAGATCTAGAAGTCTGATGAAATCAAATTAGGGTGGTAGGGTGGTGCTATGGCAGGAAGTAATCTTGCAGGAGGTTGTAGCCTCCTTCCAATAGTAGCTGGAAAATAGGGTGTTGTTGCATTCTTGTTTGTAGCAGTAGACAGATGATCTGGGGCGTTGTAGCATCCTTGTCTCTAGCAACAGGAAAAATATGGGGTGTAGTTGCATCCTTTCTGTAGTAGCAGATAAACAATTTTGTAAAATTCATCTTATTAATGAGTATGAGTTGGTGGTTTTCTCTTTGAGGTTTCCATGATAATATCTTGTGTCCTATCTTGTTTGATTATTTGTGTGTCTTGTAATAATTGTTTTAATAAAAGGAAAAAGAAGACAATACTGATGCACCCCCCCTCTCAGTATTGTTGGATATTCTAACACATTGTTGTATGAAAATTCTACCAAGTGTAGGTAATCCTCTCACCTGTGTGGTGTATCTATCATATACATTCTCAACATATCCTCAAGAACTCGGTTCACCCACTCAGTTTGACCATTTGTTTGAGGATGATATATTGTACTAAAATTCAGTTGAGTTCCCAATTCCTAAAATAATCCGTTCCAAAAATTGGATGTGAACTTTGCATCTCGATTCGAAACTATTGCTTTGGGTAATCCATTCAATCTGAATATTTCCTTTATGAATATGTTCACTAATTCACGTGTTTTATGAGTGGAATTGACTGAAATAAAATGAGTTTCCTTTGAGATCTTCTCCACCACAACTGTAATTCAATCATGCGTCCTCACTATCATTGGAAAACCTACTATAAATTCCATAGAAATTACTTCCCACTTCCATTATGTAATGGGCAACGGCTTCAACAGTCCTACTAGATGTTGATGTTCTACCTTGACTTGTTGGCACTTTTGACACCGAGCAATGTATTATGCTATATCCTTATTCATTCCATGCCAAAAGTATTGTTTTATTGCTACTATTATTTCCTTTTGATATCCTATATGTCTAGAGTATGGCATATGATGAATTTCATACATTACCACCTTCTTCAAATCTGCACAATTTGGAATTTACAGTCTACCTTTATAAATAAGAATATCATCTTCTCCAAGCTGGTACCCTTCACACTTTTCATCTAATTTTCCGTGCTGCAATTTGTCTTTTACTTGAAGGTAAGTTTCATCACTATTTTTGGCTTCAAGAACCCTTGTTCTCAAATCTAATTTGCAAATGCTTAAGGATGCTACATGAAATTTTCTGCTAAGGGCATCTACAACCTTATTTTCTTTCCCTTTTCAATGTTTGATTTCAAAATCAAACTCACATAGGACTTACGGCCATCTAGCTTGCATGGAATTTAAGCTTGGTTGATCAAACAAATATTGTAAGCTCATGCGATTGGTTCTAAGCTCAAATATTCTTCCCAACAAATAATGTTTCCACATTTTGAGAGCATGTACTATGGATGCTAATTCTAAATCATGAGTTGCATAATTGTTTTCATGCTTTTTTAGTTTTCTTGACCCATAACAAATCACAAAGCCTTCTTGCATAACCACTCCACCTAATTTTTCAATGCAAGCATCCTTGCACACTACAAAATATTTCTTTGGATCTGCTATCTTCAAAACAAGAGCACTAGTGAGTAACTTCTTTATTTGTTGAAAGCTTTCTTCACATTTTCAGACCATACAAACTTTACATTCTTCCTCTATAGTGATGTGATTGGATGAGCGATCTAGGAGAATCCCTCAATGAACCTTCTATAGTATCCTCCAAGGTCCATAAAAGATCTAACCTCTGTAACATTCTTTGGAGTAGACCAATCTATTATGGATTCAATCTTTTCCAGATCCATGAAAATTCCTTCTTCTAAAATAAGATGACCCAAATATTGTACCCTTCTTTGATAAAATTCACATTTGCTTATCTTTGCATAAATTTGGTTCTCTATAATAACTTGCAACACCATTCTTAAATGTTCCCCGTGCTCTTCTTCATTCCGAATAAGCAAGAATGTCATCCAATAATACTAACACGAACATGTCAAAATATTTTCTAAAAACACTATTCATGAGGCATGTGAATGTGGCAGGTGCAATGGTAAGTCCAAACGACACCACTGTGAACTCATAATGACCATATCTTGTCCGGAAATATATCTTGTGAATGTATTCTTATTTTATTCTCACTTGATGATAAGTGGATCTCAAGTAAATTTTTGAAAACAATTTTGCTTCCTTCATTTGATCAAACAAATCATCAATTCTAGGAAATGGGTACTTATTCTTGTCTATCACTTTATTTAGCTACATGTAATCAATACACAACCTTAAAGTCCCATATTTTTTTTGAAAAATAACATTGGTTCTCCCCAAGGGGACACATGTGGTCTTATATACTTCTTGTCCATTAATTCCTGTAGATGTATCTTTAATTCTACCAATTATGGCGTGCTCATTCTATAAGGGGCTTTCGAAACTGGCGTTGCCCCTAGAAAAATATCGATTGTAAAATCAATGTCCCTTTTTGGTGGTAGTCTCGGCACTTCATCTAGAAACACATCTTTGAACTCTTGTAACAACTGATAATCTTCTACCCTTGGGCCTTTTCTCTCTAAGGAATCTGATATGTGGGCTGCATATAGTTGACAACCTTTCTTGTAAAACTTTCTTAATTGTAAGGATGAAATCTACTTTACCGAAACTTTCTTGGGAATTCCTTTTACCAATCTTGGACTTCCCTCTTCATCAATGCATTCAGGAACCTTTTCATAACAATCTACCTTGTCTCTATGTCTTTCCAACCAAACCATACCAATAAGGGCGTCATAGGATCCTAATGGTAGGACATTTAAATTTACCTTGGTGAAAAGTCCATTCAACTCTAGGGGGCATTCCATCACTACTTCAGTCACTTTTCTTTTTGTTCTCGTGGCTAATTAAACTAAGCAAGACTTATTCTGCTTCATTTTTCCAAGGGAACAACTTTCGGCCACTTTTGGAGAAACATAACTATGAGTAGATCCTGGGTCAATCAAAACAAAAATAGATTGCTTAGCAATCTTACCTTCAAGTTCCACTACTGTTGATTGATGGTCTTCCTGATGATTACCCAACGCTGCATAAAATTGGGGAGTTTAGCTTTCCATATCCTGCACTGTAACTGTTTCTTCTAAGTTATGCAAGCCTCGAGGGTTCTCTCTCCTACGTGGATAGTTATTAAGCACGTCGTTCTCTCCACATCCCCGACACTAAAGTGGTCCTTTTGGATCCTTTTTTTGCTACTACTGATAGATTAATTCCACTTCGTGCTTGCTGACCTTGTTGGAAATTTCTTGGTTGGTTTTTAAATGGAGGCTTAAATCCACTTCTCTTTTGGCCAAATCTTCCTTTTGTATTTCCCTTCCATTCTAGATGAACATTTGATTTTCCTTTGCTCTTCTCATAGAAATGCATCTCCATCCTAATGGCTTCATCAAGAGTTGGTGGGTTAAAAAACTCAATCGTATCTGTGAAATTTTGGGGTAGACTTCCAATGAAGCATTGTATTTTTAATCTTTCATCTTTGATGTAATATACATACCCCAGAACCCTTCTTGCTGCTACAAGTGTTGTGATCCAGTTTCCAATATTCAGTTTAATCCTTTCCTCTTATGATAGATCATTCAGGAAAGTGATAGCAATTAGTGTCGTTTCCTTAGGCCTTCGGGTTAGGGTCTCCCTTGCAACTCCACAACCTATGAGAGAATCACTAATAGTCTTCCCTTTTAGTCTTATAAACACTAAGTAGGGTCTAAATTTCTTAGCTTCTTTAATGATCCGGTCCCACACCAAATGTTTGCATCCTTGTAATGTTTCCTGCCTAGTAACCTGATCAGTGAGATTTTTATTGATGTCAATTAATTCATTGTGCTTCTCTTGGAGGACCTTTGCTTCTTCTTCCCTTTTATTATTCTCTTCTTCCAACCTTTGAGATTTTTCCTTCAGCTCCTTGATTTCCACATCTTTCAGGCTAATGTGAGACATAGCCTGCACAAGACTGTCAGTACGACTGTTATCCCCATTTTGGTTCATATTGGTAGGCCACATCTCCAATTTGGACAAGTTAATTTTCAAGTCATCAAGCTGTTTGTCTAAGCTTATTCTCTCTTTTTTACAGCTATCTTCCTTCTCTGCAAATTTTAGCAACTCTGCTTTGCACTCACTTAATTCTTTAGACAAGGCTTCCTTTTGTATTTCAAAGTCTGTTTCTTCGGGAGCTTAGATTAGCTGGATATTTGGAAATTTCTCCTTCTTCTGTAGTTTTAGAATCAGCTTATCTTTCTCAGCCAAGAGCTTGTTCATGGTTTTACCTCCACAGTCACTTATAACTAGGTCAGAATGTATCTTCTTGACCTGCTGTTGAAGAGCTCGATTTTCACTTTTCTCTTGCTTTAATTGGTTTTCTAACTTTCTCACAGTACTCTGCAAGTTGTCGCTTTTCAATGTTTCTTTCACAAAATCATCATATACAAGATCACTAACCTGCTTGTGAAACTGGCTTTTATCCGGCATTGGTATCCTTTTCCAATTGAGCTTCGTCTTGGTCAATCCATCTTCTGTCAATACTACCAGGTTTGAGGTGTTATCCTTCATATCTCTGCTGGTCATCAAGGAAGTTTTGGTATTAGACAAACCTCTAGCTATAGGCATCAAATTAAACAACCTTTGGGTTGAGTCCTTTTTTTTTTGATTGTATTGTTTACAAAGGTCGGCCTTGGACCGAAACTTATTGCCAATATCACCCTCCTTAACATCTTGAAACTTATATTCAATAATTTGGATTTCAGGAACTGAAGACTCCTCATCATCTGCTCTCCCATCATCCATTGGAACAGTCAATTCTTCTTGAGCCGCTACAACAACCAGCTCCTCTTTAGTGGGAGAAACAATTGACTCAGCTTGAGTAGCCACAACAATTAACTCCTCTTGTATTTCCAATTTAGGCCGCTTGTCCCCACTCCCCTCTTCAGTATCCATAGATCTGACTTCTTCTAAGTCTCTTTTTCGGCCCACCTCCATGGTGTCCGACACTTGATCTAAATCCATTATTAAATCGGACAACATCAAATCTCCTTCTTATGGCTCTAAAGTTCCTTCTGCTTCGGGTTCCTAGCACAACAAATATCGCCCCTTTAGCAATGTTCAAAAGCGCTTAAATTACAGTCTTTCCTTCTCTTGGAAACATTGTGCAAGGGGTTATATTCGATGGCCACATCTTTCTTGAACCCTATCGGCTTCAATAATTCTTCTACATCTGACAAAGCTTCTTTATTCTTCACGACGAAAGGACCTTCCTTCCAAGGGTATTTCACATATGTGCCCTTTTTATATTTTAGGAACTGCACTACTTCCAGGGCCAGTTTCTGCCTGATAGACTCAAGAACGAATATTCGCAGTGTTAGGAAAGCGGGAAAAACATAGGGCTCTTGTACAATACTATATAGTCTAATGACTGTAGCCTCTCTCAATAAAAACCAGTCACCGACAGCCAGTTCGTCCTTCAACTGCATCATTGTTTTCATCTCAGGTAACACTTTAGGCAATTCTTCCCCAAAGATGATTTTATAAACAGGAGGAAAAACATAGTTCAAATAATTGAAAACATTGTCTATCAAAAGATCTGTTTCAAGCAGTGAGGATAAATGTGAGCTTTTGGCACTGCTGTACATAATCATTTTCATCAACTACGTCTGATATCTAAAAAACCTAGCACTCGGGAAATTGCTCAATTCTACATGTATCTTTTCCACCAAAAATTCATCAAACCTCAAGGATGGGAAGAGCCCACTTTCGAACCTAGCCAAACTGATGCTAATCCTAAAATGTAATCTTAATTATACTTCAGTCACCCACAAATCAATATCCAATCCTAAAAACTAAGCTAACAAAGAAAAAACTAACTGGGAATTGTCATAAAAAAGGCTGACATTTAAGGGGTAGGGTTCTTCGGTGATTTCTAATCCGGGTTTCAGACACATAGGGAAGAAATCTTAATGGCTTTCAGGGATGATTTGGTGATACAAGGAAATGACAGACTCTTTAGAAAATACCTCCAACGCTTGGTACAGAGACTCAGGAATGAAAAAGGAATTCCTAACAACTGACGCATCTACATTACAGACGATTCTGGACATATGGGTGTCCATAATTACTCTTTGGGGTTCTGAGTAATTCGAAGAACACCATGTTACAAAATCAGGGAAAGAGGACACTTGGTCAAGGCAAAAGAAAATGAACGACGACCTAAAGATCCCATGTATATACAGTCCCTATTCATGCAAGGCTTCCAATCTCTTCTTAATTTCCGAAACTGGGAGACAAATGCATGTGTCAAATACATCGGCGTCTCTATCTTCCAGGGAAACCTTAACCTTAGAACTGGTAGAAGCTTCCTCTTCCCCCATCTTATGACTATAAAAGGCTTAGATTTTTAGAGAATGGCAGTTACAGATCATACTTGTCACTTTGGAAGCCCTGCACACACCCTGTCAAAGGTTCTGTCACCTTCATCATCTGCCACATGCCAAGAGACTTTCTGAATTCAACAAGCTTTGAAACAAATGTCAACCTTCATGGGTGTTCTTATATTTATAACCGTTCTTCCATAACCTCCGGCTTCTTAGGCCAGCTCTCTTTTGATCTCAATCATTTGAACTCCCACATGTTCACTTTCCGTCATCGGATCTGGCTTTCCCTTTACCCATTGATTTGACAACCCATCTATTTCCACCATCAGATCATCTTGCTAGTTCTCATCTAGGCCGTTCATCTCACTCATATGCGTCTATGGGGTAGTATCGCATGCACCCAAAATTTTTTCCTATATCGCCTTTTCTCCATGTGACAAGCTTTGGAGTTGACACCTATCGGGCGGGAAAGGTCCATCGCATCTGCCTTGCCACTATATAGCGTACTACTTATTGATGTAACTATCTATGAGAGCCCTCCATCTCTTCTCAAGCATGCATCCATGGTGAGTTCTCATGCTCCATTTAACTCTTAGATCATCCGTCTGCTGGTGGGGTCCTCCCTATTATATCCTGTGCGTTTTTTACTTCCACCAGCTGTTGATGCAGCTCTCCTTGCCATCCGAACAGTAGATCTATTGGAGAATTAGGCCTTTACTGTGGTAAATGAACCCAAACCCTTAGATCTTGAAAGGATAACCTCCGTCGTAGATCATTGCACCTATCCCCACCATCGCATGCACCCAATATGGCATTTCTCACTGCTCCTTTCTCCTTGCGACGCCCTCTTAAGTTGACACCTGTCCGGCGGGACCAAGCACATCGCATCCACATACTCCCTTTCTTCCTCACAACTTGGCCATGGGATGGTCCATTGAACGTTGTAGATCATGCTCCTGCTTTAGATCGACAGTGCCGACCTGTGCGACGCTTAGTCTTTCATGATTCGTCCACGGACTATAGGTTTTAGGGTATTCTCCGCTTTCCTTTAGTCATTTGATTTCCCTATTTAATACCCAACCTTTGAAATTAGTTAATTTCTATTGAGTTGGACCTTTTCTAGACCATTCTTTCTCATGTCCTAGCCCCTGGCCATCGAGGATGGAGATTACTTCAAGCTTCCATTAGGTAGCTTTCTGACTCTCCACTTTTCATACAGAGGTTTTTATGCTGCAAAAAGAGCAAAAAATATATAGGTGCTAACAACTGGCTCCAATTGGGGATGGTATCCTCTCCACGAGGTAGAAAAGAACTCTGTAGAATAAGTTCCTAATCCATTGGGAAGATCTTCCAAACCCTAACCTAAAAAATTTCTCTATAAATTGAAAGTGAACCGACACCTGCATTCATATCCAGGCTGAAAATTCAAAAAGGAAAACATGGCTTCCCCTTCCATACCTTAGGGCGTTCGCTTCAGGCTTCAAGTCTTTCTGGTTCGTTGTTAAAACATCAAAACAAATGTGAAAAATGAAAATATATACAGGCTATGGTACATGGGTTACCTGCTTTCTCTAGGATATGTAGTGCTTCAAAAACCTTCCATTGACTGGACCTCCTAACCAGGAGAACCCATCTTGGTGCTCCAGGCTAAAAGAATTTTCTCCTCAGTTCGCTGCAATAATATACGGCCCCATCCACATATGGTCGAATTTCCCATGTTTATCTTCCCTCGGAGCATCCGACTTCAGAACCAAGTCATTTACCTGAAATTGATCTTCTTTTGTTTTTCTGTCAAAGGCACTCTTTATCTTTTCTTGGTGCCCCTGTACTTTGTCATAGGCTTTACTTCTTAACTCATTCAACTCGACTATCTGATTCACCCTTCTCTGGCTCCATATACCAGTTGGAAAGGGGACATCCCAATGGCCCTCTTTGTACTTATCCTATCAGCCCACAGGGCATATTTCAGTTTTTGTTTGGTTGAAACATATGAATGTCTTTTTGGGCAATGGAGTCACATTTAAACCAACTCTGAAAATTTATTCACAAATGCTTTGTAAGTGCATTAACACAAGGGCGAGGTAGTAAACAACTCGTAGTCAAATGATTTTAATTGGTGAAACGGAAGAGAAAGAAACAATCCATTGATATTAGACACATGATAATGAATCCTGTATCAATTTTAGCAGAGAAGTAATGGTGAAATACTTGGAAAAAGATAAGTTGAGTATAATTTCTATGAATTCCACTTAACTATCACACTGCACCAAGTATGAAAGAATGTTACAGAATGGAATTAACAATGAGAGATACACAATTCACATGGAAAAAGAAAGAATAGTCTACAAGACCAGTTACACAAGAATCCCTGAAAACATCAACTCATCTCTGCAATTTTTATTCAAAATATAGCTCAAAAATGTCTTACAAAACAATACACAAAATTCACATATAAGTTTTGAACCATTTATCATTCCATTACATCACATATATAGATGTTGGGAGTCTTTTGCTCGACTCATCTAACCAAAAACAATTATATCAAAGTGACACCTCATTCTGGTTTATTTTCCACTACTAATACAAAACAGAAACAGGTAGAAATGGCCTAAATGTCTTCTTACATCCATCGGCATTATTACTAAGTAATATTTACTTGAAGTAAAAAAGTAAAGATATTAAAATAATAGTTCCAACTGGCTATTTATAGAAGTCTCTGATTCCAAATAAGCACCAACAACTATAAAAAGTCAAATATAACTATGGAGGATGGAGAGCGTATAGCGCTTTGCTATATTTTTCTACATTAGTCCATTGTTCTGCAGGTGGGAGATCGTAGTCCACCATCTCCTTTACCATAACTTGTATCTTGATATGCTGTGTGTAGGAAAATGGTCGAAGCCTTTCACCAATGGCGATCAACCTGTTCAAGATTTCAAAGTCCTCTTCGACCTTCTCCATCAGAGTCTTGCCTATAAGTAGCTAGTTCAGACGCTTGAACTCTGTATGATCCATCCTTATCGCCCAAAGTAGGTTTTTATAAGAATTTTGGGAGATCAGTTCTTGGTCATCATTCTAGAATGAAGGTAACACTATTTCAACCAGCTTATCAAACAATCCTTTGAACTCTGCCACTTGCCTCTTCATTTCTTCGACTTTAGCTTCCACACTCTCAATTTGCGCATATTTACCCAGGACCTTTCTTGTTGCTGCAAGTGCTATGATCCGGTTTCCAATATTTAGTTTAATCCTTTCCTCTTTTGATAGATCACTCAGGAAAGTGATAGCACTTAGTGTCGTTTCCTTAGACCTTCGGGTTAGGGTCTCCCTTGCAACCCCACAACCTGTGAGAGAATCACTAATAGTATTCTCTTTTATTCTTATAAACTCTAAGTAGGGTCTAAAGTTCTCAGCTTCTTTAATGATCTGGTCCCACACCAAATGTTTGCATCCTTGTAATGCTTCCTACCCAGTAACCTGATGAGTGAGCTTTTTATTGATGTCAATTAATTATTTGTGCTTCTCTTGGAGGACCTTTGTTTTTTCTTCCCTTTTATTATTCTCTTCTTCCAACCTTTGAGCTTTTTCCTTCAGCTCCTTGATTTCCACATCTTTCAGGCTGATGTGAGACATAGCTTGCATAAGACTGTCAGTATGACTGTTATCCCCATTGTGGTTCATATTGGTAGGCTGCATGTCCAATTTGGACAAGTTATTTTTCAAGTCATCAAGTTGTTTTTCTAAGCTTATTCTCTCTTTTTTACAGCTATCTTCCTTCGTTGCAAATTTTAGCAACTTTGCTTTACACTCACTTAATTATTTAGACAAGGCTTCTTTTTGTATTTGAAAGTCTGTTTCTTCGGGAGCTTCGATTAGCCGAATATTTGGAACTTTCTCCTTCTTCTGTAGTTTCAGAATCAGCTTATCTTTCTCAGCCAACAGCGTGTTCATGGTTTTACCTCAACCATCACTTATAACTAGGTCAAATTGTATCTTATTGACCTGCTATTGAAGAGATCAATTTTCACTTTTCTCTTGCTTGAATTGGTTTTCTAACTCTCTCATAGTACTCCTCAAGTTGTCGCATTTCAATGCTGCTTTCACAAAATTATCATATACAAGATCACTAACCTGCTTGTGAAACTGGATTTTATACAGCACTGGTATCCTTTTCCAATTTAGCTTCATCTCGGTCACTCCATCTTCTGTCAATACCGCTAGGTTTATGGTGTTATCCTTCATATCTCTGTTGGTCATCAAGGAAGTTTTGGTATTAGACAAACCTCTGGCTATAGGCATCGAATCAAACAACCTCTAGGATGAGGCCTGTTTGTTTTTATCATATTGTTTACAGAGGCCGGCCTTGGACCGAAACTTATTTCCAATATCACCCTCCTTAACATCTTGAAACTTATATTCTATAATTTGGATTTCAGGAACTGAAGACTCCTCATCATCTTCTCTCCCACCATCCATTGGAACAGTCAATTGTTCTTGAGTCGCTTCAACAACCAGCTCCTCTTTAGTGGGAGAAGCAATTGACTCGTCTTGAGTAGCCACAACAATTAACTCCTCTTGTATTTCCAATTTAGGCCGCTTGTCCCCACTCCCTTTTTCAGTATCCATATCTATGACTTCTTCTAAGTCACTTTTTCGGCCCACCTCCACGGTGTCCGACACTTGATCTAAATCCATTATTAAATCAAACAACATTAGATCTCCTTCCTGTGACTCTATAGTTCCTTCCGCTTCGGGTTCCCAATGCAGCAAATTTCGCCCCTTTAGCACCCCTTCCATCTCTTGATGTTCAAAAGCGCTTAAATTATAGTCTTTCCTTCTCTTGGAAATATTTTTCAAGGGGTCGTATTCGATGGCCACATCTTTCTTGAACCCTAGTAGCTTCAATAATTCTTCTACATCTGACAAAGCTTCTTTATTCTTCACGATGAAAGGACCTACCTTCCAAGGGTATTTCACATCCGTGCCCTTTTTATATTTTAGGAACTGCACTTCTTCCAAGTCCATTTTCTGCCTGATAAACTCAAGAGCGAAGATTCGTAGTGTCAGGAAAGCGGGAAAAACATAGGGCTCATGTACAAAACCATATAGCCTAATGATTGTAGCCTCTCTCAATAAAAACCAGTCACCGATAGCCACTTCATCCTTCAACTGCATCATTGTTTTTATCTCAGGAAACACTCTAGGAAATTCTTCCCAAAAGATGACTTTATAAACAGGAGTCAAAACATAGTTCAAATAATTGAAAACATTGTCTATCAAAACATTTGTTTCAAGCAGTGAGGAGAAATGTGGGCTTTTGGCGCTGTTGTACATAATCATTTTCATCAACTGCATCTAATATCTAAAAAACCTAGTACTCTGGAAATTACTCAATTGTACATGTATCTTTTCCGCCAAAAATTCATCAAACCTTAGGGATGGGATGAGCCCACTTTCGGACCTAGCCAAACTGATGCTAATCCTAAAAAGTAAACTTAATTGGACTTGAGTCATGTTAATTTTTCATAAATATCAATCTGATCTAGGATCTTAACTGAGAGAATAACATGTACAACATATCTACAGCATATCAATCATGGACACAATAATGCAAGCACACAAGAGACACAGAGTTTCACTGGGAAAAACTAAGAAGGTGAAAAACCCCGCAACTTCCCTAGAAATAGATAGAGCAATGATACAACCCAAGCATAAGAGATAGTCTTCCCCTAGAAACAGCTTCACCTCCTCCACAAGTGCGCCACTCTCCAATGAGAGTATGAGTGAGAAAGTGAATGATCAAATAGAGTGCCTCCCGCACTCTATTTACACTTGACTTGACTTGCCTAATAACCTTTACTAGGTCGGCCTTAAGTTAATCACATAACATAATGCTGACAGGGCCGACCCCCAATAGGGTGGTCTAATAACCCTTTAACCCACATGACTCATACAAGGCCGACCCCATCAAGGTCGTCTAATAACACATCAAGTATAAGTTACGACACTTACAATATAAATGATGACACTTCCGTATAGAGGAATAATAACATCTCCATAGGAATACAAACACTTCCGTATAGAGGAATAATAACATGTCTATAGGAATAAAATATACATGGGTGAAATACATTCTGAAGTTACAATTACATAAACACTCCCTCTTAACTAGGAAGGTATTTCTCGACACAGATCTGCTAGCACAAGTCTTCTTCTCTGGATCATCATCATCGAATCATCATCCTCGAATAATCGTCATCGTCACTGTTGTTGCTATCTCAATCAATATTTGAATCTACTCATCATAGGATGTTCTACAGAGCCAATTGTTTTTCATATTGGATGTAGGCTCACCACCTCTAGGTCTTCATCATCCCTAGCCATATTGCAGAATCCTTGGGACTGATTACGTGCGTCAAAAAAACCTCAAAAGAGCATCCCAGGCCTTTTACGAGCACACAGCTCAACCTATCGGATCTCCTAGGATCTTTTACATGTGATTGTCACAAATCCTTAAAAGAGTGTCTTGCCAAGCAAGTTCTCTAAAGAGCATCTGAGGCCTTTTTCATCCTATCCAGATCTCCAGGACTTATTACCTGTGACCCCTACCACAAAACCTTAAAAGAGTGTCTTGCTAAGGAATATCTCTAAAGAGCATATGACACCTTTTTTATCCTGTCGAAATCTTCAGGACTTATTACATCTGGTCCCCACAAAACCTTAAAAGAGTGTCTTTCCAAGCAAGATCTCTAAAGAGCATCTGAGGCCTTTTTCATCCTATCCAGATCTCCAGGACTTATTACATGTGGTCTAGCAAAACCTTAAAAGAGTGTATTTCCAAGCAAGATCTCTAAAGAGCATATGAGGCCTTTTTCATCCTGTCCAGATCTTCAGGACTTATTACATGCTACCCTTGCACAACCTGTCTACGGCCACAAAGTATCAACCTGATACTCACCATACATCATCCTAATGTACATGATCATCCTGATCATCATCACTGCATCGTCTTGATGCATGTCATCTGGAGAAACATCCTGAAGCTCAACATCTATGATCATCCTGATCATACAATGCATTCACCTGATGCATACCAAGTATCTACCTAATACATATCATCATACATGATCCACCTGATCATACATTGTATCAACTTGATACATACACAAATACATGATCCACCTGATCATACAATGTATCCACCTAATATATATCAACATACATGATCTACCTGGTCATATAATCGTATCCACCTGATACATATATAGATACATGGTCCAAGCATCCAACATGATGCATATACATATACATGATCCAACTAATCATAACAAGCATCCAACATGATGCATATACATATACATGATCCAACTGATCATAACAAGCATCCAACATGATGCATATACAGAGCAGTAATTGGAGCATCGTCCCAATGCTCATCATCCAGTGCTTACATCCACAGCCATGTGAAGGATCCTCCTCTCACCATGCTTGGAATGGCTCCAGCAAATGTGTCCATCACTTCTTCCTCGAAGTTTCATCAATATGAAGAACACCAAGCCTCTCTCTGAATTACTCGAAATTCACTCTGGCTAGTGGCTTTGTCAATACATCTGCAACCTGCTCATCCGTCGCAACATACAGGAGCTTCATTACTCCTCTCTGCACCATATCCCTAATACAGTGATATTTGATCTCAATGTGTTTTCACCTGTCGTGGAACACCGGGTTCTTTGATAGCTTCACACAACTATGGTTGTCACACAAGATACCAGTAGCATACAATGGGAGATCAAATAACTCAGGAAGTGGCTTCCTCAACCATATTGCCTCAAAACTAGCCAAACAAGCTGCAACATACTCTGCTTCGACTGTACTCAGTGCTACGCAGGACTGCTTCTTGCTAAACCAAGAAATCACACCTGATCCCTTCCTGAAGCACTACCCAAAAGTGCTCTTCCTATCTGCAGCACTTCCTGCCCAGTCTGAATCAACATAACCTTGCAGGTTAAACTTTTGAATCGCATCATACTTGAGCCCATAATCAACCGTACCCTTCAGGTACCCCAGAATATGGCTTACAACAACCAGGTGAACATCTCTCGGATCCATCAGGAACTGGCACAATGTGTGCACCGCAAAGAAAATATCTGGTATCGTGTTCATCAAGTACATAGAGGACCCAATCATCTGACGATACATAGTGACATCAACTAGCTCAGATGAAGCATCACAAAGAAGCTTCAGGTTCGATGCCATAGGTGTGGCCATGGCCTTGTAGTCCATCATCCCGAACCTCTTCAAGATCTCTACAGCATACTTCCCTTGTCCAAGGAAGATCCCATCTACACTCTGCCACACCTCCATGCCTAGAAAATAGTGCATCATCCCCAAGTCCTTCATCTCGAACTCGGCAACAAGCTTCCTCTTGGTATCGGAAATCAATCCATCCTCACCTATAACAAACATGTCATCCACACACAAGAGTAGTATCACAGGATTTCCTTCCTCAACCTTGTAGTAAAGGTTAGAATCCGCTTTACTCTTGGTAAATCCCAAACTGGATAGAAAGTTGTCTATCCTCCCATAACAAGTCCTAGGAGCTTTCTTCAAGCCATACAAGGCTTTCTTCAACCTGCACACATATCACTTCCTGTCATGTGTCTCAAAACCAAGTGGCTGCTCCACATACACTTCCTCCTTGACTACACCATTCAAGAAAGCTGTCTTGACATCCATCTGGTGTATCTTCCATTTCATCATTGCATCTAGATCAAGTACTGATCTAATGGAAGTGTATCAGACCACAGGAGCAAAAGTCTCTTCATAATTAATCCCTGCTTTCTGGGAGAAGCCACGAGCTACAAACCTCGCTTTGTATTTGTCCATGCTACCATCTGCAGCATGCTTGATCTTAGAGATCAACTTAGAAGTCACAACAAACTTCCCTTTAGGTCTTGGGACCACATCCCAAGCATGATCGATTGGTACTTCTCGACCATGGCATCTTTCTACTGTATCCCATATCCTGGGAACTTCAGACTCTTCAATATCTTCAATAGATAGTTTGAACTTCGTTGTTGGAACAAATGTTGTATTCCTTCTTTTGTAGGTGATGGTATACGATCTTTCCTACAAAACAAGTTAAATTGCATGATTAGAAACATCTCATAGTTTTCAGAACAATTTCTTACACATAAAGAAATATGTCATACAGTCATGCAATTATTTTCGCCAACGCTTCAATACAATATTTATCTCGTAACTTTCTAGATGCCTTCCAATCTCTACTAGAACATTGTTAAGAGTTTTCACTACTCCCAACATGTCAGCAAAGAGGTTTCATTCTAGATAAGTAGCAATGGAATGTTGTACAGTGCCATAGGCCACTTACCCATCACATGCATATTAGTAGTAAATTGTTCATTAATGCAATTATTCTAATATGCATAATACACACCCTGAGTTTAGGAACATAAGCATATACATCATTGAAAAATATAATTTAAACAAACAAATATGCAAGAAATGACAATTCAAATACTTATCTTTGTTTGGTTTGTAGGGTGGACTCCCTCTCAATATTTGCTTCCTTGCAGGAACTACTGGAGTCTGCTCCCTCTTGATCTGGGTTACTTGTCTTTGAACTTATATCCATCCTCGATCACTATGCATACTTACTAGTATCATCATTGTGTTATCCTCGAGATCTCATACAAACATTCATTAGTGTAATCTCAATACTATCAAATGATTCTAACTAATTTTAAACATGTATAGTCATGATCATTTCAAACAAGCATTAGTATTTAAGGTTTCAGGGAGTACTTCTTTTACTCATGCATATTCTCATTTGACCATAGAACTCTTCTAGTTAGTCATATCATCAATCAAGGTAAGAAACATAATATGCATAAACCCTTGAATACCCACACTTATAACTTCATGAATAATCATTATCAATCATGCGAAGTATACTTATAAAAGATATCCTACCACAAGGTAGGGTTCTAACTTGATATAAGAAAAACATACCTGGATTATTATGTTAGTTAGTTATGTCTAACATGCCTGCATAATGTCTTCTTGTTCTTCTTCAAAGACTTGTGTTAGTAACCTGTATAACTCATAAGCTGACCATTGTAGAGTCAAAATATACATACCTCGTAAGTAGAGCTTCTATAATGGATATGGATGAGTCTTTGTCTTGATGTTACCATGGTCATATGTTCTTGATCTAGAACTTGATTTGTCTTTCTTGATGTACCTTTCATGTTAGCGGACAACATCAACGTCATACAACATCATGGTGCATTAGTACAATCATAAGTGTCATAACCCTAATCAATGAATGTCTACAAGCATTCATACTTTTACTAAGGTGATAATACAAGTCTAAGATTAATCAAGATTGTACTAATAATATGAAGACAAACATATCATAAACTTAATCATAAACAAATTTCACAAACATACTTGTAACTCTTCAAGTCATACCTATCGGGATTGCTTGTAGACTTCTTGTGTAAGGCCTTATCCTCATCTCCCTCTGGAAGTGGAATCTCTTCACTTATGAAGGTGTCTAATTCATTATCTTCTAGGATTAGCCCAATCCTTTTGATTTGCAAAAAACTGGATCTAGAGATGGATTAGGGTTTGTCAGAGAAACACTAAAAGTTCAAACTTTGAATTTCAAACTTCTGAAAGGATAGAAAGATGCTCCTCGATGAGCTAATCAAGTTGGTATACTTAGAATTTGAAAACTGCAAAGTTTCACCCCTCAAACTTGCCTTCGAAACTTCCACATCTTCTGGACAAGATCCCGAACTAGGGTTTGCTAAAGACCGTCCTTCTTCCCAACCAAAAAATTTGATCTTTGACTCTAAATTTTGAATTTTATGAGTAGCATTTAGCCATGGTCTCTGACTACAAAATTTCAACATTCTCTGAAACCCTATTTCCCGGAGCCATCAATGAAGGTGCTCAAAATCCAATTCTGGTTTGACATAAATATGCACCTGATTATTTCTGGTGTAACTTCGAAGTTACGAATCCATGGGGTCTGAAACTGTGACCTGTGGTAGCCCGACCTATCATCTTTCCAACCCCATAGGTCTGACCTCAATTCGATTCTCTCAAGGAGAGTTATGCCAAGTGTCGCAACATGACCTGTTTATGAGATAAAACATGAGAGCGAATGTGTACGGCATGCCAGGTGTCATTGGTTCAACTTCGGCCTGTGAAAACATTACCTGAGAAACTACAGTCTATTCCCTACCTGTCACTTTTTACAAAATTTCATTTGGAGATTCCTAGCCAACATTGTGACCTTTTTTCCTAGGTCAGCTGTTTATGACTGAGATCTGGAAGAGGCAGAAAACCTAGATTGTACAGATCATAAAAACACAAAGTACTACAAATTAAAAGTTGTGATTCGGACATAAGGTACATGGGGATCTTATCTTCGACTTGTAAGAGTATCAGTTACTGAAACATCACTGAAATGTATTTATAGTGAAAGTGCTACGATGACTAGTTTTTTCTATATCAAGCCCTAGCTTCGCAAGTGAAACAAGTGTCATAAATGCCATACCATGCGTTTTTTCAGGCTATCTCTGATACCATGTTAATTTTTCAAAAATATTAATCTGATCTAGGATCTTAACTGAGAGAATAACATGTACGTCATATCAATAGCATATCAATCATAGACACAATAATGCAAGCACACAAGAGACACAGAGTTTCACCAGGGAAAACCAAGAAGGTGAAAAACCCCGCAACTTCCTCAGAGATAGATAGAGCAATGATACAACCCAAGCATAAGAAATAGTATTCTCCTAGCAGCAACTTCTCCTCCTCCACAAGTGCGCCACTCTCCAATGAGAGTATGAGTGAGAAAGTGAATGATCAAATAGAGTGCCTCCCACACTCTATTTATACTTGACTTGACTTGCCTAATAACCTTTACTAGGTCAGCCTTAAGTTAGCCACATAACATAATGCTGACAGGGCCAACCCCCAATACTGTGGTCTAATAACCCTTTAACCCACATGACTCATATAGGGATGACCCCATCAAGTTGGCCTAATAACCCATCAAGTATAAGTTACGGCACTTACAATATAAATGGTGACACTTCCGTATAGAGGAATAATAACATCTCTATAGGAATACAAACACTTTTGTATAGAGGAATAATAACATCTCTATAGGAATACAATATACATAGGTGAAATACATTCCTATGTTACAATTACATCAACACTCCCTCTTAACTAGTAAGGTATTTCTCGGTACAGATTTGCTAGCACAAGTCTTCTTCTCTGGATCATCATCATCGAATCATCATCCTCGAATCATCGTCATTGTCACTGCTGCTGCTATCTCAATCAATCTCTGAATCTACTTGTCATAGGAAGTTCTACAGAGCCAATCCTTTTTCATACTAGATGCAAGCCCACCACCTGTAGGTCTTCATCATGCCTAGCCATACTGTGGAATCCTCGAGACTGATTACGTGCGTCAACAAAACCTCGAAAGAGTTTCCCAGGACTTTTACGAGCACACAGATCAACCTATCGGATCTCCCAGGATCTTTTACATGTGACTGTCACAAAACCTTAAAAGCGTGTATTGCCAAGCAAAATCTCTAAAGAGCATCTGAGGCCTTTTTCATCCTGTCCAGATCTCCAGGACTTATTACATGTGACCCCTACCACAAAACCTTAAAAGACTGTCTTGCCAAGTAAGATATCTAAAGAGCATATGAGGCCATTTTCATCCTATACAGATCTCCAAGACTTATTTAATGTGGTCCCCACAAAAATTTAAAAGAGTGTCTTGCGAAGCAATATCTCTAAAGAGCATCTGAGGCCTTTTTCATCCTGTCCATATCTCCAAGACTTATTACATGTGGTCTAGCAAAACCTTAAAAGAGTGTCTCGCCAAGCAAGATCTCTAAAGAGCATCTGAGGCCTTTTTCATCCTGTCCAGATCTCTAGGACTTATTACATTCTACCCTTGCACAACCTGTCCATGGCCACAGAGTATCAACCTGATACTCACCGTACATCGTCCTGGTCTACATGATCATCCTGATCATCATCACTACATCGTCCTGATGCATGTCATCTGGAGCAACATCCTGAAGCTCATCATCTATGATCATCCTGATCATAGAATGCATCCACTTGATGTATACCAAGTATCTACCTGATACATATCATCATATATGATCCACCTGATCATACAATGTATCCACCTGATATATACACAGATGCATGATTCACCTAATCATACAATGTGTCCACCTGATATATATCAACATACATGATCTACCTGATCATACAATCGTATCCACCTGATACATATATAGATACATGGTCCAAACATCGAACATGATGCATATACATATACATGATCCAACTGATCATAACAAGCATCCAACATGATGCATATACAGAGAAGTAACTGGAGCATCGTCCTGATGCTCATCATCCAGCGCCTACAACGACAGCCATGTGAAGGATCCTCCTCTCACCATGCTTGGAATGGCTCCAGCAAATGTGTCCATCACTTCTTCCTCGAATTGTCATCAATCTGAAGAACACCAAGCCTCTCTCTGAAGTACTCGAACTTCACTCTGGCTAGTAGCTTCGTCAATACATCTACAACCTGCTCATCCATCGCAACATACAGGAGCTTCACTGCTCCTCTCTGCACCATATCCCTGATATAGTGATATTTGATCTCAATGTGTTTCGACCTTTCATGGAACACCGGGTTCTCATACAACTTCACACAACTCTGGTTGTCACACAAGATACCAGTAGCCTCCAACAGGAGATCAAATAACTCAGGCAGTAGCTTCCTCAACCATATTGCCTCACAACTAGCCGAACAAGCTGCAACATACTCTCCTTTAGCTGTAATTAGTGCTACGCGGGACTACTTCCTGCTAAACCAAGACATTACACCTGATCCCATCAAGAAGCATCACCCAAAAGTGCTCTCCCTATTTGCAGCACTGCCTGTCCAATCTGAATCAACACAACCCTGTAGGTTAAACTTTTGATTCACATCATACTTGAACCCATAATCAACTGTACCCTTTAGGTACCTTAGAATATGCTTTACAGCAACTGGTTGAACATCCCTCGGATCCGTCAAGGACTGGCTCAATGTGTTCACCAAAAAGCAAATATATGGTCTCATGTTCGTCAAGTAC
This sequence comes from Larix kaempferi, assembly GCA_027924585.1. Taxonomy (NCBI): domain Eukaryota; kingdom Viridiplantae; phylum Streptophyta; class Pinopsida; order Pinales; family Pinaceae; genus Larix; species Larix kaempferi. The sequence goes on from BSBM01001163.1 coordinate 228,216, forward strand.
ATAGAGGACCCCATCATCTAACGATACATAGTGACATCAACTGGCTCAGATGAAGCATCACACAAAAGCTTCAGGTTTGATGCCATAGGTGTGGCCATGGCCTTGTATTCCATCATCCCGAACCTCTTCAGGATCTTTACTGCATACTTCCCTTGTCCAAGGAAGATCCCATCTGCACTCTGCCACACCTCCATGCCTAGAAAATAGTGCATCATCCCCAAGTCCTTCATCTCGAACTCGGCAGCAAGCTTCCTCTTGGTATCGGCAATCAATCCATCCTCACCTATAACAAACAGGTTGTCCACATATAAGAGTAGTAACACAGGATTTCCTTCCTCAACCTTGTAGTAAAGGTTAGAATCCGCTTTACTCTTGGTAAAGGCCAAACTAGATAGAAATCTGTCTATCCTCCCATAACAAGTCCTAGGAGATTACTTCAAGCCATACAAGGCTTTCTTCAACCTGCACACATATGACTTCCTGTCATGTGTCTCAAAACCAAGTGGCTGCTCCACATACACTTCCTCCTTGACTACACCATTCAAGAAAGCTTTCTTGACATCCATCTGGTGTATCTTCCATTTCATCACTGTAGCCAGATCAATTACTGATCTAATGGAAGTGTATCTGACCATAGGATCAAAAGTCTCTTCATAATAAATCCCTTCTTTCTAGGAGAAGCCACGAGCTAGAAACCTCTCTTTGTATTTCTCCATGCTACCATCTGCAGCATGCCTGATCTTATAGATCCACTTGGAAGTCACAACAAACATCCCTTCAGGTCTTGGGACCACATCCCAAACATGATCAATTGGTACTTCTCGACCATGGCATCTTTTTACTGTATGCTGTATCTTGGTAACTTTAGACTCTTCAATATTTTCAATAGATAGTTTTAACTTCGCTAATGGAACAAATGTTGTATTCCTTCTTTTGTAGGTGATGGTATACGATCTTTCCTACAAAACAAGTTAAATTGCATGATTAGAAATATCTCATAGTTTTTAGAACATTTTCTTACACATAAAGAAATATGTCATGTAGTCATGCAATTATTTTCGCCAATGCTTCAATACAACATTTATCCCTTAACTTTCTAGATGCCTTCCAATCTCTACCAGAACATTGTTAAGAGTTTGCACTACTCCCAACATGTCAGCAAAGAGGTTTCATTCTAGATAAGTAGCAATGGAATGTTGTACAGTGCCATAGCCCACTTACCCATCACATGCATATTAGTAGTATACTTTTCATTAATGCAATTATTCTAATATACATAATACACACCCTAATTCTAGGAACATAAGCATATACATCATTGAACAATATTATTTAAACAAACAAATATGCAAGAAATGAGAATTCAAATACTTATCTTTGTTTGGTTTATAGGGTGGACTTCCTCTCAATATTTGCTTCCTTGCAGGAACTACTGGAGTGTGCTCCCTCTTGATCTGGGTTACCTATCTTTGAACTTATATCCATTGTCGATCACTATGCATACTTACTAGTATCATCATTGTGTTATCCTCGAGATCTCATACATACATTCATTAGTGTAATATCAATACTATCAAATGATTCTCACTAATTTTAAACATGTATAGTCATGATCATTTCAAACAAGCATTAGTATTCAAGGTTTCAGGGCGTACTTCTTTTACTCATGCATATTCTCATTTGACCATAGAACTCTTCTGGTTAGTCATATCATCAATCAAGGTAAGAAACATAATATGCATAAACCCTTGAATAACCAAACTTATAACTTCATGAATAATCATTATCAATCATGCCAAGTATACTTATAAAAGAGATCCTACCACAAGGTAGGGTTCTAACTTGATATAAGAAAAACATACCTATATTATTATGTTAGTTAGTTATGTCTAACATACCCGCATAATGTCTGATTGTTCTTCTTCAAAGACTTGTGCTAGTAACCTGCATAACTCATAAGCTAACCATTGTAGAGTCAAAATATACATACCTCCTAAGTAGAGCTTCTATAATGGATATGGATGAGTCTTTGTCTTCATGTTACCATGGTCATATGTTCTTGATCTAGAACTTGATTTGTCTTTCTTGATGTACCTTTGATGTTAGCGGAAAACATCAACCTCATACAACATCATGGTGCATTAGTACAATCATAAGTATCATAACCCTAATCAATGAATGTCTACAAGCATTCATACTTTTATTAAGGTGATAATACAAGCCTAATATTAATCAAGATTGTACTAATAATATGAAGACAAATATATCATAAACTTAATCATGAACAAATTTCACAAACATACCTATAACTCTTCAAGTCATACCTGTCGCGATTGCTTGTAGACTTCTTATGTAAGGCCTTAGCCTCACCTCCCTCTGGAACTGGAATCTCTTCACTTATGTAGGTGTCCAGTTCATTCTCTTCTAGGATTAACCCAATCCTCTTGATTTGCAAAAAACTAGATCTGATGTTGGATTAAGGTTTGTCAGAGAAACCCTAAAAATTCAAACTTTGAATTTCAAACTTCTGAAAGGATAGAAAGATGCTCCTCGATGAGCTGATCAAGCTGGTATACTTAAAATTTGAAAATTGCAAAGTTTCACCCCTCAAAATTGCCTTTGAAACTTCCAAATCTTATGGATAGGATCCCGAACTAGGGTTTGATAAAGCTTGGCCTTCTTCCCAACCAAAAAATTTGATCTTGGAATCTAAATTTTGAATTTGATGAGTAGCATTCAGCTGTGGTCTCTGACTACAAAAATTTCAACATTCTCCGAAACCCTAATTCCCAGAGCCATAAATGAAGGTGCTCAAAATCCAATTCTGTTTTGATAGAAATATGCACCTGATTCTTTCTGGTTTAATTCCGAAGTTACAAATCAACGGTGTCTCAAACTGTGACCTGTGGTAGCCCGACCTGTCATCTTTCAAACCCCATAGGTCTGTCCTCAATTGGATTCTCTAAGAGAGAGTTATGCCAAGTGTTGCAACGTGACCTTTTTATGGGATACAACAAGAGAGCGAATTTGTATGGCATGCCACATGTCACGGGTTCAACTTGGGCCTCTGAAAACATTACCTGAGAAACTACATTCCATGCCCTACCTGTCACTTTTTACGAAATTTCATTTGAAGCTTCCTAGCCCATGTTGTGACCTTTTTTCCTAGGTCACCTGTTTATGACTGAGATCTGGAAGAGGCAGAAACCCTAGATTGTACAGATCATAAAACAAAAAGTACAATGAATTAGAAGTTGTGCTTCGGACAAAAGGTACATGGGGATCTTATCTTCGAGCTGTAAGAGTTTTAGATACTGAAACCTCGTCGAAATTTATTTATAGCGAAAGTGCTATGATGACTGGTTTTTTCTATATCAAGCCCTAGCTTCGCAAGTGCAACAAGTGTCATAAATGCCATACCATGCCTTCTTTCAGGATATCTCTGATACCATTTTAATTTTTCAGAAATATCAATCTAATCTAGGATCTTAACTAAGAGAATAACATGTACAGCATATCTACAGCAAATAAATCATGGACACAATAATGCAAGCACACAAGAGACATAGAGTTTCACCGGGGAAAACCAAGAAGGTGCAAAACCCTGCAACTTCCTCAGAGATAGATAGAGCAATGATACAACCCAAGCATAAGAGATAGTCTTCTCCTAGCAGCAGCTTCTCCTCCTCCACAAGTGCGCCACTCTCCAATGAGAGTATGAGTGAGAAAGTGAATGATCAAATAGAGTGCCTCCCGCACTTTATTTATACTTGACTTGACTTTCCTAATAACCTTTACTAGGTCGGCCTTAACATAACCACTTAACATAATGTTGACAGTGCCAACCCCCAATAGGGTGGTATAATAACCCTTTAACTCACATGACTCATATAGGGCCGACCCCATCAAGGTGGTCTTATAACCCATCAAGTATAAGTTACGACACTTACAATATAAATGACGACACTTCCGTATAGAGGAATAATAACATCTCTATAGAAATACAAACACTTCCGTATAGAGGAATAATAACATCTCTATAGGAATACAATATGCATGGGTGATATACATTCTGAAGTTAAAATTACATCAACAAGTCACCCACAAATCAGTATCCAATCCTAAAAACTAAGCTAAGAAAGAAAAAACCAACTGGGATTTGTCATAAAAAAGTCTAACATTTAAGGGGTAGGGTTCTTTGGTGATTTCTGAGCCGGGTTTCAGACACGTAGTTAAGAAAGCTTGATGGCTTTCGGGGTTGATTTGGCGATACAAGGAATCCATAGACTCTTTAGAAAAACCTCCAACTCCTGGTACTAAGACTCGGGAATGAAAAAGGAATTCCTAACAACTGATGCATCTACATTAGAGACAATTCTGTACTTATGTGATTCCATAATTACTCTTTGGGGTTTTGAGTAATTCGAAGAACGCCATATTACAAACTTAGGGAAAGAGGACACTTGGTCAAGGCAAAAGAAAATGAACGACGACCTAAAGATCCCATGTATATCGAGTCCCTATTCATGAAAGGCTTCCAATCTCTTCTTAATTTCTAGAACCGAGAGCCGAATGCATGTGTCAAATACATCGATGTCTCTATCTTCCAGCGCAACCTTAACCCTACAACTGGTAGAAGCTTCCTCTTCCCCCATCTTATGACTGTAAAAGGCTTAGATTTTCAGAGAATGGCGGTTATAGATCATACATGTCACTTTGGAAGCCCTGCACGCACCCTATCAAAGGTTCTGTCGCCTTCGTTGTCTGCCACACGCCGAGAGACTTTTTGACTTCGACAAGCTTCAAAACAAATCTCAACCTTCATGGGCGTTCTTATATATATAACCGTGCTTCCATAACCTCCGGCTTCTTAGGCCAGCTGTCCTTTGATCTCAACCGTTTGAACTCCCACGTGTTCACTTTCTGTCATCGGATCTGGCTTTCCCTTTACCCACTGATTTGACAACCCATCTATTTCTACCGTGGGATCATCTTGCTAGTTTTCATCTGGGTCATTCATTTCACCCATATGCGTCTACGGGGTAATATTGCATGCACCCAAAAAGTTTCCCTCTATCGCCTTTTCTCCATGCGATAAGATTTAAAGTTGACACCTGTCGGGCGATAAAGGTCCATTGCATCTGCCCTGCCGCTATCCAGCATGCTACTTCTTGATGCAACTATCTATGAGAGCCCTCCATCTCTTCTCAAGCCTGCATCCACAGTGAGTTCTCATGCTCCATTTAACTCTTAGATCATTCGTCTGCTGGTGGGGTCCTCCCTATTATATCTTGTGCATTTCCAACTTCCACCAGCCATTGATGCGGCTCTCCTTTCCATCCGAACCATAGATCTGCCAGAGAATTAGGCCTTTACTCTACTAAATGAGCCGAAACCCTAAGATCTCGAAAGGATACCTCCATCATAGATCCTTGCACTGGTCCCCACCATCTCATGTGTCCAATATGGCATTGGTAACTGCTCCTTTCTCCTTGCGATGCCCTCTTAAGTCGACACCTATCCGGCGGGACCAAGCCCATTGCATCCACATACTCCCTTTCTTCCTCGTAACTTAGCCATGTGACGGTCCATTGAACGTCATCTATCATGCTCTCACTCTAGATCGACGGTGCCGACGTGTGCGACACTTAGTATTTCATGATTCGCCCACGGACTATAGGTTTTAGGGTATTCTCCGCTTTCCTTTAGTCATTTTATTTTCCTATTTAATACCGAGCCTTTGACATTAGTCCATTTTTATTGCGTTGGACGTTTTCTAGACCATTCCTTCTCATGTCCTAGCACCTGGCCATCGAGGATGGAGATTACTTCAAGCTTCCATCAAGTAGCTGTCTGACCCTCCACCTTTCATACACAGGTTTTTATGCTACAAAAAGAGCAAAAAATATATAGGTGCTAACATTATGCATTAAAGGTTACATTTTGTAGTTTAGCCATGTAATAATGTTACATTTTGTAGTTTTCCCATGTACTACTTGTACTAGTTCTTTAGTTAAAGTTTTAAATGTCGTCATAAAAAATGTCCTATGTTTTCTTCTTCTTTTTTTTTGCAATATTCCATACGGTACCCATGACATTTTAGAATCTTTGCATATGAAAGTATACATTTAAATGTAAACTGTAGCATTTAAATGTAAAGTGGAGCTATAAACTGACCAAGTATTTGTATGCAGACACTCCTATATTGGGGAGGAAAATAGAGCGATATGTGTGGATTGGCTTTATTGCAGTTTAGCTTTATTGCAGTGTGCACAGATGCTCAAGAGATAAGAAGACTCGGGCGGCGGGATATTGTACTAGCATGGAGGGGAACCCAAACGGCTCAAGAATGGATGGAGGATGTTCGGGACATTTTAGTTCCTGCCCGATTATCGATTACTCATTTCAAGAACAAGGGTGTCCGAGCTGGATTGTCTGCTACTACTCGTTTCAACGACAACGGCGTCCGAGTGGAGGACGGGTTTTTAAGCTACTACGTCTCTCACAGAGAAAATTCAAATTCTGCCAGAGATACTGTTATTTCAGAAATTCTAAGAATGGTGGATGAATACAAGGAAGAAAGTTAGAGCGTGACTTTAACTGGACACAGCTTAGGAGCTGCTCTGGCAACGTTAAGTTCGTATGATGTTAAAAAAATTATGAACGCAAATTCACTGGCACGGCCTATACCTGTGACTGTGTTTGCATTCGCAAGCCCGCGAGTGGGAAATAGAGCATTCGCCCTGCGAATGAAGGAGCTCGCCGTGAAGGTGCTGCGTTTGGTGAACAAGAACGATATTGTTCCCAAAGTTCTAGGACTTGTTTTCAACGAGAATTCTTGTAGATGGTTGAGCAAAATCTTCGATTGGCTTCCCTGGACATATTTTCGCGCGGGCGTGCAAATTGTTTTGAATAATGACGACTCTCCCATTTTGAGAGGGCTCCATAATCTTGATCCTGCTTTCACCCACAGTTTAAAGAACTATCTTCATCTGTATGATTGTTATATCGGAGAAGGTAAGCCTTTCAAATCTTCAGGGAAGAGAGACCTGGATCGAGTTGATGAGACTAACTAACAGAAAACCATAGAATCACTACTACAAGGTGGGGTTATTTAAGACAATTTTTTAAGACGAAATTAAGGTAATACAATTTTTAAGACAAAATTAGAATTTGTCTTAAATATATTTTAGGAAGGTTTAAAACTATATTTTTATACAATATTAACATTTTTTCTCAATATTGTGTTTTTAAGTTACTATTTTCTTATATAGAAACTGGTTTTATGGAGGGCAAATGAATGAGTTATGATTTTATGGAAAGAAAAGGAATTGGGGTTTTTAGTAAAGCTTTTCCAAAACTGCAAATGAAGCTGAAGGTAGCTGCACCAAAGCTGAAGGCGGAGCTTGTGTAGATCAATGAGGTGCGTGGACCTTGAAGGTAACTGCAGGATCAAAGATGAAAGTGATAGCCATACTTGTGGTTGGACAAGTTGAGCTGAAATTTGAGTAGGTAAGCGAAATCTACATCTTTGTATTCCTATATATACACATTTGCTTCTTAATCATGTATGGCGGACTGCATTGGAGGATGGTGGACTACATTGGAGCAAACAACACGAACAAAATGAAGGACGCGGCTGAGCTATTCAACCATCTTTTGGATCTTGAAGATCAATATTATTTTGGTTCAGGTACCCGGAGCTTTTATTTTATATTATTTCCTCTGAGATTTTCTCTTCTCAGCTTTCAGAATTCGTCTTCCTCCTTTCATTTCAAAAATAGCATTCATTACTTGTCTTTCTTGCTGTTGATTTCTTCATCCTTGCAATGAGGGTTTGGTTCTGTAATTAGTTGATCTGAGCTTTGCTCTTCTATGCTCTCAGAAACCTGGAGGGATTAGTCATTTCATTGCAGAAATATCTTTTATCCTTTAGTTTAATCATTTTCATTTTAGAGTAGACATTGATTAGAGTCTACTTATTTTGTATTTCGTTCTTTTTATTTAATAAGATATTTGCCAAAGTGAATCTCGTAGCATCAAACCCCATTTATTTGCATACATCTTCCTCCAAAAGTGAGAACAATCCACCTTTGATCAAGAAACAACTGAATGTTTTTGAAATGGCATGATACAAGAATATCCTAAACTTGGGTGGTTGATCTCCCTTCTCCACATTTAAATTCTTCACTTTTAAGCTGACTACGACATCCAGGTATCAACACAGACTCCATGATGATGCAACTTTTCTCATCATTCACTGAGATCTAGGGCATAAATGGCATCACTGTGATTAGAGTCTACTTATTTTGTATTTCGTTCTTTTTATTTAATAAGATATTTGCCAAAGTGAATCTCGTAGCATCAAACCCCATTTATTTGCATACATCTTCCTCCAAAAGTGAGAACAATCCACCTTTGATTAGACATTGATTAGAGTCTACTTATTTTGTATTTCGTTCTTTTTATTTAATAAGATATTTGCCAAAGTGAATCTCGTAGCATCAAACCCCATTTATTTGCATACATCTTCCTCCAAAAGTGAGAACAATCCACCTTTGATCAAGAAACAACTGAATGTTTTTGAAATGGCATGATACAAGAATATCCTAAACTTGGGTGGTTGATCTCCCTTCTCCACATTTAAATTCTTCACTTTTAAGCTGACTACGGCATCCAGGTATCAACACAGTCTTACGTCCAAAACTCCATGATGATGCAACTTTTCTCATCATTCACTGAGATCTAGGGCATAAATGCCATCACTGTCATTTCATGGTCCTGTGTAAGCGATATGGTTCTCATAAAAATGAGTGCTGAGTTGTGGTGAATGAAGTAGTTTTGGTGCAATGAGGGTTTAGTTCTGTAATTACTTTATCTGAGCGTTTCTCTTCTATGCTCTCAGAAAACCTGGAGGGCTTAGTCATTTCATTGCAGAAATATCTTTTATCCTTTAGTTTAATCATTTTCATTTATGTTTATTAATTCTAGCAATCTTTTTTTTTCGTTTTTGGGTTAGTTGATTTCAACAATCTCTTTCATTTCTATCAATTTTTTTTGCCTTGCATGGATGGTTCGGTTCTGTTTTGATATGGGGTTTCTATGTCACATGAGGGATGAGTGAAAAACCCATACGCAGACCAAAATAACTGTTGGTCGAACACAAGTCGGTCCTTCAATAAATCGTATAGTCAAAAAGCTCGTCGCTTCCAAAGCTAGTTCGCCGATCATATATGCCGACCTCAAAAACCTTCTCCAAATTAAAGGAATTTCTCACCAAGGCAACAAATTTCGTTGTGTGGATTAAACCTCCTCCATTATTTCGTAATGATTACTTATTTATTTGCTTTATGGATATGTGAAAAATGGCGAGGCAGGCAAAAAGATATTGCCCCGGAAGACACCAAGACAATTGTACGCGGTCTATTACAGGGTATGGGAACAGGGCTCCTGGTGGTGGCAAATATCCTTGAAAGATTCGAAGATGTTTCTAACAATAGAAATGGGTGCCTTCATCTTTTAAAGGAAATGATACTTCTGGCCAAAGTTGTTAAGCAGATCAAGGAACGCCCGTAGTTGCAGGAAAGAATGTACGATGAAGTCAAAGATACAACATAACTGATCGTTGAAGGGTCTATCAAGTGTTGTTCTCAAATGGATTCTTCTCGATTTTCCAAGTGAATGATTCACACTCTAAATATTATTAGTTTATTAATGTGTATATAGTAGACCTTTTGTCTTAAATCAATTTGGAAGCACTATGTTTAGTACCTAAAGATACGAGTGCTTTAATGGAATTTCACTTATTTGCTTATTAATAAGGCATGTGTTTAGTACCTCGAGATGATGAGTGCTTTAATGGAATTTCAAGTATTTTCTTATTAATATTAATATGTATATAATAAAGGAGTACTCTAATAGATGGACTATTCAATGCACTTTTTTCCTGAATCGAGTGACTCAAGTATGCAATTCCAGCAACTGTAATTTTACATAATTTTTTGACTGTAAAATAAAAAATGGAAATCGTCCTTTAACCTACTTGTATAATAAATGACATTTGTCTCAATCCATCAATAAGGAATGGAAAATCTATGTGCAGTACTTAGATATGATTTCCTTAATAGAATTTCATTGTTTGATTGCAGGTTCTTCTCTAGTTCAATTAACAAGAAAGAGCCGGGTGAACTTGCACAACACTTAGATGCTATGTACAAGCATATTTATATCCAAATGGGTATAGAAATATATGATGTTAGTCATTGTCAGAAGGCAAATATCTCCGGACATTATCTTGAAAATGCAGGTGAATATGTTGTCAAATTAATTAAATTATATTTTGTGTGAAGTTAGGACTTATAAATAACTTTAAAGGATGGGTGTGATGTTTGATGTTATTCCAACAATTGGAATTCAGGAGGCCATCATAGAATTAGTTGTTGATTTATTGGAATGGGGAAGCGAAAAGAATGCTATCGCACTCATATTACATGGTTTTGGTGGGATGGGTAAGACAACTCTCGCAGATGCTATTTTTTCAGTGGTTAACATTGTTCAGGATGTCAATATTCGATTGTTCAACTTTTTGACAACATAGAGTCACCTCCAAAAATAATAGAGCTGCAAAAATTGATATTAAAAGATTTGATGGGATCGAAAAATATTCCCCAGATTAGAAAACATGAAGACAAACAACAAGAGCCGAGCCGCATGTTAGAGGAAAAGCCTGCATTTATTTATATTGATAATGCTTTGAGTGAACTTGAGCTCGCAAATTTAGATTTCATTTTACTGTGTTAGAGTTTAAGTACGTTTGGAGTAGACACTCTACCCATCTTCTTTGTATGAATTAGATTTCATTTCATTGTAGTTTAATTGAAAATATTATGATTCTGTGTTTGATTTTTTAGATTTCATTTTACTGTGTTAGAGTTTAAATACGATGGATGCTTTTGCTGTAGACTCTATCCATCTTATGTGTATGAATTAGATTTCATTTCACTGTGTCAGAGTTTAAATATGAAATATATTTCATTTCACTGTGTCAGTGTTTAAATACGAGGAAATCTTTTGGAGTAGACACTCCATGCATGAATTAGCTATGGTGATTGATAATCATACCAATTTACAGGGAAGACAAGAGGCATATAAATTCAGTCTGATTCTTCTTATCTTTGTCGCTCTTCGATATATTAATAACCATTTATGGATACGTATTTCTCCTTATCAGAATGCAAGGAGAAGTATTTCTTGTTATCAGAATGCATGGTGCAAACACTAGATTCAGTCCAAGAGTATCTAGTTTGAGCAGGTTGAGCGAGAGGGAACCTGGTAATTTGTTCATTCCTTGTCAAATGAGAGTGAGAGCTAGGTGTTAGAATAACACCAATACCATGCTTGTTTTCGATCAACCTGCTTGAACTGGATACTCTGTTTGGCTAAATTTATTGTTCGATTTCATGAATAATATGGGCCACTGCAACTTCGAGTTTTTGGTTGTCGCCATTATATAGGGAGAGGATGGCTGAAGATTGAACAGTATGTGTTTAAAATTTATTGAAACCTGACAGAATCACTCCCACTGTGCTTTCTTCTTTTCCTTTATTTAAAACTAATTGGAAGAATTGTATTTGCATATTTCACTCTCTTCATCATTCTCAAGTGCTTTGGAATTGTATTTGTTGTTCATCATTCTAAGATTGCCACCAAATTCAGTCCATGCCAAAATTTGGCTATATTTATGGAACACTCGAAAAATCTTCGAATATGGTTTATGACGGTGCATGGGAAGGTAAATATCTCTGTCAAGTAATTAAAAATGTGGAATGGAAAAATATACGTTTATGGCGATAAATCACTGAATAATGTTCTCCTAACTTGTTGCAAAACCATAATCTACCAATTGGTAATTGCATATGCGCCAAATATGGGTGGTTCCAAGATACAGTTTCAGTAGTTTTGTTTCCTTGGTATTGAAATTCTCGATCTATTTATATATCTAATGAACTCTCTGTAGTGAGACAATTATTGACATTCTTTTTCTTTTTGTTCTCTATTGAGACATTTATTGACTTACCAGACCATTCTTGCAATGAGTATGCCCAAGACTCTCGAGAATCTGCATGCCTATGAGGTAAGGTTTGCATTTTGTAAAAATTATTATTTCTATCAGTAGTTTGCAAAAGTGTCTGTTAAAAAAATGGTTGTGTTGAAGAGGAGAAGAAGTGAGGGTTATCCTTATGAAGAGAAGGAAGACGAGGGCATTTCTTGGAAGAAAAGAGAAGATAGTGGGAGGCGCTCTAAGGAGACTCTGAACGGAATTACTTGGCCCATTTTTCAGCAAGAAAAAGCCCATTCCTGCCGATATACACCTTGAATCTTAGTTGGAAGATGCAGAAAGAAGGTGGCAATTGATATGGGAGCAACCTTTAATTATGGCAAGTAATCACACTCGGTCTCCACTCTACTGGCGTGATTGACCACTTTCAATGCCATTTACCAAGCCCACCTGGTTTCTCCCATTTCTTATATAGTACATATGGAATTATCTATTGATTTTAATATCAATGAGTATTATAACCGCATGCTACATGAGAACTATATATGAATGAGTGAAATATGTTTCTTGTGCTCATTGCTTTAAAAAAACGCTAAAAAATACAATTATTCTTCTTGAAAATGAAGTTGTAGGGTGCTAGCTCAATGGTAGAGCATCTGCATTATATAATGCAGAAGATTGGTGGTTCGATTCCATCGTTCCCTATTATAAATATTTGCATTCTATCACTATTACATAGAGTAGGTATTATGACAATATTTGAGACAATTTATCTCAACTTAAGACAAAAAAATTTTGTGTATTGTCTCAAATATTGTCTTTAAGCCGGTGTCTTAAACTATTGTCTTAAATTATTGTCTTAAACTATTGTCTTAAATTTAAGACAATAGTTTAAGACAATAATTTAAGACAATAGTTTAAGACACCCGCTTAAAGACAATATTTGAGACAATACACAAATTTGTTTTTGTCTTAAGTTGAGACAATTTACACAAATATTGTCTTAAATATTGTCTTAATACCCCACTTTGTTTAGTAGTGAATCCTGTATCAGTGGTAGCACTAACACTAGCAACGCCACCAGCACGATCAATTAATGGATAAAACAGGGGAAGGACAAGGACTAGTAAGATTAATCATTGCATCACCTGAAACCCCCTGTGAACTAGTAAGATGGATGACTGACTCGAGCAAAACTTTCGTCTAATTTTTTTTTTGTGGCCTTTATTATCACCATGATCTCCTTGCGAGGAAATCAAGTTGTCAAGACAAAAAAATTGGTTGAAGAATAAAACTACGCAGCTGACTCTTAGCTTCTATATCAGAATCAAACGTATATTAGTTTATTGATCTATTAGCTTGTATTTTATTGTATTAGCTTGTATAATAGCCTGCTTATAAAAAAGATAAATGGCAATTGCATATTAGACTTGTTAAAACATATGGATGTCGATTCGTCATAGCAAACGGTTAAAACTTACAAAAGAAAAAAATTCTAATAATACACTTGCTTTGTAATTGAAAATTGAATGGGATAGCATAATAGACTAGTTAGGGCATAAAAATGGTGATTCAGTATACATTTTTTTTTCAGCAAAAAAAAACCATACTATTGATATTCAAATATGAATCAAATAGTACATATATACCAGCGTCACAAAATGACTGATGACCCAAATGCCCAAATACTGCATGAGTGATAAAACATCAAAGTCCAAAATGTACTAATATAGGCATATACAACAAAAAGAAGCCATCAACAGAATTATAATCAACCATAATACTATATATGTCAAATATTTTGAAAGATCCCCGATCCTCCAACTGAGAGTCATGGAATTCCTCCCAAAATATTACTCCTGTGTCGCCATCATAAGCATCCTTAGATAGATTGTTTGCCAAAATATTATGCTCTCTTTAGATATGCTTAAATATAATGTCACTGAACAACATATGTAATTTTTTCTTTAGTTCTACAGCACCACTCATAGAGTTGTTCCACAATTAGATTGTACTACCCCCAATCCCATTTAATAGTAACCCTTGCATCTCCAAAAACAACCAATTCATGAAGACCGAACAAAGATGAGACTGAAAGCACACACTAGAGTGCAAGAAGTTTAGCCTTGGTGTTAGTACCAAAGCCACAATTCATCTTAAGCGTGAAGAAGTGATCCTTGTTGATATAAATGACACCTCCAATTGCACAAAGACCATTCTTTGAATCCCCGTTCTCGTGAGAAAAGGAAAAAGTACTCTCCTTTCTACTGGATACTCAAACACTGGCAGAGCCATAATCCTTTAGAGCTGATACAATTCTATTATACACACATTGTATATAACCCAAGAGATAATTGTCGGAAAAAAAGGGAAGCTATCACATTCCCGATACCAATCAAGTGCACAATCAACAAAAAGTCAAGTCCCCCACTAAATATTCAAACAAAGATGTTTGATAATTAGAAGCCAAATTGAACTAGAGAATTCAATTCCACAAAAATATGATTGGTATTTTCCAAATTGTTTAAATGCAAAGATAACAATAACTAGGCCTCGACCATCCTCTTTTGAGGAGGTTATCCCACGTTTTTAGCTCACCCTGAAAAGCATGCCAACAGAAACACTTAACTTTAAGTGGGATATTCCACTTCCACAGCACACGAAACCACTATTTTGGAGGTAAGACACACCATTATCTGATGATAGCTTTGTAGGCAAGCTTTGCCATGATCTCTCCATTAGCTTTATTACAGTTCCAAACCAATTTGTCATTAACTAAAGACAGCCTACATATACCTATCCCAAATAAGAGAAGCATCATCTGTAAACGCCAATTCCATGGAGCTGAGCCAATAGGAATCATCTGGGCCAGAGTTGGATCTTTTAATTTTGTTGAGGTTGGCTCTATCGCACCAATGAAGAGTGTACAGAATTTCATCCCTAAAGTGTACTCATCCTCTAAACTAGAGATCGGATCGATGCCAACCAAAATATCTTTCCCATTCCCAACTCTCCAAGAAAGGTCCTTTGCCAACAAGTTATAGACTCCGATAAAACTGGCCCAGATAGTAGATACACCCAAGGTTTTCTTTACTGGATTCCTGATCCAATTTATGACATTCCCTTTTATGTATTTGACAGCAAGAACCCTAGTCCAAAGAGTATGGCCAAAAAGACCATGCCAGAAACTTTTTAAACACAGAGCACAGTTGAACATTGATAAATTTATGATCCCCCAACCACCATAGCTTCCGGGAAGAGTAAGAATTTCCCATCTAGTCATCACTAGCTTACCTCTTTCCGGACCCCCAGTCCATAAGAAATTGATAAAGAGCTTTCTCAAATAGTTAATAATAAATACGGGGACCTGATGGAGAGCAAACAATTACACTGGGATGCCAGTTAGAACATACTTTACCAATGTGAGCCTCCCACCAATGGAAAGTAACCTGAAAGTCCAATGGTTAATTCTTCTCTCAACCTTCTTGATGAGCCATAACCAATCATTTTTTTTATATCCATTAGGTTTCTAGAAGTATCCAAGATACATGAAACCCTCATCAAGTAGACAAAAGTTATATGGAAATTTTTTTTTGAACTGTTCAATCAAATGATTTCCAATCTTGTAGTGATAGAGACTAGATTTTCTGTTGCTTACCAACATTTCAGAAGCCCCATAGAATGTACCAATGATACTACTGTAGTTCCTCCACTCTTCCATAGAGTGCATACTTGCTAAAAGAACATCATCAACAAATAAGAGATGTGTAAGGGATAAATTCGTAGACAACTTGATTCCTTTGATCCAACCATTCGCTTCTCAAGTCCCAATTAATCTGCTCAGGTCTTCTATAACTAACAGGAAAAGAGAGGGGAAATAGGACACCCCTGTCGAATACCCATGGAAATTTTGAAAAATTCGGAGGGAGCTCCATTGAAAAGGACAAAAATATTGGTTGTAGACACAGAAGCCATAATCCAACGCAACACCAAAGGAGGAATGCCAATTTGAATAAGAACTAGCCTTAGAAATACCCAGTCAACCCTATCATATGATTTTTCAAGATCCATTTTTAATAACATAGCCTTCATATTCCCCTTCTTAACGGAGTGAGTAATTTCCTGCGTGATGCCAATGGTGTCCAAAATCTGGTGATCCTTAAGGAACCCAAATTGTTCAATAGAGATACATCTGGAAAAAATAGGCTTCAATCTAACAGATATGATCTTGGAAATCAATTTGCAGGCCAAATTGCAAAGAGCAATAGGCCTAAATTCACCAAAGTTTGTTGGCTTACGTTTTTTGGGAATTAAAGTAAGAAATGTAGAGTTGATCCCACCTGGGATGTAGCCCTCAATTCTAGAAAATTCAACCATCTTTACTAAATCTTCACCGATGACATCAAAGAATTGAACAAAAAGTTCAACTATCCACCCATCAGGGCCAGGACTTTTGTCCTTGGCGAAACCTTTTAAGGTTTCTTCAATTTCATCCAAAGTAAATTCTTTCCCTAACTCTTCTGCCATCAATTCATCAATAAAAACAGGATACTGTCTGGCCACATTAATTTGAGTGATAAGATCACAGTTTTGAGAGTTAGTATAGAGATGACCAAAATAATTCATGGCAACCTTATGAAGCTCTCCCAAACCTATGAAATTGTTACCATCTTCATGTGAAATATCCCAAATAGCATTGGAATTTTTCCTTTGTGAGGCATACGCATGGAAAAATTTTGTGTTTCTATCCCCTAGCTCGATCCAAGTTGCCCAGCTTTTCAGCCTCCATTCCATCTCCTCTTACACTAAAAGGTCCTCTTTTTTCTATTCTAATACATTGATACATTCATAAACCTCTTTTTCGAGATTTCCATTGTAGTTTGAAATATGCATCTTCCTTAAATTACATTCTAACTCCTCGAGTTGTAGTTGATCATCTATCTTCTTGTTTTTTATCCAAACAGTGACTACCTCCTTTAGTTTCCAGAGCTTTAATACAAAAATGTCAATAGGATTCAATCCACTATCAACATTGAACTCTGACCAAAATTTTTTAATCAATTGACATAAATCTTCATTACGCAGCCAAGAACTGTTAAATTTAAAAGGGTAGTTTAGATTGCAGTTTGTGTCATCAAACTGGAAAATAATAGGCCAATAATCAGAAAACTTATTATCACCGATCTACGATCTGTGCCTCTGCCAATTATTCAATAAACCAATATTCACCAGGAATTTATCCAATCGCTTGTGTATACCCTCTTGTCCAGCTCTCCCATTTGTCCAAGTCGGAGAGAGTGAACCTGGTACAATATCAACTAAATCATGAGATATTAAAAACTAAGAAAAAAATATGCCAAAATATGCATTCTAGCCATCGAAACCCATATTTCGCCCACATTCAAGGTAAAGTTGAGATCACTAGCAATAAGCACGTTTTTGTTGTTTAGCAACCCGGAAGAACCAAGAGCATTCCAAAATGGTTCACGGTCCTTATAAGGGCCATAAATGTTGAACACAGAGAGCAGGGAGTTGGAACAAAGGAAAACCCCATCGAGGAGAATACCCCACGCAGTCTTGTAGGCACAGAAATTATAAAATTTGGTGTTCCAAGATGTTAATAAACCTCCAGACAAACCAATTGAACTAGTGGCCACAAATTCCCAGCCAGGAAGGATTGCAACAATCTTTTTTATAGCACCGACCTTCTCACACATAGTCTCCTGAAATAATATAATCCCTGGGCTAGTAGCTTTGAAAATATGGGATAAGGCACTAGCCCTAGAAGCCTTTCCCACCCCCCATACATTTAGGGAAAGAATGTTCATTGATCCACACCATCAAGAGGCAGGTGTGCTCTAAGGGCCTCAACTGAGAAGGAAGAAGGATCATTACAAATTAAACCAACAGAGTCTTGCAAATGAGTAGAAATATGAATATAAGATATATCTTCTTCTTGTTCACAAACCCTAGGCTTCCCTCGACTCTTTCTAGTAGTGACATTGATAAATTTGTTCGCAATTAGTGGTTTAACAATAGGATTGGATGACGTATTTTTTGAGTAGATAGTCAAGTACGAGAGGATATTTGAACTAGGATTAGTCTCATTAGCAGGTACAGAAACCCCAACATCATTGTTCCAACTCTAGGCATTAGCATAAACCCCACTATGAATAGAAATAGGGTTAACAGGAGGAAAAGCATGATTCAAAGCTTTAGGAAAAGAACCACAATCACAAGTGGAAACCGATTTGCAGTATGAGAATGGCACCAAAGTAGGAGTAGCCAAAGAAGAAATAGGGGGATTTGAATCACATGCACATGTCGAAGCAGATATACAATGTGAACATAGATCCCCCACTATTCCATCAACACGGGCCACAATAGGATCATCAAATTACCCCCCAAGATTCAATTTGACCTTACCCTCTGAAATTGGCTTATCTAGAAAGACTTTTCCATTACAAGATAAAATTCTAATTCAACCTTCGAAATACCATTGTAGGGAGTGATAGAATTGGGAGATAACTTACCCGGATTCAACTCCAGTCGCGTTGCAGGACTCGAAACCTCAACCACTTCAGAAACATTACCAACGTGACGAAAGAAAGTGCACTGCACTGAAACATGACCTATTTTTCTACATTTGAAACAATGAAATGGTACTCTGAAGTAGTCCAATCTCTATTTGAAAGTGTGAGTGCCCCATAAAATCCTATAAACTTGTAGTTAAGGCAGAAAAATTTAGAGTTTCTTAATGCATTGTGTATTTGCATTTTTTGTGAGCATACAACCTTCCATGATTGTTTGCATTATGTTTCAATGTTAGAGAAATTTTTAATTTGTAAAATTAACAAAAGAAATCCATTAATTCTTTTCTATGTGTTCTAGTTCTAGTTGAGCTTGTGAGGAACGTCAATTCTGAGATATTGATAAGAAGCCACTTCCTCTAATTTTCTATTGTCATATATAAAATTAGAGTAGGTGTCTTTCTTGAATTTTATAATCATAACTTTTGTCTTGTCGGTGTTAACAGTCATACCCATGTTAGAGAAAAAGTCTTTGAGAATTCTTAATTGGTTATCAAGATCACATGGGCTTCCTTCCATAAGAATAATGACATCAGCATAAAGGAGGAGGATGATAACTATTCAAGCTAAGATCATGCTAGCGCACCCTGCTTCTTCTAAAAAACCTTCTAGCTTATCGATGCAAATGCCAAAAATGGTAGGGAAGAGGGGGTAGCCTTGCTTAACTCCAATATTACAGTTTATGTCCATTGACCACCCTTCATTGTTCCTAAACTTGTCAATGACCTTTTCATATAATCTTATCGTAAAAACTCTCAACTCAAAGGGATCCTTAAGCTCCTCTATCATTTTCCATATTTTTTTTAGGCATAGTATCAAAAGCTTTTCTAAAGTCCACAAAGCAAAAAAATAGATCAAACTTATTATTACGACATTCCTCTGCAATGATCCTAATCGTAACGAGGTGGTCAATGGTAGAGTGATACCTTCTAAAACCTGCTTCTCCTTTAGCTCGCTTACCTTCCATTTCTAGCCATTCATTGATCTTCTTTTCTAAAACAATACCATATAACTTATCTAAGAGATGGATAATCATAATGGTCCTATAGTTACAGGGGTTAGTTGTATCATCACTTTTGAAAATAGGAACAATGAGGCTCTTTGTCCAAGGTGTAGGGAATCCTTTATTAAATGTTATATTAAAGAGCTTGTGGATGTGCGAGGTGAGGATAGGCCCTCCAATTTTAAAATTCTGGCTTGATAGCCCTCAATGTCTTTGGATTTTCCATTTTCTAGGTGTTTAATCCCGAAGTCTATGTCTTCTAACGATAAAACTTAGTTTGTTGTAAGAGGGGCTTGAATATCAACTTTGTTATCTAGGGATTCAAAAATGTTTTTAAGATTAGAATTCCAATCCATTAAAACGATTTTATTATCTTCTTTTGTTTTGTGAGTTAGAATTTTCCTCCATAATTTCTTAAGGGTCGTCTTGGAGAAGTGTAATAGATTTTCCTTCCTTTTACTTAGATAGTTCTTTTTTTCTCTTAAATAATTAGGGCTTTGTACTTATTTATCTTATCCACTTTCAATGATTATGCAATAGCTTGCTTAATTTCTTTCCTCATCTCTTTACACTCTTGATCATAACAGGGTTGTTTCTACTATCTCTCTTTTAGTTGAGACTTCAAGAGATAACTTGCTAATGGACGATGAGAGGGTTGTAGTAAAATTATGGTATAAATTCTCTATACTCTCCATATTAGATAGAGGAAACAGATCATTTTTTAAATCATGAAGAAAAATGTCAGCTTTATTTTTATCGAATATTAGGTGCTTTTGGCCATGGTAGTTTTCCACTTTGGGATTACTGCGTATGACAAGATTGGGAGTTATAATTACAGGAATATGATCAGAGTGAGGCTCATGGTCATTGAAGATGTCAAAATCTATTAAATTGTTGTATAAAGGGTTATCATATATAACATTTAATATACCACACTACTGCCAAGTTCATGGATACAAGTCATCCGGCTAGAATTTGACCATTTTATTAGACTATTTCAAATTATAAGATTTTGAACACTACAAAACTTGACTAGCTCAAAACCGAATAAATTTCACCTAGACCTTCACAACTTCTTTTGTACTTATCAACTAGCACAAGGTCTTCATATAACCAAAGAGAATTGGGGTTGCAATAATTGCTTAAAATAATAGCTTGGTTATTTGAGGTTGGAGCATTGACGTCACCCATTAAAAGGATATGCCTTCCTTCCTTAGATTAGCAATATCATAATATATAAATTTAATTATAAAAATTAATAATTAATATAAATCTATCTTAATTCTAAAATGTATTAAATATGAAAAATAATATAAAAATTTAAAACTTTTAAAAATGAAAAAATTATTGATTTTTCAAATATAATATTATTTTATTATATAAATTATAATAATTTTGTAATTATTTTTTAATATAAAAATTAAGTTATCCTAAAATTTATTTATTACTAATTACTTTGTATAACTAATGCATATTGCTTAACTCTCTAAAACAAAGTGAAAGTTTTTGAACACATCAATGACCTCAAATATAAAATTATTTTTATATAAAATAAAATATGTGATTAATAAAAAAAAATCTAAAAACATATATATTAATTACATTTCATTTAATAATAAACCCCTCTCTCTTTATATATATATAATTAAATTTTTATTTTTTTCAAAAAAAAATACAACTAACCAAAAACATACTCGTTCCATAAATAATCAACTCTTTACAACAAATCCCTCACTAGCAAATTATTATTAAAACAAAATATACATACTTGCACTTTAATTAATCAACCATTTACCACAAATCTCTCACTACTCCATAACATGTAAATTATTATTAAAATAAAAAATATATACTAGCATTCTAAGATAAAAATATACTAGCATTAAATAGACTACACCTTAATCAACCATTTACCCCCATACCTTCCTCACTACTCCCATAACATGCAAATTATTATTAAAATAAAAAAAATCTTTACATGTAAATAAAGTTACAAGGTGTTCATTAACATTATATAAGCTGATGTATAATGTTCGTTAACGTTCTTGAAGACTTTTGTTGTGCACGTGATGCATTTAAATTTATATAAAGAAAGCTATTGTGCACGTGGATCGATTTGGATTGTAATTTGTATCCAAATGAACTTCCCTTCTTCTTGGAAAGGGAAGATCCATACTCAAAGCAGCACAGAGACGGGTCGGCACCCGGATTGGAATTTTAAATCCAATCCAATCCCCTCTTAAATGTGATGGCTCTGGTTTAAGTAATTTGATAAAGACTTTTTGAAGTATTTTATTGAAGAAATGTGAAGTGAGTTGTTTAAGAAAAACAAAAACAATGGATACGTGTTGAACGAGCGTGTGATTGAAGAAATGAAAACGATAGATAACTGCTTTTCATCCACTGTTTTGTGAGTTAATATTACTATATCATCATTTTTGCCGGTAGGACTCCCACAGTGGGATGGCGAATTGTTAGGTAAAGAATTCTAAGTCAATGTGCGACCATCACGAATTTTATAACTTCGGCTCCACCAAATGAATACTGCTTATTGCTGCAAATGAATTTCCTGAATGATATCGATATGCCTATAAAATTGAAAGTGAAAAAATAAAAAATAAAACAATGTAATTTAAACCGTTTAAAGAATTAGAAAAGTAATAAAGATAATAATGTAAAAAAAATTAGAGGTAAAAAGATATTTTCCAAGTTGAAATAAACATAATTTTATGTCACTTGTCGAAAATTTCCAAATGTTTGTCAATGTCTTTGTGAAGCAAGTTGAAAGTCACCATAACTTGATAATAAAGGCTTAGATGGACAAACCTTTAACTCCATTGGAATCATAATATTGGACAAACCTTTATCTCCATTGGAATCATAGCATTCGAGTACCAATAGGGACATCACTCTTGAGTGACTTATGGAACTAATGTTGTCTATTTTGACGATTGTTGCAACTATGGTTTGCTCAGCAACATCTAATGCAACGGTAAAATTGTACCAAGAGAGGGTGTAGGAATTATGATTAGATTATCCTTTCCAAAAAAATCCTACATGAGTTTATGGTACTTAATTACATTTCTAAGTTTGGTTTTTATACCCTCGGTTGAAATTCACGAAGTGTCCATGAATGGCTTTGGGAACCGAGTTGAAAATCACCATAACTTGATAATCATGGCTAAGATAGACAAATCGTTAGTTCAATTCGAATTGTGACATCACTGTACCACTAAGGACACCCCTCTTCAATGACTTCATGTAATGAACGTTGTCTATTTTGATTATTTTCGCAACTAGGGTTATCTCAACAACATTCAATGTAATTGCTAAGACAAGAAGCCTATGGTGGTGATTGTTTCTCAACAGTTTCGAACCCTAAAACAGGCCCATCGTCGGGAGAGGCTATCATTTGAAAGCTTCGAATGCAAGCCTCTCTTGATGATGAAATTGCTTTAGGGTTCAAAACTGTTCAGAAAAAATCACCACCGCAGGCTTCATGTCTTAGCAATTCTTCAACTGTGGAAAATGAATCACTAAACTCAATGTAATTTCTCCATTAATGGGTCAATTTTTTAAAACTATTCTTAGTGAGGATGTGGGAATCATGGTCATATCGTACTTGCCAAAATGCACCTACAGGATGTTACAATTGTTAATTTCATTGCTTGTTTCCGATCATTATGCCTTTGGTTGAAATAGGCCAAGTGTTCCTCGATGGATTTTGGTAGCAAGTTGAAACTTTCCATAACTTGATAACCAATGCTTGGATGGAAAAACCGTTAGTATTGTTGGAATAATGGCATTGGATCACCCCTAGGATCACCACTTTTGTGTGATTCCATGAATTGACTTTTGTATATTTTGAAGGTTTTCAGAAGTATGGTTTGTTCAACAAAATCCAATGCAATTTTTGTACTAGAGGGTAAATTTTTTAAAATAGTGTCGAGTGAGGGTGTGGGAATCACGGTCATCTCAAACTTTCCCAAACACATTTGCAAGAGGTTACGGCACTCAATTATGTTGCTTGGTTTGGTTTTTATGGCCATGTTTTAAATTATCCAAGTATCCCTAAATGACTTTGGGAAGAGAGTTGAAACTTGCCATAACTCGATAACGGAGGCTCAGATGGACAAACCCTTAGTTCTATTGGATTCATGACATTGGATTACCTCTAGGGACACCACTCTATTGTCAGTCCATTGATCGACCATTGAATATTTTTGCATCTAAGGTATGCTCTCCAACATCCAATGAAACTTTTGCATTTGAGAGTAAATTTTTGAAAAATGTGCCAAGGGAGGGTGTCGGAATCATGATCATGTTGACCTTTCCCAAACACACTTTCAAGATGTTACAGTGATCAATTTTGTTGCTAGATTTGGTTTTCAAGCCCCTGGTTGAAATTTTACAAGTGTCCTTGAATGGGTTTTAGTAGAGAGTTGAAACTTGCCATAACTCAATAAATGAGGCTCTGATGGGAAAAATGTTAGTTTTATTGGAATAGTTAAATTGTAGGACACCCCTCTCTAATGAATTCATTGAGAGAACATTGTCTATTTTGAAGATTTCCACAACTAGGTTTTCTCAACAACATGCAATGCAATTTCTACATTCGAGGGTAAGGTTTTGAAAATTGTGTCGATCAAGGGTGTGGGAATCATGTTCATATTGGAATTACCAAAAAACACCTATAGTAGGTTACATCACTCATTTTTCTTCTCGGTTTGGTTTTTATGCGCTTGGTTGAAATTCACCAAGTGTTCTTTAATGGCTTTGGGAAGCGAGTTGAAATTCTCCATAACTTTATAATTGAGGCTATGATGGAAAAACCATTCATTTTCTTGGAATTGTGACATCGGAGTACCACTACGGACACCACTCTACCATGATTCCATGCATCGATCGTTGTCTATTTTGAATATTTTTGCAACTAGTCTTTACTTGGCAACATCCAATCCAATTTCTAGATTAGAGGGAAAATTTTGAAAATTGTGTTGAGTGTTGGTCTACTATTTTGCCATCTTTTGAACTTATGAGTTTGCCTTTTTGACCATTTTTACCCTAGCTTTATGTTGGTCAATATAATTTCTTAAATTGGTAACATAAAGTATAACATGGGGAGTCCATAATCTTATGAGATGTCGACAAAGTATATGCAAAACTAGGTAGCTAAACTAATGCAACTTTCTTAATATGTTATTTCCATAAGTCAAGATTAAATGTTGAGGCTAAATTCATTTATTTCACTCAATAATGCAAATAACACCCACAGCTCTATCAAGCATCAAATAAAATTTAAACAAAGCTTGCAGAATTAAATCCAAAAATCTTAGAGCTATTAGTCCAAGTCTTTTAATTATTGTTTTATGGAGTTCATGTAATATCAACTTATTAACATTTTTGATAGAACACCATGCACGTCCGTTAACACACTTGCATAAATTTAAAATCATGAAAATAAAGTAAATCGATAAAGAAATTAAACCATCACACCATACTCGCAAAAATGAATAAATGAAATTAAAAGAAATCCTACACAAAGCCACACTTTGCTCTTTGATTATGGGCCCTTGGTATAGTGGAACAAAATGCTACTACTAATCTATAACATAAATAAACCGAATTAAAGCATATTATTTATACTAAATTGAAACATACTATTTATAACAATAAAGAAAAAAAACTATATGAAGAGAAATATGAAAAGGATTTACTCTATTCCATGACAACTTGGACACATGCTCCAAGAGTCATCTCTTTGGAATGGAGGAGGAACTCTTATTTATACATAATTTTCTTTGAGAATGAGATAAGAAACTAATAACTTCATATCAACTTTATTTCATATGGTTCAATCATTTGCTAATAATTAGAGAATAATTATCTCTACAAATCCACTCACAAATCTCTAACATATTTAGTAAGAAAACTTCCATGATTCTTCTCCATCAAATATGGTTGAGTGATCATCCCAATTCTTCCTCAAATATTGAAAGGTTTAAGAGGAAATTCAATTTGAGGAGGGGTAGCATTTGACTTTGTTGAAATCTTCAAATATGCCTGTACACATCACAAAAATAATCCAAATTTCAAGGTTAAGTTAAAACATGTTATTTTTCTAGCATATAATCATATATTCACTCAAAATATTAAATAAATGCTTCGGTAAATAAAAATTCTAATCCCACATATAAACATTAAAATGGTCTTAATGCAAGGTTACGAGAGAGTGGAAAATTGTTAAAATTCATGGGAAAAAGAGGTGAAAATATGACATTTTGGTGACTCAACACTTTATATCTGATTATTGGCCCTATTACCATATGACATGTTGGTGACTCAACAAGCTATAAGAGGTAAATGTTGTATAATTTGATCATTTCCTCTATCTTCAGTGAAATAGATTGGGTTTTTAAACTAATCTTGCTATTGATGAATCTTCTTAGTTCAATTTATGTACCAACACTTCACTTTTGGTACCTGATGTCATCGATTAGCATATCTATGCCCCTCTAGATGAGAATCGACCACATGGGTATTGAAGGAAGATGTGTCAAGATGGTGTTGCGTTCGTTGGATCGTGCAAAGGTTCCTCCAGATGAGCAATATTCTACAATCAATGCATTGTACAACTCCTTGTTTTGTGTAGGTCATTAATGAAATTTGAGCTCCATGATGACTATGAACTAATTCTTATTCACTTCATCTCGTAATAATAATTAAACGAGAGTAGTTCTATGTCTATATTCCATTTTACCTCTAACAATATTATTACTAATGTTCCATGAAGTGAATCGTTTCCATAAAACTAATTCATCCTTCCTAAAATCTTGATCTTGCATTTAATACCTAATTTTATCCAAGGTTTTTTTTTTATAAATTTTTTTTCCAATAATTATATAGACTATATAATCCCTAACATTTATCTAATTTTCATTCACTATATCAAAATGTTGGCATACCAAGAGAATTCAACTTTTTTCATTCACTATATCAAAATGTTGGCATACCGAGAGAATTCAACTTTTTTCATTCACTATATCAAAATGTTAGCATACCAAGGGAATTCAACTTATTTATATGGTCTTTATTCACATCAAATGAATGGTTATAAATTGTATATTGGGACTCAAATCCATGTTAAATCATTGTAATACTTATTAACATAAATATATCCCCAACGGGTTTGAATCCCCTTTCTCTTGTCAACACGCCAAGCAAATCGATGGCGTATAATCGAGGCCTTCTTATGTTTCAATTCATTGGTCATAATATTTTTATTGAGGGTTCTATATCACTAACATAGTTGGACTTCATTAAAGGCATAACAACCCTATTTCAAAGCAAATTGTTGTTAGATAAAAGGATCCTTATACTTTGTTCCATATAAGGAGTAGAGCAATACTTTTATGAAATGTGCTGACAATTAATGGTCTAATGATGTATCTTTCTCTTTTCCATGTGCTTTATTGAATCATATTTGCTTCTCAAGATGGACAATTAACTAAAAAATACATTTATATTTAAGGATGTAAACAATGGTTTGAATATTTGCAGTTCATGGTCAATTTATTTGTGAACAATTACTCCATTTTACATCTCTTAAAAGGAACAGCCCTAAAATCTCTTTACATAGTCCCTTTTCATAAGCAGACATGACTTGATATGTGTTAGACCCAGATTTAAACTTAAACACGATCGTTAAACAATGCATAAATTTCATTATTTGAACAACCAAGAATTAGTATAATTTTGACTCTTCATCTCGACTCTTGGTAGAGCTAATGATTTGTTTCAATATCCTTAATAAGAGGTATCCCCAATTTATCATATTAGTAGATCTTACCTTTGTTGTCGTATATGGAAAATACTCATATATAAATTTAGTTAATTTGTAGCTTTATCATTGTGCATAAAAGTCTTCTTGTTTAAAGTTCAAAGTGGTGAGATTTGGATCCTTTATATCTATGTTTTTCACCTTAAGGGAAATCAACTTTAAGCCAATGAAATAGAAGGATCTACCCTTCGCAGTTATGGAATTCCTTTACAAGCAAAGTGGGTCATCACAAGAAATTGTTTAAGGAGCATCTAGGATTCCTTTCTCTCAACTAAGTACTCTAGAAAACATTCAAATCAATTCCTCTTAATATTTTCTATTTTGAAAACATATGCTCTGTTCAAACCTTGAGAAGAGATCAACATTTGCATAAAAATAAAATTCTTATGTTAATTTTGTATGGCTTCTCAAATCCTAAATATCTCCTTTCTTCATATTTCTAGATTGGTTTCATTGCATCACTATTGCTAATTGTAAATTTTCCATCACTTAGAGACTGTTTTTTGGTATAAATATCTTAGCAAGTGGAAAGCTTATGACGTGTTTTAATTCCTTTCTTTAAAGATCAGTCTCCTTACTAACAATTCCATGAAAAAAGTAGTTTATATGGTCAATTTCGCCACAATAAGAAGGCTATTGTAACCCTAATAAATTCACCTTAACAATTCTTGGATCACCTTATATTTGCTTTGAAAAAGGCAGAATGGTAAAAGACTTGGGCATATTCCTTTGGATAAAAAATACAACCATTGTTGACATTTTATGCAACTTCATACCCAATATACTTGCATTAAGGTGTTTACTAACCAATTTCTTAGCTTCCTCAAATACTTTCAATACAATGATCCAAAAAACATGGGCAACATATCTAGTTTGCAGAAGTGTTTCCACCATGCAAACTGTAGCATACATATGCAATAGAAACACAAAAAAAAAACCCAGAATGGTGCAAATTTAACTCAGCTATTGTATTGGTGTAGTTGTTAATCCAAGGCATTGAAGACCACAATTGATCATCAAAATTTATGATGGAAATCCCTTTGATAGAAAAAGGATAAGACAATCAAATTCAAGATTGTTTCAACTCCAAACAATTGTAAGGCATTAGAAAACCCAAAGCTCAAATACAGTTTACCTTTAGTTTCATTTTGGGAATAGGTATCCTTTAGACCTTTGGCTATTAAAAATATATTTTGGAGGCAGTGCAAATTTTAAGCTAGCAAAATTTAATGCTAATTCCCCTTTCCAAATAATAGCATAGTTGTTACCCAAGGATGGCACATAACACCATAGATCATCAACATTTATAAAGGCAACGCCTTTGACAACAAAAGGACAAGGTAATAAAATTTCATTTTTTTTTCAACTCTAAACACTTGAAAGAAATAAGAAAACCTAATGCTCGCAGTAAATTTAGTGATGGAATAGCAAATTCTTCGAGTAGATAAAGGAGGAATGAATTCAGAAAGCTTAAAAGTTGGAAAAAATGAATACTAAACAAGTCCTACTAGCATTAAAATTTCAGGAAAAGGAATCTAGTTTGGTAAGGAGAGAATTGAGTCCACAAAGGGGTAGGCCCATGGGAACAACATCAAAAGAAAGGTCCACCAGACTTCCAATTTTGTAGGATTTTGGAGACATGATAACCATGCATGTTATTAGCTTCAATGCACTTTGTAGAAACCTAATATTGTAGACTTGGGCAAGAAGGAAAGGTGCATGAGAGGAGTAGGGTGTTTTTTAAGGATTCTAATAGTATAAACACATTATACAACGTGACAAGAACTATATACTCAAAACGAGAACTCTAACTATAAAATTTATATTTTTGTGTCAAAAACGCCCAAAACAACTACTGAATAGAAAAGTGGTAATACTGGTAACACCCTTTTTTTTTCGGGGCTAAAATTACAACTTTTTGGAAAATTAGAGCATTGTGGGTGCAACAAAAACCCAAAATCAACCATGGAATTGAAAAAGTGGTCCTCTGAAATCATCCTCATTTTTAAATTACATCATGTCTAAAACTATGGCCTTCACAATCATTGTAATTGTAACGAGAATGCAAAAATAAAATCCCAAATCAAAAATAGGTGCGATTAATAGCACCCATTTTTTCCATTGGGTTACAATTACAAATATTTCAAAACAATTCATAATCTGAGAAAAACCTTTATCTTTTAAAAATAATTATAAAATCCAAAACAAAACCCTAATTTTTTTTTTTTTAATTTAAACACAGAAAGGAAAAAGCACAAAATATAAAAAAGAATTTATAAATATAAAAGAAATAAAAGAAATAAAAAAATTATATAAAAGAGAATAAAAGAATAAAACAAATCTCTTTAAAAATTGAAAAGAATCTAAAAAGGGAAATATAAAAAATTAAAAATATATATATATATTAAAAAACTTAAAAATATAAAACATACAAATTATGTAATTGAAATATGTTGAAGTGGGAGAGGGAATCGATGCTCATCATCAAGCCACCACATTGGAGTGGCACCACTCCAGAGTGGTGGCTTGTGGGCGGTCAGCATCGAGCTTCCCTCCCACTTTAGCATATTTCATATATGTTTTCATTAATAAATTGTTTTTTTTTAATTATAACCTTTGTTTATTTTTATTTTTTATTAAAAAATATAAATTTTTAAATATTTTATATTATATATTTTTGTATTTATATGTTTAATCGTATTTGATCATGAATATTTCCATTGTGTGTCAATACTGTGCTTGATTTTTGGGATTGGCATTGTGTTAAAGTTTAGGCGATCGATGCATTTCAGGTGGATAATCCACCCATCTTGAGGATCCATTTGAAGCTTGAGAGATAAATTGCCAGAATGGTAGAATCTTGAATGCTTAATTTGCAAAGAGGGTGAATAAATAGGTTGGAGGAAAAAACTAGTCATTTTGAGATAGTCCCTATATCCAACCGACGCTATTCTAGTAGCATATTTAGGTGCAAAACAATGAGCAATACTAGGGGGAAAAAAATGGTGCTACTTTGGGAGCAAAACTAGATGTTATAGTGGATGTTATTGTAGATGCAAAACTTGGTGCTAAACCTACTGACAATTATGAAGCTAAATTAGGTACTAAACATGGTGTAATCTTGGATTAAATCATGGCACAACTTAGGGATCCAAACCAAGCACAAACTTGACGCAAAAGATGAAGCTAAACTTGGAGCTAACCCTAGCGCTATGGAGGATACTATTTCTTGCGAAAAAGGAAGAAAAACTAGGAGTTATTGAGGGTGATATACCTAGCTTTATTCCTAGTGCTAAAGTGGATGAAATTAGCATTCGACTTAGAGCTTAATTTCAGAAAATGATGCAAAAAATTCTAGGAAAAGTGCCATCCTCTGAAATAGCACTGAATTTGCATAGAAAATGAAGAAAAATACACTAAAAGTGTTAGTGCACGCCAAATAGGGATCTAAAGAGACATTAATCACATGGTTTTGTTGTAGTGGATGTATTTCTTTTGTTACCCATCTCCAAAAGGCTATAATTCCAAACAATATCTCCAAGAGGTTCCAATACAACAAAACTATCTCAAAAATAATGAATCCAACCATTTTAACCAACAAAGAGCACCTGCAAATAGGAATTATGTGCTCAAACAACAAACTACGTGTTTTGCAGAGACTAAATGATGCATAGGAGAAAAAATTGTCTTGCATAGAAATTATACACGCGCATTCCTTATTAAATGTTAGTAAGGGTTAAGGGGGGGGGAGGGGAGTGAGAGACTGAGAGAGGGGGCTAGTAAGGGTTAGAGGGAGGAGGGGAGAGAGAGAGGGGGGGGGGGGGGGGATGCGTTAGTGGTAGAGGGAGGAGTAGGGGAGAGAGAGAGAGATATATGGGGAATGATTAGGGGTAGGGGGAGAGAAATACATAGAGATCAAGGAGGTTAGGGTTTTGGGGAGGAGTAGTGTGGTTAGAGAGAAGGGGGGATATATGGGGAGAGAAAGGGAGGGGAGGTTACGGAGAGAAAGAGAGATGGTGGGAGGTTAATTTTAGGAGGAAGGGGATTAGGAGATATAGAGAGAGGGGGGAGTAGGAGAGAGAGAGATAGTGGGGGGTGGGGGTTTGAGGTAGCTGGAGGAGTTGGAGAGAGAGAGAGAACAAGAGAGTGGGTTAATAAGGGTTAGAGAGAGAGAGATATGGCGAGTGTTTAGTTCTAGAGGAGTGGGATTAGGAGAGACAAAGAGAGAGGTATTAGGGGTAGAGAGAGAGAGAGAGAGAGAGAGAGAGGAGGGTGGGTTTATGGGGTTATGGGGGAGAGTGGGGTGGGGGTTAGGGGTAAGTGTAGGAGTAGGGTAGAGAGAGTGAGAGAGGGGGTTAGGAACGATTAGCGGGAGGAAGGGGGGGAGAGAGATAGGAAGGGTGGATAGTGGTAGGGTAAGAAGTAGGGTGGGGAGAGAGAGAGAGAGAGAGATGGGGGGTGGGTAATGGTAGGGGGAGGGGGATTAAGAGAGATTGGGATAAGGGGTTAGGGGTAGGGGGATAAGGAGAGAGAGAGAGGGTGTAGGGTTAGGCGATGAGGAGTGGGGGGGGTTGGGAGGTTGGAGAGAGAGAGAGAGAGAGAGAGAGAGATGGGTGGTATTTAGTGGTAAGGGAGGTGGGGATTATAATAGAAATAGGTAGATGGGGGTATGGGTAGGGGGATGATGGGTGGGTTTGTGTGGGTAGAGAGATAGGGAGAGGGGGGGTTTTGGGGGTGGTTAGGGATATGGGGAGGAAAGGGTTTTAGAGAGAGAGAGAGAGAGAGAGAGAGAGAGAGAGAGAGAGGGGTTAAGAGTTTGGGGAAGAGAAGGGAGGTTATAGACAATGGGGGTAGATAGAGGTAGAGGGGGGTAGGGGTAAGGGGGGAGAGAGAGAGGCAGGGAGGGGTTAGTGGTAGGGGGGAGGAGAGGGGTTAGAGAGAGAGAGAGAGAGAGAGAGAGAGGGATGGGGGGTATATAAGTGGATGCTTAGGGAAAAAAGAAGAGAGAGGTGGGGTTTTAGAGAGAGAGACAGAGGGTGGATGGTGGGGTTTTAAGGAAAAAGTGATAGAAAGGGGGGATTAGAGAGAGAGAGAGAGAGAGAGGGAGAGTGTTAGGAACCCATGTCAACCCTTCTATTTACTTTGTTAGTATATTGTTGTTGGACGCATATGCTTTGTAAGACATCCCGCAGTATTTGTTGATCCATAGTTTGTCTTATTGTTGTTGGATGCATATGCTTTGTAAATCATATTGTAGTAATTGTTGATCCATATTTTGTATTGGCCCATGGTTTGTATTGACACATGGTATTGACCAATGGTATTGGCACCTAGAATTATTATATAAGTTTGTGTTGAGACCAATGTAGGTACTGTGAAGTTATTTGTATTGAGCTTTCTCAAAGGAGGTTGCCCCATCAAAGTGGCCTGCGATCAATAAAAGTTATACTGGGTTCTGTTATTTCCGCTATCTCATGTATTTTCATTAAATAATTGTTGGAGGTTCTTCACATCTGGTATCATAGCACTTTCTTGGGCTCGTTGGGTGGAATTTCTGCCAATTTTTTATTTTTCATATCTGTTGCAAGTTCTGATCTAGGAATAATCCCTATCCGCTTAACTGTGGGAAGTACTTGGGCATAAGCCCTAAAACTCATTGTGAGAGGTACCACAGGAACCCTAAAGTAGCTGGCCCATTGAGAGGACCTGCCAGCGAAAAGGGCAATGACCCTTACCTGATTGACTAGTTCCCACCCGTGAGGTAAACCAAGAACTATCGGTTGTGGCAAAGTGGTTATCAGTTTTACCTGAGCTGTGGAGTGAGGGGTACTTCCCCAATACGCAAGTCGCCAGACAACATTGGTGGTTGAGTGAAACCCCTGAACTGTTAGGAAGCCGAACATACCTGGGGTCCATATCTATTTTAAGCTGAACTATGGCCGATCACTTTTACGTCGTTTCATATCCATTCCCAGTCATTCCAGATCCAGCCGTTTCAGATCTATTCTGAAAGTCGTTTAAGATCCAGCCGTTTTTGATCTATTCAGATTCATTTCAGATCCATCTATTGTCGATCCCTTCCGCGTCGTTTCAGATCCAATTGTTCTGATCCCTTCCACGCCGTTTCAGATCCATTTCTGTTTTTTCACCATATCTCCCTTGTTTTAACTCCGTTTCCATTGAAACTTCCTAGACACCCCTGCAATCCCATTCTACATATTTCATTCCTGAGAACCCTGTCCCAAATTCTACTTCCCAAAGAGAAAAATCTCACATTTGTTTATTTTTAGGGTTTGCCATTCTTCAATTTTCACCCATTCGCGTCCAAAATTTTCCACCGTGCTCATTCCCTATTTCTGTTTCTTTGTCCGTCTTTAACAAATTTTCTCATTCTTTCACCTCGCTTCTGAAATCACCATTTTTTGCTTCCCTGTCCATCAGAAAGTGTCCAAAACCTAGTCAAACCCCAATTACCCATCCGAGTTTTTCCCAAATCCGAATTTCCCTTTACTAAATAAGCTTTTTTTGTGTTTTTCTATCCATCCTTCCCCCCCCAAAAAAAAAAATTCCTGGTTATGGTTGTCACCCGTGCAGGAGCAAAAACCATGGAGGAAGCACTTGCAACCATCCAAACCAAACTACAAGATATTGATGAAAAATTTCTTAGCCTCCATCTTCAGCATTTAGCCATGAACAATAACCAACATCAAGAATCTTCTGCAGCCAATGGGTTCTCTTCTTCCATCAATTTTCGTGGTCCGAAGCTTGAATTTCCTTGCTTCAATGGTACTGATCCGACTGGATGGATCTATCGTGCAGAACAGTATTCCAGTCAACATAATACTTTTGATGTCCAAAAATTTCCACTTGCATCCTTTCATTTGGACCAGGAAGCCCTTTAATGGTACCATTGGTACATCAAGGCTCATGACGAGCCAAAATGGACAGATTTTTGTCAACTCCTTTTGCAATGATTTGGTCCTAGTGCTTTTGATGACTTCACCGGAGCACTCACTAAACTTTGTCAAAGTGGCACTATGAGAGAGTATCAGACAAAATTTGAGAAACTAGCAAATCACACAGAAGGATTATCTGATGAATTCTATAGAAGTTGTTTTATCAGTGATCTTAAGGATGAAATCCAGTTAGAGGTTAAAATGGTCCATCCCAACAGAATGATGGAATTCCTAGGGTTGGCTAAATTGGCAGAAGACAAGATTGCAACCCAACAAAGCTCCAAACCCACTTTTGTTCCCTTCCAAAATATGCGTTCTCAACAACCTCCCATCCCCCCAACTCCTCGACCAAATCCTATCAATCATTTGTCTGAACCAGAGATGTAGGCACGCAGAGAAAAAGGGCTTTGTTATAATTGTCATGAGAAATTCACTCGAGGACATAGATGTGTTGAACAAAAGCTCTATCTATTGGACATGAATTCTCTGCCTGCCTCTAAAATTGGTGAAGAAGCTCCAGATACAATGGATGATCAGGTTGGCATTCAGGAGCTGCCTATTGACCCCCCATGTCAGGATGAACAACCAGAGATATCTCTCAATGTTTTGTCTGGCGTCACCACCCCCAAACAATGCGGGTCAGGGGTTACCTCAAGAAGCTTCCTCTTACAATACTCATTGGTTTTGGTAGCACTCATAACTTCATTGACCCTCGGATCACCAAACATGTTGATTTTTTTGTCCATCCTTACTCCAACTTTGAAGTCATTTTTTCCAATGGGGGCACCTTTCCTTGCAAGGGGAAGTGTCACAATGTGCGTATATCTCTAGAAGATTATAACCTGCGCTCTGACATGTTTGCCTTGTCCCTAAGCAGATGTGATGTGGTTTTGGGCCTTCAATGGCTACGCACACTTGCCCCCATCTTATGGTATTTTGTTGAACTTTGGAAACAACACAAATTTAAGGGCTTACAATAAGGGTCTCTCCACATCATCAGTTTACATCGCCTGTAAAAGATCCTTAAGAAGAAATCACATGGTGTCATTGCTCAACTCCATTCCATTTAGATGTACCCATCAATGGTCTCCCCTACGTCCTTGGATAGATCTGCAGGTGTCCTTGCTGAACCAGTGGGCTTGTATCCTTCAAGAGAGCTTTCCGGTAAGAAATTAGCTGCATCTACATCTCAACAGGAAATGATGGCTATTTTGAATGCAGTACAGAAGTGGAAACCATACCTATTACGTAATTATTTCTGCATCAAGACTGATCTTCAGAGTCTAAAAAATTTCCTGGAACAATGGGTCTCCTCCCCAACACACCTGAAATGGGTTATCCAGCTCATGGGTTATTCCTATGAGATCACTTACAAGAAGGGTAAGGATAATATGGTGGCAGATGCTCCTTATCGCACATTTTATGCCCAGTTTCTCTTACAGCTGTTTTGCTACTTGTTCTAAATTGGTTTCAATATGTTCAAGATGGCTATGTCTTCTATGAACTCCATGCTTCTTCATCAACAGGGCACTCTGGGCTCCTCAAAATGTATGACCGAGAACAATGTGCTGACTGAAAATGACAATTCAATAGACGGCGGCTGACTATGATACTTTCCAGGTCAACAAGGGTGAAATGACACTCCTTTCGGGACTGTTTGAACCCTTTCCCATCCCTACACAGATTTGGACAACGTTTTCTATGGATTTCCTTGACGCGCTCCAGTGGTACAATACCACATCTAAAAGGACACCATATGAAGTAGTCTATGGACACGCACCTCCAGTTCTTCTTCCATACACCCTCAACAGCTCCCCAGTTCAAGCAATTGACTCGATTCTTTGAAACCACGATCATATTCTTCTCATTCTGCAAGATAATCTTCACATGGCAAGAATTCGACTGAAACAACAAGCCGATCAGCAACGTTCTGAGCAAACTTTTTACATAGTTGATATGGTTCTTCTTCATCTACATCGTTCCAAGAAGCCCTCCCTGAAACTCAAAAGGCGTAAGTGGCCTGGAATGCCACCCGAGAATGCTACAGGGGAACCACTCTAGATTCTGCATCAATTTCCACATCTAAATCTTTGAGGACAAAGATTTTTCTAAGGGAGAGGGGATGTTAGGAACCCATGTCAACCCTTCTATTTACTTTGTTAGTATATTGTTGTTGGACGCATATGCTTTGTAAGTCATCCCGTAGTATTTGTTGATCCATAGTTTGTCTTATTGTTGTTGGATGCATATGCTTTGT
The DNA here is from genome assembly GCA_027924585.1 of Larix kaempferi. Lineage (NCBI taxonomy): Eukaryota > Viridiplantae > Streptophyta > Pinopsida > Pinales > Pinaceae > Larix > Larix kaempferi. The sequence goes on from BSBM01001163.1 coordinate 264,920, forward strand.
AAGTCGTCTCGTAGTAATTGTTGATCCATATTTTGTATTGGCCCATGCTTTGTATTGACACATGGTATTAACCCATGGTATTGGCGCCTAGACTTAGTATATAAGTTTGTGTTGAGACCAATGAAGGTACCATGAAGTTATTTGTATTGAGCTTGCTCAAAGGAGGTTTCCCCCTTGAATTGGCTTGCGATCAATAAAAGTGATTCTGAGTTTTGTTATTTTTGCTATGTCATATATTTTCATTAAATAATTGTTATAGTTTCTTCACAGAGAGAGAGGGATGTGAGAAGGAAGAGAGGGTAGGTAGTGTGGGAAGGATAAATTCGGAGAGGGAGAGATATAATGGGTAGAGTGGTCGGTATGTATGGGGAGATTGTGGGAGGGATATACTAGGAAATGGTGGGAGTGAGAGACATGGGTTGGGTGTGGAAGATAGGAAAAGAAATATGTATAAGGGATAGATTGGAAAATGGTTGGAGGCAGAGGTAGGGGTACGCTATGAGAGATATATAAGGAGAGGTGTAGAGAAAGAATAAAATATCACATGTGTGCATTTTTATTTTAGTATCATGTGCACATTATTTTTGGAATAATAATGCACATGTGTCAATAACATGTGCATGTTTTTTTTTTTTTAAATGGAGATATTCACTTTTTCCATCTACATGGAAGATGCATTATTCACTTTGGTTTTAGGTTCAAATTTTCAAACTTGTATGTTCTTCCTACAAATAACAAAAGACATCCATTTTTTCATATCCATGTTTTCCAACCCCAAATCTACATATGCTCTACGTATTTTTTGCTAATGAAATTGCACACGCTTATAGAGCTATGTCTATGGATTCCAAATATAAATTGTTTTGAGGAAGACAATATTTTTTTATATTTTATGTTTAATTTTATTTGATCACATGTTAAATTTCTAAAAAGCATAGGTCTGTTATTTTCTTTGTAACTTTTGATTGGTTCACCTACTTTGGAAACAAAAAATAAATCACACAAGTATAGATAAAGACACCTACACACTAAAAACAAATGTCCATTGATTGTGTTAAGACCCTCATAGTGGGGCCTAATGCTCCACTTGCTTATTATAGGGATTCATTGACTTTCTTAACTTTAAAAAATATAAAATTAAGTACATTAAGAATCATGGAAACCAAGCGCCGCACAAGAACCACCTATTCTCTACAACACTACAATTTGTTTTTGAAACAGTTCATTGTTTACATACCAAACCTGGGGCCTAATGCGAACATGTGCATTATGTTTTAAAAGAAAAGGTAACATACCAATATTAGGAGAACAAAATTTTCTTGGAGTGATAATAGATTTACATAAATACAATTTATATATTTCGGAAGGTAACTTGATTGTCTACCTTTCATATTTTTACACTGTGTTCAAAACATTTGTGCAAAAACCTCTAATATTTATATTTAGTGATCGGATTTCTATTTTTCCAGGTTTCCATTACAACTAACATGTCATGATTGGATAGAATTACCTTGCACCATCCCCATAATGAATTATTTGAGGTAAAAATATCAAGTCATTTCTCATTATAATTTTCAAGTTATAGTGTGTGAAAGTTAGGGCTTTTAACTAAACCAAAAACTAGTCTCAAATAGGTGTTCTAGGTAAACCCATTATATTTGAATATTTAGAGATCCAAATTGAGTGCCACCTATTGAATCCAAAGGAATAAGTAACATTGTGTTTTCGGTAAAAAAAATAGAAGTGGAACATGACAATCAAACATGTGTCAATCAATACATATTAGCTCTCTTGAAAGGGACAAAAACTACAATTTTTTGGTAATTTAACATAACTCTCCCTTAGTACTTCAAAATTGGGTCAAAACTAAGGAATTTTAGAGAAGACATATCAGGCTACTACAAGACAAAATTATAGACTTAGAGAGATCTAAATTTCAAATATAATTCAAGAGAAATGTCAGCTCTATTAAGATAGCATACAAACTAGGGTTTCTAAAGGTATGTAATTAACTTGAGGCTTGCATAAATTTTTATTTGAAAAGATGCTTTGGGTGATTCAAAATGTGTGACAATGAAGAAATAAATGATAATTATAGGTAAACAATATTTTTATCTCTCATGGAAAGGGATTCGAAAAAGAATAATTCACCAATTAAACCTCCAAAGAGTTCAACCATAGGTCATGAATAAATGTATAACCAACCATTGAATGTGGAGGTGAAAATTAAGGAACTGAATATAGGTTTGTGGCACCTGTTTAACTAGTAAACACAAAAAAAGTTATAGAAAGTGAATTGAGAAAGATGGATAAAAATATGGCTAGTAAAGAGGATTTCAAAAACATGGCAAGTAAAGAGGACCATGAATTTATTAAGGGGGTAATTCTAAATAAGACAAGACATATATTTCCTCATAATTCAGATCCTCAAGAAGAGGATAAGGATATCAAGAGGGACTTCCTCTAGAATATGGAATCTGACCTAGAATGCATCGTCAGGAGAGGACTCTGGTAGCTTGACAGGAAGAGGCGTATCCTGGAGAGGTACCACAGAATTAGGCTCCATTGCATTCCAGACTCTTTTGCTGGGAAGAGGTTCTACAATTGAAGGTGTTAGGAATGAAGATGAAGGTGTCAAGTGCCCGTCCAAGAGTGCATTCTTTCTAGCAAGTTGTTCACCTGTAGCATCATTGCTTCCTATCTCGACGTTGTCCAGGTGACGACATCCAACAACAAGGTGCTCCCAAGAGAAGGTGGCATCGAAAATTGCAAGTCGATCATCCAGATCAATGATATTAGTTCTAGCATCAAGCACATAATCCTTTGTAGAGTTCCAATTTCTTATCATATCCTCCATGAGCATACCCATCATGTTCCTAATGAGACAATAATTGTTAATTTTCCCTCCACCTATCCCAAAAGCTAGGTGCTCTGAGACTAAGCGAGCTTTGCAGTTGTCAAAGCGAAATCAGACCAACATAGAGACCCCCAGGTCGTAACCTTCCTCATTCATAGAAGCATGGATGCGTTGGTTCCTAGCCCGAATCCCGCTACCCTGGCGAGGAGAACCACATTGTTGAGACATCTGAGAAGGGAGAAGTGTTGAGAACACATAGGGAAACAAAACCAACTGCGACAACCCAATATTGTAGAGCATAGAGCAGTTCAACTTCCCGCAAACAAGGAGACGAGGAATGAGCAGAGGATGACACTCATCATCCTCCCTTAACCAGTCCCTGTAGAGGTTCTTGATGCCCACATGCACCATATCAAAGTTCAAGGACTCGAAGTAAATGATCAGGGTACCAAATCTGCGTCCCTCCAGCAAGTCGAGGCTCCTTGATTGCATGTTGTCGAGTTGTCGAGAGGACACCCACATCCAGGATGGAGAGATACATCTTAGCTATCATTCTACATTTTTGAGACATGGCTACTGGACAATATTTTCCCAGCTCTCCTTCAAAAAGAGGTAGATTATTGGTGACCCATTCATTGGCCAAATAGTCGGCCATAGCATTTTCCTTCCGTCTGATATGGTTAAAAGTAATATCACTAGTTTGCTTCAAACTATCCTCCAAGTGGTGTCAACCATGATCAAGTATCCATCTAGGAGAGAGCTTTGAGACCTGGGCGCCATTTTGTAGTTTGGTGGCCAAGGAGAGAATAACTTGGGAATATCCTTCCGCAATAAGCAAGAGAAAGTTTCTTTTATTTGCTATAATAACTCCCTCCAAGAGTTCTTCTAGCTCCGTCGCATTATTACTATGATATCCAATATTTCCAAAATGGACCAAAAGAATGGCTCCATCAGAACTTCAAAGAGCTCCTCCAAATCCTTCATTACCAGGATTACACTTCAAGGTGACATCAAAGTTGAATTTGAAATCCCCCTCAGGGGGAGGATCCCATCTGTTTGGGCTTTCAATGCGCATATGGGTGCTTCTCGGTGAGGCTGGGAGGGACGGTTGGTTGAGATTCCAATTAGCCAAGATTTGTCTCTCTGCTGCCGAGTTGGGATAATCCGAGTTGTTCTAGTCACTAGAGAAGAGAGTTTCTTCAAGGTTTCTTTGAATATTATGCCATATTTCTTCAGTAGTTCTACCCTTGTCTTCGAAGATACATAGATTCCTTTCCCTCCAGATGTTCTAGACAATGAACGCTGGAGTAATATCCCACAGTCTGTTTAGAAGCATGCTTTGAGAGGGGTCTTCAACCCACTGTAGCATTGTATCAGTGATATTGCCATTAAATCTATTAGATCGTCTATAATTGTCAGCAACTAAGTCCCACAGATCACAAGCAATCTTGTAGGAGTCCAAAAGATGATTTATAGTTTCCAAGTGTCTATTCCACAATATGCATAGGGAAGGCCCTTGGAATCCCTTCTTCAAGAGGTTATCCCAGGTTAGAATAGACCGATGAGAGAGCAACAACAGGAAAGAAGAAACCTTTGGCCATAGGTTAGATTTTCATATTTTCTTCCATAGGGGGAAGGGTTGGGCATCTAGCCTTCAAGCTATCAGAAGGTAGGCTTCCTTGACTGAGTAACTTCCTTTTGGGAGGTGTCCCCACCCAATTATATATGAACCATGAATTAATCAAATTTTTCTTTGCTAAAGCTTCTACCAGATAGGATCGATTAGGTTAGGATCAATTATATGGCCCTAGAGAGGGGGCTCCTTCCAAAGGAGAAAAGGAGATGATCCTTCTCGCTTCGAATAGCCCTGAACAACTCTGTTGGCGGAAAAATGCATGGGGGTAAGTATCATGAATTTCTCATACTGGCTGCTAAGACTTGGTAGTTGCTGCCAAGAATCTGCCAAAAGAGTGCCTGGGCTTCCTCCTTCATTTCCCAAAAACTGTGTGTTAGCACCTGATTTTCACAGCATGGATATGGAGGTGGAATAAAGGGATAGCCCTAAAATTTCTTGATGAAAACCAGAGGTTTCCCTTGTTTTCCATAACTAGGCACTAAGGCATGAGAAAAATGGGTGTCGGGGTGTTAAATATGCAAGGAAGGGAAAATAATGGGGAAGGAGGCATTTAAATGTGACCAAAATATCCCCAAAAGAGCTTAAGTCTATAGTCAAAAGGAAATAGAGGAAAAGGTAACTACCATGCCAGTTTTGACCATTGGATGGGCACTAGAGGGAGATCAATGGTCCTCGTTGATAGTCACATGGACAAGGCACACGTGGAATAGTCATAAGAGCGACTGCGATGGTGAATGCTGCCGGAAAGGTGGCTACTGGAGGAGATATCGCGAGGATGATAGGCGGTAAGCGGTATCGTTTCAATAATAATGCAATACCGCCAAGCCATAAATCTAGATCTCTAGCCACGTGGATGGCTCGAGGAGGCAGATTAATATCCTACGGTCGAGATTAAGGGTCCCACAATGGTGAATGCAATGTGACGAAGTAAATGGTGTAGATGGTCTTGGGAGGACCGATGATCAATGGTGATCCTCACGTGGGGAAGTTGCACGCCGAATAGATGGGAAGGTGGTCACGATGGGCATACCCCTTTGCCAGGTGTCACCACCAGAGATGGTCAGAAGGGGATGAGCAGTAAAGAAAAAATGGTTAGGGGAATGCGATCCCACTCTGTCAGGATACGACGTTTGGCAGCGAACAGTGGAGATTGGGACATCTGGAGAAATCCAACGGCAATTAAAAATGAGGGTCAAATTAGTTAAAGGAGGGAATATCTAAAGGACCGAAAGCAGCTCACGTGAGAGATCAATGACTGGAATTGACAAACAACTAACAAAGAATCCCAGAGGATAAGTGAACAAAGTTTTATATATATAGTCGTCGATGGGTAAAGATGACAACTTTATTTTCCCGGGGCCTGTCTGCTCTGGGCGGTTTCTAGCCGCAGGCAGGTCAGAAAGGGGCAACGTATTCTGTCACTAGGAAGGCCGATGGGGATCCAGCCTCTAGTCATATTCAGGGTTTGGGATTGTTCTGGGAGATAGGGTTTTCGTCCTGGTGTAGAAATTCGACTTCTTATCACCAAAATTAGCAGGAGTCTGAAGGTCCTACAGACGTAGTCAGGCGCGGAAAGTTCCATGGGTCCTGTATTTTGTTCATCCCAGACCCGACCCGCCTCCTATGTGTCTGTCTTTTGAAGCCCCAGATATTTGATTCTAGAGGTCTCCCCGAAGATGTCGGTCGTCACCTTGTTTCGTCAAAGTCCACTTGAGAGTCAGCGGACCTCCTTAACCGCCTATTTTGGGATTGACCTAAACATTGAGGATAGCTCCCCTGCCTTGTTGGTCATTCAAAATAGATGTTGGTCTATCCGAAGTCGAGAGTGGGGAAATACCAAGCCTCAGTTTGGGATAGTTTTTGACCAAAGGTATCCACCCCCAAGTGACAGGTTTCTCCAGTATTAATGACTTCAGGCCTCATCCCCAAATGAGGAAGGAGGAGCGAGGCTAGTGCGTGGGGGATACATCACTCCTGGCCATACGGGTACGAAGGTAAAGTTCTCAAGGAATTATAAACATATTAATGCAGGACTTGAAAGTTAGTAGAGGAATCCAGCTAAGAAATCATCTCCGAAGATCAATTTTGATTGTTCTATTTAAGCGGCCAGTTGGGGCAGTTACTGGGTTGCATTCATCTTCTTGCATGAGTCTGGTTCCCTTCGGTAAAAATGTTTGTAAATGCGAATGGGATAGAGTAGCAAGTGATAGAGGTGCGGGTAGGAGAAAAGTTACCCCTGCAGACTGTTGGGTGACCTGAGGAGCTACGAGGGTGATGTGACCCACATCATTCGGCATACAGAGGAGAAATAATGGGAAGATTTGTGAAGTAGGAAATACTGGGTGGATAGGCGACTTAAAGGTATCTCTATGGCCATCCAAATGATTGCTGATGTGACAGGGGGTCATCTCAGCATCGTCATTTGCTCCGCCGTCTATCTGGAGGTCTTTACCAAGCATGTTTCAGGTTAGCTCAAATCTGGGGCATCATTATTACTTGATTGAGGAGTCCAATCAAGTTATCATGGCGATTATGGCCACACGTAGCTGCTGTCATCATCACAACAATTATGGATATGGTTTTTCGTCCACTTTACGAGATCGGTATATAGATAGGATGGTACACCTGGCAACTTGGGGCATCTTTCAGTTAGAATTGGGTCATGGAGAAAGACCAGGAATCTGGAGTGGTTTTTATGCCCGAACAGGCGTGGTCTGAGGTGGAGGAAGAGCATGCTCCTTCATCTCCTATGATGTTCGACCACGTGGAATCGAGCTCTGGTAGTGACAAGGAGGTTCCCGAAGGTTAACAGGTGCACAAAAGAATTCGGCATCGCGGAAAAGAGAAGATTCCTGGGGAAGATGAAGACATCCAGCAAGACAAGGCGATTGTCCTTGACCTTGTGCTCCCCACTAAGGAAATGACACCTTCTCCTCATGCTGAAGAATCACAGGCTGATAGCTCCTTGAAGGTGGAGGACTTCTTTGATTTGCAAGGCCGATTGAGGACTTCAGAGTAAGGTGGTGCCTTGCTCATAATATTTTGTTTCCTATCTAAATCAATATTTTTTGAACTTGACACATATGTAATATTCCAAATATGGGGCTGCCAAGGTGGCAGTGTAATTTTGTCTGTTTCCTAAGGACCAATTCAAGGCCTAGAGCCGATAAAATCTTTTGTAATAGAATAATTATGGGTTGGAAAATCATTCGGCTAAGGCCTAAGAGGCGAGACTGGTTTTGAGATTTTCATATTAATACAATGTGCAGTGCCTATGGTAGATTGTTTTGCAGAGATTCCTATGTTGTTCTAACTTATAGTCAGTTTTTTCCATCTCCTCTATGTGCATGTGCTTCCTATTATGCCTTTACATTATGTTTTTCATTTCATGCCTAAGATTAATGTATAAAAGTTTGGAATTATTGGAAACAAGCTCTGGCTATTATCTCATGTGTTCACAAAATATTGCTACTAAAGTTGATATTGAATTCATCTTTGCTAGATGCTCATATCAATGGATTGTTCTTATTTTCTTCTATTACCATAAAAAAATATATTTACGACAACAAGCGAGCGGCTACCTTGCCTCTGTTAAAATAACTCATACTATGGCACTGTTATCTAATTTATGTGTAATTCCTTGAATCCATAGCCCAATTTTTTTTCCCTTGTGATTATCCCTCCAACATTTTTGCATGATTCGACCCATCAGAAATCTGACCTTCTGTATATGTTTTAATTGGATATTTTTGAGTAAGGAAGGATGGTCTGTTTGTTCACTGTTGACGCCTTTGGATATTTCTAGTCTTTCATTGATTTGTAGAGAGACTCCTCTCTGACTATGCTGGGTCAATATCATTAGTCCAAAGTCGGTTAGTGGTTACCTCGACTTGTCCTCTCCCGCAACTCAGGGGGTACCATTTGGGTGATAACACTGTGTTATTGGAATAAAATTCTTTGGTTGTTGGTAGCTTTCCAGATCAAGGAGCCTAGTGGGTCTTGATCAAAGCATATCAACTGGGAGGATTCCCATTCTTGAGAATATTTTTTATTCTAGAACAGATCCCAAGATGTGTCCTTCTGCAAGACCCACCTCCACCATATTTTCGTAGAGAGAGATCTATTATTGATTTATGGATCCCTTAATCTGAGGTCGCCTTCCCGTTGAGGTAGGTAGACCATCTTCCAGTTGAAAATATCCCACCTATTTCTATTATTTTTGCTTCCCTAGAGGAAGGACCGTTGAAGGTTTCAAATGGATTTCAGGATCCATTTGGGAGCAATGAGGAAAAAATAGAGGTAGAGCGACACTGACTGGAGGAGCGCTTTTAAAAGTGTTAGTCTGCTGGCCATATTTAGAGAGTGAAAGGTCAAGGAGCATATTATGTTTTCTATCTTTTCTAGAGGCTCCGTCCAAGAGGATTGTTTGATAGCAGAATCAAACAGGGGGGATCCTAGATATTTGGATGGCAAGGAGGAAACCAAGAACCCCAAAATGCAGGAAATGTTGCACCGAGTGATGACATCGGTGTTGTAGAAGGATATTTGGGACTTACTTAAATTGATGGAGGTGCCTAAGGCCTCTTAGAAGGTTTCCTGGATAGTTTTTAGGGTGCGAGCTTCCTGAACCAAGGGTTTTCCAAAGAGCAGCTTATCATCAACAAATTGCTGGTAGGCCAAGGGGGGACCTCCATGAGGGGAAAGGCCATAGAGGGAATTGGAGGAAACCATTGCTTGAAGAAAATTACCTAGACCTTCTGCCATGAGGATAAACAAGAATGGGGAGAGAGGGTCTCCTTGATGGATTCCACGAGAAGGGGAGAGGGTTGTGGAGGGAGATCCATTAACTGAGATAGAGAAGAAAGCAGAGGAGGTGAGGGATAAGATCGAACAGGTCCACTCATAGATGAAGCCGAAGGCCTGGAGCATTTTGCCAAAAATTTCCCAACTTAGCTTGTCGAAGGATTTAGAAAGGTCCAATTTTGTAAGCATTCCTGGGGTTCTGGTGCGTTTAAGGGAGTGGGTGATTTCATGGGATAAAATTATCCCATCCAAGATTTGTATTCCCTCAGCATAACCCGACCATTCAGGGTAAATTAGAAAGGGGAGAAGAGGCTTTAGATGATTGGCAACCACTTTAGAGATGATTTTATAGATAATGTTACAGAGAGATATGGGTCTGAACTTACCAGGGTGAGAGGCGTTGTTCTCCTTGGGTGCCAAGGTAATCAGTGTGGTGTTGAGGTCCGGAAGAACCCAGTTATTTTGTCTGGATTCTTCAACTAGCTCGTGCACTTCGAGTTTTAAAAAGTCCCATAAGTGATGGAAGAAGTTGATTGTAAAGCCATATGGGCCTCGTGCCTTTCCTTCTGCCATCTGGTTCACTACGAATTCTACCTCTTGCATTTTGATAGGTTGCATTAGGGACGTGTTGTGCTTGGAAATAAAAATGGAGGAATGTGTTGGGTGAGTCGATTGATGGTCGTCGCTCGATTAGGAGTGGGTTTTGTTAGTATATATTGGAAGTCTTGAGTGAGCTCTAGTTCTATGTCCTCATGTTCCTCCAGGATGTCATTGTTTTCCGATTTGAGCTTAGAAATTCTATTGTGCTTCCTATGTTGAATCGTGGAGCAGTGAAAGAAGGTAGTGTTATGCTCCCCTTCTTTGATCCAGGAAACTCTAGATTTCTTCCTCCATAGAGTTTCCTCCTGCTCACATATTTTATCCAGCTGCGCCATGAGGTCCTTTTCCATGAGCTCACCTTCTTCTGTCTACCCCTAAATCATTATCATTTTTTGCGATTTCTCTAGTTATTCCTCAAGAGCCACTTTTTCCATGAAGATATTGCCAAAAGTTGTGTGATTCCAATGTTAGAGATTGTCTCGAATTAATTTAAGATTTTGGTGCATGATGGCCACTTTTTATCTTCCCTCAACTTGCATTCATGTCCACCAGCTGGTGACAGTGTCGAGGAAGGAGAGATGGGAGAGTTAGAACTTTTCAAAGAGGAAAGTTCAGTGGAGCTGGGCACCTAAGCTATGCCAAGAAAGTAAGGTGGGCCAGTGATCTGAGCCAACTATGGGGAGAAATGAGGTAGAGATTAATCCCCCTAATACTAGGATATTGTCTGTGGCTATGAAGCGGTCGAGATGCTTAGAAATTTGGTGTTCTCAACCTCTCCTATTATTCCAAGTGAAGAACCGTGAGCAGGGATGCAGATCCAAAATTCCACAGGTAGCCATGGTGGTTTTGAACCTCTTGTCCTCATTTGAAAGGGTTCGCAACCCCCTTTTTTTCCCTCTAGGTTTGTGATCCTATTGAAATATACCCCTATGATGATGGGGGAGTTGTTGTGTTGTGAGTGAACCATTCCAAGAAGTCAAGGAGATGGAGCTTATGAACTGAAGATTGTGGGCCGTAGAAATTTAGGAAATGACCATGAATGTTGGTCCCCGAGAGATGAAAAGAAGCAGATATGGAGTGCGCCCACAGGGGATTCACTCAATAAACTGCTATCATAGCATGTTCATTCGTGGCATATGAAACAATACCCCTAATTTCATTAAATATTGGAAAATAACTTCCAAAATCATTTTTTTAACCCCCTCCCAATATGCCTTCCCAATTTAAAAAAACCCCTATTTTCACTAGATATCAGTATGTATCAATTTATTCATTAACATTTTTTATACCCCTTTATATTTCTACCAAGTATATTGATATGATACCCCTCTTATGACCCCACATGCATTCTACAATGCACCTTGCTTCTTTCGATGTATATTGTGGATGCACATTACTTCACCCACAATGCAATTACTCAACCACATATCATTATGATTTGCAACATCTAATGGTCTAATGAAGATATAGGAGATCACTTCTTGTATGTCACTAGAGCCAATACACATAGTACAACATTTAGATTGCATGTTGTAGTTCCCCAACCACTGACTAAACTTGTTGTTGGCTAGGTATCCAAACCCCCAGGGCCTGTAACAAGCTCTAGGAAGCTGATGAAACCTCCCTAGGCCTGTAATAGGCATGAGTTGTTGGGTATTCAATCCCCCAGGGCCTATCGAGGGCCTATAACAGGCCCTGGAGTCTTAGAGCCTCCCAAGGGTATTGGTAATAACTGGTTGAGTGCTATTGGTAACAATTGGTTTTCAATGACCACTGTCTCTTGACTATGATCGACTGGAAACCCACTTCAACACGAAACCCTTGGCCTCAAGCATGCCTCAAGATGTGATTTCCCTCTGTACTGGTAAGCCCAAGCCTTCCCTCAACCCGATTTCTCATCCGGCCATGATCCCGCCATCTCCTTTTAGTGGATATTTGTCAGCCTACTCATATAAAAAAGACCCTGAAGTATTTTTGTATTGTTACATTAAATAAAAAAACCCTTTGCCGCTTAATATATAAGCAATATAATGTTTAGGTTTCATGAATATTTAATACCACAATATGAATGAACGTGATATTATATTTCCTTCTAGTGAAGCCCCCGTGAGTGCGTCGTGGAGGCTAAGTTGCTTGGCAAGACAACCTTTGGGTTACAGACCATGGCTGTTATTCATGAGGCTCATTTTTCATCGATTCCTGCACTCTAAATACCCTTCCAGATCCTGGCCATCAACAAAAGAAGGGATTCGATGGAACACTTGGTTTCTTGGATAAATAAAATTGCTAGCATATTGTGTTGAATTTTTCTTTTCAACGTCTGGTGTTTGGAGGGTCCATTCAGACCTCACACATTCCAAGAAATGATCTTCATGGGGAACTAGGATTGAGAGTAGGGAAAAAAATCCTTTAGCTGGGCATACTACCCTGATTCAACTAATGTGGTGCCAAGGAGGTTGATTCTTTGAAGATTAGATTTGTGTCCTCTCTTCTTGTTGTCACATTGCATTTTTTTCTTATCCTTCTGAGCAAGCTTGAGAACCCCAAGCTTATTTTGGGTTGTTTATTTGGATAGGGCTTCGTGGAGGAGATGGATTTGACGTGCAAGGATGGGGCCATAAGCTTTTTTGGTGCATGCATCCTCCATTCCCATCAGATCTACGTATCCAAGTTCGAATTCCCCCATTTCTTCATCCATTATGATTTATGCTCCAGATTCCACCGATTCCATTAGAACGTTTGCTTCCAGAGTGGTTGTGGCACCTTGCATGATTGTGTCGCTGGTTATCGGATTCAGGAGCTCAGGATTTGTTGTAGAATCAATGCTTTTGGGATTTTTTACCTACGATTGTTTAGGATCGGAGGAGACTTTCTTCTGAGCTTGTTCTTCTAATCTTATTTCAGCCTCTGTATTTTCTGGCTAGCCATCTAGGGCGGAAAAACTATTGCTTGTATTAGGGACCTCTTCTTTTTTCTTTTCCGGTGCAGATTTGCAAGTGTTGCATCTCTTTTTGTCGTTTTTTTTTCTGGAATCCATTTGCCCCCTTCTTTTGAATCTATAGGGAAATGTTTTTTCAAATGGAAATCCCTGTATAGGTGGTTGTGCTCATGACATTTGCAGCGTCGAAAGGGGACGTTTTAATAGTCTAGAGGTTGTATCCAGTCTGAGTCTTCATGAGTGAGTCTTATGGCATCTGGGAGGGTATTGGAAATATGCATGTAAATGTAGATTCTGGCATAAGAGGTGTATTTGTTGAGCTTCATTTGGTCGGTAGAGAAAACGTAGCTCCTTAATGTATTTCCTATGTCCTTGAGAGTTTTCTTGTCCCAATACTCCTATGGAAGTGAGTACATTCGTATCTAGACTAGAGCCTAGGTGAAGTCTTCTTTTTCTGAGTTGAATCTCTCTACCCAGTTTCTCAAGTACAGGTTGACTGAGTTGAAGAAGTACTGTCCTCCATCCTCTACCTTGGTTTTTGCATTCGCATGATGGAACATAATTATGAATAAGCCATTGGAACCTAATTGTAGGTCACCATGAGAGTTGGGTTTCCATTTTGCTAGGATCCAACCTCTGAGGGATTGTTATGTGGGCCAGATTCAAATGAATTTGCCTATGAGAGGATGATCTTTCATTCATTGAGCTCTAGAATTGATCCGTTCTGCAAGGAGGATAAGGCTAGAGAATTCAGTCATCCAATCTATACAAGTTTGGGTTCTTGTGACACCGCTACCAAACAGAAGAACCTTATTATCTTTCTATTCCATTTGAATCATTTCGTCGTCATTCGAGGGGATCTCCGTTGAGCCAATCTGGAGCTTGGTATGAGTGGGGATATCTAGATTTGAATTTCTTTGTAGTACCTGTGTGTCATAGGTCGAGGGGGAGGGGCCTCTTGGCCCTCTCCTGCCCCTCCCTAGTCAGAATCCATTGGGGCAGCTCAGAGTCATCAAAAGGGAGGGAGGCAAGAGGGTACAGAGCAGGTGTAAGAGCTGATGTTCGGGTACATAGGGTACTACCAAAGGACCAAACACCAAGAGAAACCACTTCACACAAATAGATCACAGATCAACACACCGATGTTTTGATGTGGTTTAAACCCTATTGAGGGAAACACTCCACGGCCCCGGCCAAATAGCTTCTACGGGACAATTTATTATGGAAAGAAAGAAAGTTACAAATGAGCTTCTCATAATCGATCAACTAAGCAATGACCCTCCATGCTCTTTAAATAGAGATCATGGACCAATCGGGTGTTAAGCCACGGATCAAGGTTAGGTTTGATCTAAGAGAAGTTGAGCCGTCGGATCACTCTATGTCGGAAACATATCGTGACTGTCGGATTAAGTATTTACAAATGCATACTAATGCATACTAAAGAAACACACTATCCCTAACGGATATATTACACAAGTTGATCTGAACTAACTCCTAAGTGTCTAAATATCCTAACATCCCCCCTTAAGAACAACTTGGGACAGGATTGAAGGATTTACAAAAGTGACACTATTAGGAGAAGGAAGGAGGCATTAGAGCTTATTCCCCCTTAATGACAAGTTCCTGAACTCCTTACATAGATCAAAGTTTAGAAAACTTCACTTCTGTAAGAGACTTGGTGAAGATGTCTACAACTTGATCATCTGTAGGGAAAAAGAGCACTTCAAGAACACGATCATGAACAAGATTTCTGATGAAGTGCATATGCAGCTCAATGTGTTTGTTGCGTTGATGTAGAACTGGATCTTTGGAAATCTTGATGGCACTTTGATTGTTGCACCAAAGTGGAGTAGGCTGCTGCTGCTCGAATCCAAACTCTAAAAGGATCTGTCGAAGCCACAAAGCTTCCTGACTGACATTAATTGCTGCTCGATATTCTGCCTCTGCTGAAGAAAGAGCAAGAGCTTGTTGTTTCTTACAAGCCCAAGTAATAGGTCCAGATCCCAGACTGAAAACATAACCTACAGTAGACTTTCGATCATCAAGATCGCCGGCCCAATCTGAATCAGTGAAACCAACCAAGAAAGGTTTCCCCCCTGTACTGTAATGAATACCAAACGGAACTGTACCGCAAATATATTGAAGTATTCTTTTAGCTGCTTTCCAGTGACTTTCATGAGGTGTCTGCATATAATGGGCAACTCGACCAATGGCAAAGGAAAGGTCAGGACGGGAATGAGTCAAGTATAAAAGACTACCAACAAGCTGACGATACAAGGTGGCATCTACTTCAGGTGAAGTACAAGTGGCAGAAATTTTGACTCCAGACTGGAAGGGAGAAGGGGCTGGTGTACAATCTTCCATGTGAAAGCGACGAAGAAGGTCACAAGCATACTTAGACTGAGAAAGAAAGATTCCTTCTTTGGTTTGCAGAACTTGGAGACCAAGAAAATAATGCAAATGTCCTAAGTCTGACATTTCAAAAGTTTGTTTATGACTGGATTTCACATGGGTTATAAGCTTAGGGTCACTACTAGTAAGAATAAGGTCATCAACATATAGAACAAGTATGATGAGATGGTTTCCTACTTTCTTGGTATAGACATTGGGGTCAAAATGGCATCTAGAAAAACCAGTGGAGAAAGTTATCCATTTTGGCATACCAAGCTCTAGGAGCTTGCTTAAGGCCATATAAGGATTTCTTAAGGTGGCAGACAAGGCTAGAGTTATTCTGAACATAGCTAGGAGGTTGTTCCATGTAAATTTTCTCCTGTAAATCACCATGTAAGAATGCAGACTTGACATCCATTTGATGGACTTCCCAGTTGTGTAAGGCTGCAAGGGAAAGAACAAGGCGGATGGAGTTCATTTTGGCGACGGGAGCAAAGGTTTCATTGTAGTCAATCCCTTCAACTTGGGAAAAACCTTTGGCAACTAACCTTGCCTTAAGTCTTTCAACACTTCCATCTGATGCATACTTAGTTCTGTAGACCCATTTACATCTGACAAGTTTTCTTCCTTTTGGAAGAGGTACAAGATCCCAAGTATCGTTCGCCATTACGGAACGATATTCTTCATCCATAGCTGCATCCCAATCTGGATTCCCTGAAGCTTCTGCAAAAGTTTCTGGATCATGATTCTCTGAAACTTGAGCCAGAAGAGAAGAGGCTCGCTAAAACTGAGAACGTGTTCGACGTTGATCTCTAGGATCACCAGCAAGATCACCAGCTGCTTCACATGTTGAACGGACCCATCGAGGAAGCACTTGTGCTGGTGCAACTGGAGGAACATGAGCAGGCGGAGGTGAATTTTCATCCCCACTGTCATCATCAGAAACTGGAGTTGGAAACCTGTCAAGGAAGTTGGAAGAAGAATAAGGAGGCACAAATGCCGAATCAGGCTCGCAGGCCAAAGATGGCACAATCACCGAGTTAGGCTCGCAGGCCAAGAGATTTTCATCAAATTTAACATCTCTTCTAATGATTATAGCATGAGAATGTGGTTGAAGAAGTCTATAACCTTTTACATCTTCAGAATATCCAACAAATATGCACTTTTCACTTTTAGGATGCAATGCTTTCCGTTTTTCATCCGGAATGTGAGCCCATGCTTCACTACCAAACACACGAAAGTGACTTACATCAGGTTTAATTTTACTCCATGCTTCTTCCGGTGTTATACCTTGTAATGCTTTTGTGGGGGTGTGATTAGCTATGTAATTAGCACAATTAATGGCTTCAGCCCAAAATTGAAGACTTAGTCCCTTAGATTGGATCATACAATTAGCCATTTCTTTTAAAGTGCGGTTCTTCCGCTCAGCTACACCATTTTGTTGTGGTGTATATGGAACAGTGTGCTATTGTTGGATGCCTTGTTCAGTGTAGAAAGTAGTGAACTGTTTGTTAACATATTCTCCTCCATTGTCAGATCTTAACTTAATAATTTGATGACTAGATTGCTTTTCAACAAGGGCCTTGTAGGCCAAGAACATGTTAAATACTTCGCTCTTAAGTTTTAGGAAATAAACCCAAGTGCGTTTGGTGTAATCATCAATTAAAGTTCAGAAATACTTGAAACTAGAAAAGGAAGCAGATGGAAGAGGACCACAGAAGTCACTATGCACAAGCTCCAAGGGAACTGAGGCGTGCCAAGAGGCACATTTGTCAAAACTGTCCCGATGATGTTTTCCGAGTACACAACCGGAGCAAACACCATCCCTGCAAGATACCATTGGAAGACCTGTCACCATATTTTCTTTACATAGTTGTTGCAATGAGCGATAATTTAAGTGACCAAATCGCTCATGCCAAAGTTTGCTCAAGTTATCACTATGAGCAACAAAAACTGAAGGGAAAGGTGATGACCCAAAGTTGTTAAACTTGTACAACCTGGTAATATCATCAACAATTCCGGTAGCTAGGACCTATTGAGGATCTTTAAAATGCTTGATTACAACTTGGTGAGGTGTAAAGGTCACAATTTTACCCTCACCAGAATGAGTGATCTGACAGACTAATAACAAATTGCAGGAAATTCTTGGAACACATAGTACATCACTAAAATGACCATTATCTACTGGAACTGTTCCAGCTCCTACAACACTTAGAGATCTATCATCACCAACAAATATTTGTTTGGTGTTACATTCATGCATAGTAGAAAAGATGGCTTGATCCTTAGCCATATGATAAGATGCTCCAGAATCAATGAGCCATTCATTTGAAGTAGAAGAAGAAGATGCATTATAAGAATAACCAGAAGCACAAAGTGCATGTCCATGAGAGGAAGATTCTGAAGATGAATCTAGGCTGATGTGGTGCTTCTTCATTGCTGCTTCCAAGGCTTCCATCTTCTTGAAACACTGAGATTCATCATGATTATCTTTCCCGCAATAGTTGTAATGACGCTCAGTCTTCTTTCCTTTTGGCTTGGATCCTTTGTCATTTTTTAAAGAAGGAGCTGACTGAGAGGGTTTGGGACCCTTGTTTGACTTATTATTGCAAAAATTTTGTTTCTTGGGAGGTTTGGACTTTTCTTTTTGTTGGGACAATAAGGCTTTCCCAGATGTATCTGCATTGTTGATTATTCTAAGATGAATGAGTTTATCTTTTTCTCTAATCAGGGAATCACAAAAGGATTCAAGACTAAGCTCTTGAAAGCTAGCTGCATTGAAGGATGCTTTCATGGAGTAAAATGTAGATACAAAAACAGAATATGCAAGTCCAAGTTTGGAAAGAATATGATAAATGCACTGTTTGTCTTCCCTCTCAATCTTACATTCTGCACATAAGAGTTTAAGAGTTTTGTACTTAGATAAATAATCTTGAATGCATGAAAAGTCACTTGGATTTAAAGAAATCAACTCATTTTCGAGTTGATGACCTTGAATTTCATTGTGCTTACCAAACAAAGTTTCCAACTTGTCCCAAGCAATATTAGGTTCATCAATTCCAGATATGTGGAATCACAAATCAGTAGAGATTGACATCCCAATCAATCCATGAGCTTCATCACATCTATTTGCCCATTTTATTTTCTTATCATCATCAGTGGGTTCTTTTTCTTTCCCTGTTGTAATTCTGAAAAGTCCCCTACTTCGTAGAACATCCTCCATACGAGATTTCCATGAGAAATAGTTGGAACTATTAAGTAGAATATCACAAGGGACAGCCATATTTGTAAATTAATGGCTGTAAAAGTAGAAACCAATAGTCTGGATGTGAAGAGCTCGAAAGAATAGGTGGTTTCAAAAAAAACTGCACTGAAAACTGACTCTGTATGATGAAGTTATGCTTGAACAAAGAAACTGTTGAAGATGTCCCCAATAGTGACATGGCAGCTGGAGAGTGTCCAACAAAAAAAAGAACTCCCCTCTTCCCAAGATGAACCTTTTGACAATCACTTTACAAGAAAGTTGCTTTAAGTGAACCACTTTTGTAAAATAAATGATTTCACTTTTACAATGATATTACTTTTAAATAGTGCAACAATAAAAAAAAACTTAAGTGACTCACTTGTATTTTTATTTTTTTATTATTTAAGTGAGATGCACTTTTACAATAAAGTAACTTGAAATTAGAAATTGCATGCACTTTTTCTTTTAAAAGTAACTTCCTAAGACTTGAACACAAGACCTATTAATGAATAAAGCAACTTTGAACCAAGTGAGCTAGATTAAAAGGTATGTAAAATATGGGAATAAAGAAGGGTTTTTTTTTTTTTTTCTTGCTCGGTTTGCATGCTTGCCCTTTTTCCTGCAAAACAAACCACAAATCGAAACAAAAAAAACTTTTCCACACTTGTGGAGTTAGATCTTGTTAGCTTGCCCGGAAAGTCTACGTTTTCTCTCTATTTCTGATTTGCCGAGATCGCGCAAGGTGCACGGCAAAGAGAATGCGCAGCCGAGAAAAACCCTTTTCCCTTGCTGTTTCTGAATTTTCGAGATCGCTGAAGGTGCACGGAAAAGAGAATACGCAGACGGGAAAGCAAGAATCCAAACCCAAAAAAAAATCTAACAGTAAAAAAAATGAAATATGAGATTTTTTATTTTCAAAAAATGAAATAAAAAAAATGCGTCACTGTAACATTATACCTTCAGATCTGATGAAATACGCGTTTCTGGAGCAACTGGGAACCGTTTTCGATCAAACGAAAACTATTTCCCAATGGAAACGACACTCCGGACGCAATGGAACACCTCCCATAGCCCAAAAATGCACAAAAAAAAGAACTAGAAACCCTTACGAGTTTTGGCAACAACAGTTCAAGATCTAGATCATATCCTGAAGCGGCACTTCATAAAAGCTCTGATACCACGTTCGGTTACATAGGGTACTACCAAAGGACCAAACACCAAGAGAAACCACTTCACACAAATAGATCACAGATCAACACACCGATGTTTTGACGTTGTTTAAACCCTCTTGAGGGAAACACTCCACGGCCCCGGCCAAATAGCTTCTACGGGACAATTTATTATGCAAAGAAAGAAAGTTACAAATGAGCTTTTCATAATCGATCAACTAAACAATGACCCTCCATGCTCTTTAAATAGAGATCATGGACCAATCAGGTGTTAAGCAACGGATCAAGGTTAGGTTTGATCTAAGAGAAGTTGAGTCGTCGGATCACTCTATGTCGGAAACATATCGTGATTGTCGGATTAAGTATTTACAAATGCATACTAATGCATACTAAAGAAATACACTATCCCTAACGGATATATTACACAAGTCGATCTTAACTAACTCCTAAGTGTCTAAATATCCTAACAGCTGAAGCAAAAAAACCTAGCTAGATTGAAACCCTAGCAAGCGTCGAGCACCTCCATAGTAAAAAAACCAGCTTATGCATTGGTCTATTTTGTTTCTTATCTCCTTGTTTTTAGAACTTGATCAACCTATATGGTACCAATGTATTTATGACCATAAAAAAACATCTATTGTGTCTTGGAGTATATTTACAAATGAATTGATAGCATATTATGTGGATATTAAGAGAAGCACCTTCTTTAGCAAATTCAAAAATATCAAGCAAAATGGTCTAGTTACATAACACATTAAGT
This sequence comes from Larix kaempferi, assembly GCA_027924585.1. NCBI lineage: Eukaryota > Viridiplantae > Streptophyta > Pinopsida > Pinales > Pinaceae > Larix > Larix kaempferi. Next base: position 285,318 of record BSBM01001163.1, read on the forward strand.
AGTTTTAGAAGTTGAGTTTGTTGGTTGTGGAGCTTGATTTTTTCTTATGTCAAAGGATTGTTTCAGCCATCTTTGGATCCCGGAATAAGGGACCAAGCTATAGGGGAGTCTAGACGTGAAAAAAAAGGTGATTGAAAAAATGTAATTTCATAGTCAATCTTGACCATTCATTGTTAGGTTACACATTTTATGGTAGAGATTATGTTTGTGTATTTTTTACCTGGCTAGAATGAAACCCTCTTTTAAAGAGAGAATTGCATTATGGTTGTGTAGTAGTGTGTGGGAGAGAGATTGTAAGAGAGTGAAAAGGAGGTTGCGACAAATGTGTTGTGGGTTGTATCCCTTCATTTTGTTGAATGGTATAAAAGAAAGGAATTTTTTTTCTCCATGGATGTAGCCCATATCGGGTGAACCACGTGCATTGGTGTCTCTCTTGTATTTTTTTCTTATGTGTTTTATTGCTCCACCTATTTTATTTTATTGCTCTATGGTCCTATTTTTCTAATAGAGTCTTAGAATGAAGATAATTCTAGAAGATAATTTTTGTTGAACCTCTTTATGGGCACTTTAAAGTAGAGAATTCAACATGAGATATGTCTCTTTGAACCAAAATCATTGGAGAATTCTATTAGTTTGGAAGGAATGTTGAAAGTAAAAATATGGCTACCAGAATGGATGCTAATAAAACCTATAAATAGGGAAATGTTTTCCCCCTCAACATCACTCAACCTATAAGGTTGATGCCTTAGAAAGTGGAGGAAATAAGAGCAAAGGGACTATGTTTCAATTGTGGTAGCATGTCGAGTAAGGGGCATAAGTGCAGTGAGATGCAATTATTCTAGATATATTGTGAAGAGTGAGAAGAAATAGAACTGAAACAGTCTTAGGAGGTAGATATAGAAGATACTACTCCAACCATTTATTTCCATGCATTGGTTGGAATTATCACTTCTCAAACTCTTAGGATAGAAGGACATATCGAAAAGAAAAAGGTAACAATGTTAATCGATTATGGTAATTTTAGTCTACTAATTTTCTACATTATGTCTCTCATTCATCATTTGATTGTAGTTTCTCAAATGGTTGCCATCCTTTGGGACTCGGTTTATGCCATTTTTTCCTTTACAATAACCTCCTACGTGAATACATGAATCCTGCAAATGTCCTATCTGTTGACAAATCCAACATCAAAAACTTTTATTTTCATAATATAAATTTTGTGTCCATTTGAAGCCTTAACTTTCAAGTATCAACTTGTTCGGTAATCCCATACTAATGTTGATTTCCACACATACATACATAGGTAAAAATACCAAGCTTAATTTAATCTATATCAATATTTAAATATTGACCCTACATATTCTCGATGCCTTCAAAAACTATTACGTATGAAAGTGTATGGGTAGATCTTATAGAAAAACCCAAAGAGGTGTTTTTTTATAGACATATTAGATGGGTTAAATTCTAAGAAGCATAAGGTGAAAAACAAACTAAGACATCCCCGGAACTAGGGACACTCAAAATATTTCTGATAATCAACAGAACTAGAGACACTCCCCAAAATATTTCTGATAATCGACAAGAATGTGAAATTGGATAGTAGAAAAAGCTTTTAAAATAATTTAATATACCTTTTAATTCTTTGTGCAATGCAATGGCTAACAAAACTAGAGACACTCCCCAATATATTTATGATAATCAGAAAGAATGTGAAATTGGATAGTAGAAAAACATTTGAAAATAAAATATACCTTTCAATTCTTTGTGCAATGCAATGGCTACCAGACTCTCAATTGACCAAAACAAGTGAACATTGTTGCGAAGATAACTATTGATTGATTAAACAATAAATACTACTCTAATCAAGATAACTATTCAAATCAACGAGATGACTATCTAAAAATAAAAAATAAAAACATGTTTTCAAGAAAAGCATCGAGTGAATATGGGATTACATTTGATCACTTATTATTAAATGAATTTATATAGGTTTGAAGATAAACACGCTGATGACTAATCATAATTTCAAAATGAGAACAAGTACAACTTCTGAATGAGTTGATGATTCAGACGATTCTCGTTACATGCTACATCCTTTAAAATATGATAAAAATGATAAGGTATTTTAACTTTTAAACGTTTGACCCATTCAAATGATTAAAAGTCAAACCCAAGAATCATATACCAAAAATGGAAGTTTCCCGCCTTTATATTTCTTCCCCAATTCAGAAGCATTCAGGTTCTGAAGGTCAAACATTCGTGAAATAGTTCGAGGAAGCTGAGATTAGATACTTCGAGATGACAAAATATCCAACGAGAAGCGCAGAAAACCCTGAAGTATACATATGCGCGTTTGAATCATTCAAATCTAATGCCGGAGGAATGCTATATAAGAACTTCCGTCAATGTCCAATTTATAGCCTGGTGCAACCATTTCAAATTCCATCACTTTGAATTCACGGAATCACTCCTGCTTCAAATCAACTTCTTGTATGATATCGATATAAATACAGGTACCCGGATTTTATAAGATACAGATGATCATAAGCATACTGGGATTTGCATTACACACAAGAGAAATTAAACTAGCAGCTTTCATATAACTGTAGAATCCAAGCCGTTTTTAACTTATCTGGCCTTTGATTATAAGCCGAGGACCTTGAAGTTCACAAATTCATGCATAGAATTATAAGTCGCATGTGTTGGAGAAATGTACTTACGAGTTGAATGCGCATCTAGTTTGCGTCGGCTCTGTCAGTCACCCCGTCAGACGTTTTGTCAGTCCGCTGTATCACAGAGATGTCAGTCAGTCAGTCAATCTGTCAGAAGAAAACGTCCACTCTTCCTAGTATTTAATTAACCGCGTTTGTATTCTGCAAGTTGAATTTCTTAGGTAGAAATTAATTACACTCTTTAATGAAGTTCAATAGCTTCCTGGCAAAGCGATCCCAAGTTTATGCATAAATATAAATCACTCTCATTAGATTAAGGAGAGATGAAAGAGGTGAAGAAGTGAAAGAAGAAGAAGAAGTTCATCATGAAATGTATGAGGAACTCAAGCTCTATGTAAAATGGTGAAAGACTAAAGTATTTACCATCTCTCTGTATTGCGGAAATGTTGCTTTACTGCGGTAATATATAAGTCGATAGTTATTTGTGTTCATTCTCAAGAATGTTGGTCATTACCTGTCGCACATATTCTTCATATTCATATGTGTAAATGTTGTTTACATTTACTGTCAGTAAAAGAAATCAAGAATTTCAAGTATCTCACCGGTGGTGAATGTTTTTAGTTTAACGCGGAGTAACTTTGGCATAATCTTCATTCTTCTGTTCGTATGTTTTAACAAAAAATATCTCATTATATAGTTTGCTTAAAAGTGTATTTATCAAAGTCAAGTTGTCGGCGAAGTCACGAAGTTACGCGGAGTAAAAATATCTTCAAGTTTATAATTTCCGCAAGTATCATCGCAAGGTTATTGCATATCGCATGATGTGTGAAATTAATTTACTGCGAAGTAAATTTTGTGCGATATCAAATGTTGCGGCAAAGTAAAAGTTCGCAAAGTTAATTCACGTGAAGTAAATGCTTGGGAAAGTGAAAGTCATTCGTGAAGTCAAATTTAGAGCTTCCGTCAAAGTCCACAGCAAAAGAAAAGATTTGTTTACAGCACAGTTAATTTTAAATTGACTATGCGGTACTGCGGTGCTCTTTTCCCTTCATTTGGTATCAAAGCCTAGTTGACGACGAGAAATATTTCTATTTACAAAAAGGGAAAAGTGATGGCTTTTACTTCTAGTAATTTGCAAACTCCAATATTTTCCGGTAAAAATTATGAATATTGGTCGCTAACAATGAAAGCTTTTTTTAGAGGTCAAGATGTATGGGACATAGTCCAGATTGGTTATGCAGAACCAACAAATGCAGCAGCATATAACGATCTCACACAAGTTGAGAAGAATGTTCTAAGGGAACAGAGGAAGAAAGACAGAAATGCGTTGTTCTGCATATATCAAGTGACATATGAATCAATACTCCCAAGAGTAGCAGCAGCGCAGTCAGCCAAGGAAGCGTGGGACACACTGGAAACAACATACCAAGGTTTGAACAAGATAAAAACTGCTAAATTACAAATTCTTAGAAGAGATTTTGAAGCACTGTCAATGAAAAATACAGAGTTAGTAAACTCATTTTATACTCGTGTTATTGGTCTGGTTAATCAAATAAAATCTCACGGAGAAACTCTAACTGATCAAAGAGTTGTTGAAAAGGTTCTTAGAGTTCTGCCAAAGAAATTTGAATCTTTGGTTGTAACCCTAGAGGAAAACAAAGATCTGTCCACATTTACTATTGATGAGTCATAAGCCTCACTACTCAATCATGAACATAGAATCAACGGTTCAGACACATCGCTGGAAGGTGCATTCGCAGCACAGTTATCCATAAGTCGCGGTAGAGGCAGAGGAAGATCAAGTTCTAGAGGCAGAGGTCGAAGTTCTTTCAGAGGAGGTCGCAATAGCAGTCCTACATATGTCGCTGGTAGAGTTCAGGATTAGATCCCCAATCAATCAAGTGGACAAAAGTATGATAAATCAAAAATTCAATGTCATTACTGCAAGAAGTATGGACACTTCGCATATGAATGCAGGAAGAATCAATATGACCAAGGAAGGCAAGGTGAAGCGTAGTCAAGCAACAACAGTGCTACGAACAGCTCATTGTTCTTAGCATGTGCATCACCACTTGAATGCAATGCTGTCCAAGAGAGTCCAAATGACATATGGTATTTAGACTCAGGCTGTAGCAATCATATGACTGGTAATTTAAATCTATTTTCTAGTCTAGATAAATCAGTTCAAACTAATGTAACACTTGGAAACAATTTTCAAGTCACTGTTTTGGGTAAGGGTACTGTTGATATTCTAACAAAACAGGGGGAGCATAAATGTATGCATGATGTTTATTATGTTCAAGGTTTGAAGCACAACCTGATGAGCATTAGTCTACTGATGGAAAAAGGTTACAGAGTTCACATGGTAGGTAAGTGCTATGTGATCAAGGACATATATCCCAGCAATCAGTTAATTGTTGAAGTGCAGATGACAAGCAATCGCTTGTTTCCTTTGAGGATAAGACCCATCATAAAAGGTAATACAACTCAAATTGTTCATGCAAGTCAGAATGAGAATTTTGGATCTGCATTCCGCGCAGAGAGCAAAGGAGCAGAAGTTCGCAGCGACAAGGAAGAAAAAGGCAGCACAATGCAAGCTGCGTTTCAAATAGAAATGAAGGATGAAGATGGGTTATGGCATTTCAAATTTGGACATCTGAACTTTGGTGGGCTGAAGCTACTGCACATGAAGAACATGGTGAAAGGATTGCAATTGATTGAAAAGCCAGAGAGAATTTGTGAAGGTTGTATCATTGGAAAGCAACATAGAGAGACTTTTCCAGTCGAAAAGTCATACAAAGCGCGCACACCACTTGAAATCGTGCACTCCGATATTTGTGGACCGATGCAAGCACCGTCCATGGGAGGATGCACTTATTTTCTCACCTTTATTGACGATTTCACAAGAAAAACATGGTTTTATTTTCTAAAGCATAAATATGATGCATTTGATTATTTTCAGCAATTCAAGGCACTCGTGGAAAAGCAGAGTGGTTACAACATCAAGATATTGAGAACAGATAGAGGTGGTGAGTATGTCTCAAATGATTTCTTAAACTTTTGCAAGAATCATGGCACACAGAAGCAGTTCACTACGCGGTATACACCGCAGCAGAATGGTATCGCAAAGAGAAAGAACAGAACCATCATAGAGATGGTGTGCAGTATGTTGGCAGCCGCGCATTTGTCAAATGAATACTGAGCTGGAGCAGTCGCAACCGCGGTATACATCATGAATCGATGTCTGACGAAGAGCGTGAAGAACAAAGTTCTGCAAAAAGCATGGACAGGTATGAAACATAGTGTTTCTCATTTGAAAGTCTTTGGTTGTGTAGCATACGCACATGTTCCAGATGAGCTAAGAAGAAAATTAGACAATAAAGGACAGAAATGCATCTTTATTGGATATTCTGAAGACACAAAATCATACAAGCTGTATGATCCTATTGTAAGAAAAGTTATCGTCAGTCGCGATGTTCAGTTTGTTGAAAACGAAGCACGGGATGGAACCATAGAAAAGAATGTGAAAATCGTGTCACATGATGACATCGCAGAAGATGCGGTTGAGACTCCGCATATAAACCAGAATGTTGCAGCTCCGTCTACTCCTAGGACAGTGCAACATGTTTTAGCACAGGGTACTCCAACATCAGTCGCAGCTCAAGCAACTCCGAAAAGCACAAGTGCGCAACAAACTCCATCAAGCAATTCGCGCAGTTCGACACCAGCAACTCCACTAAGGACAAGAAGTCTGCGTGAGATATATGATGCTAGTACACCAAATTCATTTTCTATTTTTGCATTATTTTCTCAAATTAATGATCCGCTAACATATGAAGAAGCTGTTGAAGATAAATTTTGGGCACAAGCCATGGATGAAGAAATAGAATGCATTGAGAAGAATCAAACATGGGAATTAGTCGACGTTCCTATCAACAAGGATGTGATAAGCGTCAAATGGATTTATAAGACCAAGCAAGATATAGAAGGAAATGTGTAGAAACACAAGGCGATATTGGTAGCAAGAGGATTCACACAGCAGCCTCACATAGATTTCAATGAAACTTTTGCACCTGTAGCACGAATGGACACCTTGAGAACAGTTCTGGCTATCGCAGCACAAAAGAAATGGTCGGTTTATCAAATGGATGTCAAGTCTGCATTTTTAAATGGTTATTTGGAGGAAGAAGTATACGTTGAGCAGCCACAAGGCTATGAAGTTCCAGGACAAGGCAATAGAGTATATAGACTGAAAAATACACTCTATTGTTTGAAGCAAGCTCCCAGAGCTTGGTACAGTCGCATCGGCTCATACCTGATTTAGAATGGATTTCACAGAAGTGAATGTGAGCCAAGGCTGTACACAAAAATCAACAGGCAAGGTAATAAGATAATCGTCTACTAGTATGTAGATGATTTAATATTTACTGGTGATTTTGGCATACAAGAATTTAGAATAGTCATGGAAAGTGAATTTAAAATGACTAATTTGGGGCATATGAAGTACTTTCTGGGCATTGAAGTACAACAAACTCAAAATGGGATATTTATATCTCAGTCGAAATATGCAAGTGATGTCTTGAACATATTTAAAATGTTAAATTGCAAGACAACTCCAACACGAGTGATAACAAGTTTGAAATTGAGCAAGGATGATGACGGATCCAATGTAGATCCTACGCTGTTTAAAAGACTCATTGGAAGTCTTATGTACCTTACAACGACAAGGCCAGACATCATGTATGGAGTCATCTTAATCTCAAGATTCATGGAGACACCAAAAGAATCGCATTGGAAAGCAGGTAAAAGAATTATGAGCTATGTGAGTGGAACAAGAGACTTCAGTATTTTGTATTCAACTGCAGAAAATTTCAAACTCATCGGGTACACAGAAAGCGACAATGGAGGCAACATAGACGACAGAAAAAGCACATCTGGCAATGTATTTCATATAGGAATAGGTGTTGTATCATGGGCTTCACAGAAACAACCAATCGTAACTCTTTCTTCAGCAGAAGAAGAGTATGTTGTAGCTAAAAGCACTGCATGTCAAGCCCTATGGATGAGGAGGATGTTAAGTGATCTATCGCAGCACTAGCAAGATCCCATAGTCATTTACTGCAACAACAATTCAGCTATCGCACTGTTAACGAATCACATGTACCACAAGAGAACAAAGCACATTGACACAAGGTATCATTTCATCACAAAATTGATAAACAATAAGGAAATATGTTTAGAATTTTGTAGGTCTGAAGATCAGGTTGTGGACATCTTCACAAAACCATTGGAAAGAGACAAATTCCAATATTTGCGAAGTTGTTTAGGAGTGGCAAGTTCTGCACAGTGAACTTCGTCATGCACAGAGCATGTTGCAGCTCTGAATCATTTTGTAAAATTTTGTCATCAAGTCATAATTAAGGGGGAGTGTTGTAGAAATGTAGTTACGAGTTGAATGCGCATCTAGTTTGCGCTGGCTCTGTCAATCACCCTGTCAGACGTTTTGTCAAGCCGCTGTATCGCAGAGATGTCAGTGAGTCTATCAATCTATCAGAAGGCAACGTGCACTCTTCCTAGTATTTAATCACCTGCGTTTGTATTCCACAAGTTGAATTTCTTAGGTAGAAATTAATTACATTCTTTAATGAAGTTCAATAGCTGCCAGGCGAAGCAAATATAAATCACTCTCATTAGATTAAGGAGAGATGAAAGAGGTGAAGAAGTGAAACAAGAAGAAGAAGTTCATCGTGAAATGTATGAGGAGCTCAAGCTCTGTGTAAAATGGTGAAAGAGTGAAGTATTTACCATCTCTCTCTATTGCGGCAATGTTACTTACTTTATTGTGGCAATATATAAGTCAATAGTTATTTGTGTTCATTCTCAAGAATGTTGGTCATTACCTGTCACACATCTTCTTCATATTCATATGCGTAAATGTTGTTTACATTTATTGTCAGTAAAAGAAATCAAGAATTTCAAGTATCTCACCGTTGGTGAAGTTTAACGTGGAGTAACTTCAACATAATCTTCATTCTTCTCTTCATATGTTTTAACAAGAAATATCTCATTATAAAGTTTGCTTAAGAGTGTATTTATCAAAGTCAAGTTGTCGACTAAGTTACGCGGAGTAAAATATCTTCAAGTTTATAATTTCCGCAAGTATTGCAATCGCATATCGCAAGGTTATTGCATATCGCATGATGTGCGAAGTTAATTTTGTGGGATATCAAATGTTGCGGCAAAGTAAAAGTCCGCAAAGTTAATTCACGTGAAGTAAATGCTCGCTCCGCAGCGAAAGAAAAGATTTGTTTACGGTGTAGTTAATTTTAAATTGACTGTGCGGTACTGCGGTGCTCTTTTCCCTTCAGCCTGTACTGAGTACTAAGAAAGATGAGGGTGCTGCCTTCATGCTTGACAGCTTCAAGCACTAAGGGCACTCTTCTATATGAAGACCTAATCCCGAGTATCCAAAACCAAAAATTATTCGCTTGGTCTCCAAGACATGGAGTAGAAGACATCGGTCGATATGAAAACATAGCGCTTGCGGATATGTGGAAATATATTCAGGGAGAATACTCTTGCAATGGGTTATTAGATCCCATTAATCCAATTTTCAAAGGGGAGATTATCAGATATGGTGATCTTGCAGAGCTATGCTATGATGCATTTGATAGTGAACTTTCAATGAATGACTATGGCGGGTGTAAGTATAGCCCTCCTAAATTGTTTGATAGTTGTCAAAAGGTGGGCGATTCTCAGAATTACTCTAATGGCTATAAAGTGACCAAGTATTTGTATGCAGACACTGATATATTGGGGAGAAAAATAGAGCGATCTGTGTGGATTGGCTTTATTGCAGTGTGCACAGATGCTCAAGAGATAAGAAGACTAGGGCGGCGAGATATTGTAGTAGCATGGAGGGGAACCCAAACGGCTCAAGAATGGATAGAGGATGTTCGAGACATTTTAGTTCCTACCCGATTATCGATTATTCGTTTCAAAAACAAGGGCGTCAGAGCCGGATTATTTACCACTACTCGTTTCAACGACAACGGCGTCCGACTAGAGGACGGGTTTTTAAGCTGCTACATGTCTCACGGAGAGAATTCAAATTCTGCTAGAGATACTGTTATTTCATAAATTCTAAGAATGGTGGATGAATACAAGGAAGAACGTTTGAGCGTAACTTTTACTGGATGAATGCTCTAGCAACGTTAAGTTATTATGATGTTAAAAAAGTCCTGAACACAAATTTACTTAATGTATATTAAATATTAATGATATTATTCCACTTCGATATAAATCATATATTCCTATAAATGATTACCATCTAAAAATGATTTTTATGGATAATTAATGTAATCATTCTCCATTCTAATATATAAATTTTAATTACAAAAGTTAATAATTAATATAAATCTATATGAATTCTAAAATATATTAAATATAAAAAATTATAACTTTTAAAAATGAAAAAAAAGTATTGATTTTTCAGAAAGATTATTTTATTATATAAATTTATAATTATTTTTTAATATAAAAATTAAAATAATACTGAAATTTATTTATTGATAACTCTTTTTCACACTTAATGCATATTGCTTAACTCTCTAAAAAAGCGTTAAAGTTCTTGACAACATGAATAACCTCAAATATAGATCTATTTTCATATAAAATAAAATATGTAATTAATAAAAAATAATTCTAAAAACATTTATATTAATTATATCTCATTTAATAAAAAACCTCTTCTTATATATATAATAGCTTTTATTTTTATTCTTTTCCAAAAAAATCCGTCACTTCTCCCATAACATGCAAATTATTATTTAAAAAAATAAAATAAAAAATCTTTACTTATAAATAAAGTTATAGGGTGTTCATTAACATTATATAAGCTAATGTATAATGTTCATTAACGTTCTTGAAGACTTTTGTTGTGCACGTACGTGATGCATTTAAATTTATATAAAGAAAGCTATTGTGCACGTGGATCGTTTTGGATTGTATCCAAATGAACTTCCCTTCTTCTTGGATAGAGAAGATCTATACTCAAAGCAGCACAGAGACTTTTAAATCCAATCCAATCCATACTCAAAGCAGCACAGAGATGGGTCGGCACCCGGATTGGAATTTTAAATGTGATTGCTTTGGTTTAAGTAATTTCATAAAGACTTTTTGAAGTATTTTATTGAAGAAATGTGAAGTGAGTGGTTTAAGAAAAACAAAAACAATAGATACGTGTTGAACGAGCGTGTGATTGAAGAAATGAAAACGATAGATAACTGCTCGTCACCCACTAAAAAACAAATGGAGATAGAGAGATGTAAATTAACATTACTATATCACCATTTTTGCCGGCATGACTTCGGCCACAACGGGGTGGCGAAAAGCCACGTTTGAATTATTCCACTCTGATTTTGAATTATTAGGTAAAGAATTCTAAGTCAATGTGCTACCATCACGAATGTGCTACTATACAAATTATAAGATTTGAGTTAATAGATGAATTTTCTGGGCATGATTTTGAAAAAAATTGAATGTAATTTTTCAAAATCCAAGTTATTTAATAAGAAGAATTTTATTTTTTTTAATCTTATTTTTTCAATAAAAAATATAATTTTATATTTAAATTACATTCCTTAGATGTTTAAAGCAAAATACAAAGAAAAACAAAGGTATAGATGTTCCAATAACACTGGGCATTTCCAAAAGGTCGAACATCTTAAGAGAGCAACTACTGGCACAAACAAGTCACAAAAGGTTGAACATCTTAAGAGAGCAACTACTCACACAATCAAGTCAGATATCAACACATCGATCTTTTACGTGGTTAAAACCTTCACACAAACAAATCAAATATCGACAAATTGACCTTTTACGTGGTTAAAACCTTTGACACAGAGGGAAATAATCCACAATCTTATCCAAATAGATGTACTTGAGTTTCTTGCAATCAATCATCAAACAAATGACTCTCTATGCTATTTATATAAAGATCATTGACCAATGAGGTGTTAAGCCACAAATCAATAGCCATTAAGATTGAGGTAAAGATGAATCGCCGGATAACTCTATGTCTGGAACATATCATGACCATCGGATTAGATAAGTACCAATGTATATTAATCCATACTATTTAAAGATAGTTTTCCTAAAGATACTTTAGAGCAAGTTGATCTTAGCTAACTCATGAGTGTCTAAATATCCTAAAATGCACCCTTAAGAACAATTTAGGTTAGGATTGAAGGATTTACAAAGGTGACACAATAGGAAAATGAAGAAGGCATTAGAGACAATCCCCCTTTAGTGACAAATTTGTGCACTCCTAACATAGATTGAAATTTAGAAAAATTCGTTTCAATAAAATACTTTGTGAACATATCTACAGCTTGATGATGTTTGTACGACAAAAGAGCACTTCGAGAACACAATCCTGAATAATCTTGCCGATGAAGTGTATTTGTAGCTCAATGTGTTTTTTGCGCTAATGTTGAACTAGATTTTTGGCAAGCTGGATGGCACTTTGATTGTCACACTAGAAAGTAGTCGGATGTTGTTGTTAGAATCCAAACTCTAAAAGAATATGTCAAACCCATAGGGCTTCTTGAATTGCATTTACTGTGACTTCATAGTATGCTTCTACTAAAGAAAGAGAAAGATCTTGTTGTTTCTTACAAGACAAAGTGACCAGTCCATAACCAAGATTGAAAACGTAACCTACAATAGACTTCCGATCATTAGGAGAATGCCAACCTAGTGCAATCTGAATCAGTGAAACTAGCCAACCAAGGATTCCCCCTTAAAGTAAAATGAATTCCAAACTAAAATGTACTCTAGATATACCAAAGTATCATTTTTGTTGCTTTCCAATTATTGTCATGGGGCAATTACATATAGTAGGAAACAAAACCAACAATAAAGGAAATATTCGGATGGGTATGAGTCAAGTACAAAAGACTAAGTTAGCTAATTGATAATACTAGGTATCGTCTACTTCAAGTGTAATGTAGGTGGTAGAAAGTTTTAATTCATACTCGAAGCTCCTGGAGAAGGAGTTGGTTTAAAATCATCCATGTGAAAGTGACGAAAAATGTCACAAACTGATGCAGGAGCACCCTCGACCCAGAGATGCATTTTGCATAAATAAAGTTGGATGTGGAGCTTCTGCAAATCACTGCTATAGATCACTGCTACAGATCATGGCTGCTATATATTGCTGCAGAAGCTGCTTCTACAAAATAGAAGCTTTGATTTCTTGCTACAGATCTTCCATGTCAATGCTACAGATCCCCATGTCAATTCTGCAGAAGATACTCGTGTTGTTACTCATTATAATGGAAATTATTGATACTTTGTGCGGAGATAAGAAGAGGACGGAAGTTTGGTGCATTATTTCTACAAGTGGCATTTATGTCCATAATTAAACAGTTGAACCTGTAGCAACAACAAATAATTGACAATATGCTAAATAAAGAATACATTATTATATTTTTATTGCCAATAATAACTCAGGTTTAGGTTTAGGTTTTATGCACCAATAGTTTGTGGACTGAAAGGGACTCATTTATAGTGTAATTCTCATCCATTGGCAATTGAATTGTTTCCAAACTACAAATCTTCTTAGTGGGATTTCATCGGTTTCCTTTTTGTATTTTCAACATGGCTTATATCAATGTACAAGGGCTGTAGGAGAAAAAAAAGAGGGGGGTCATAGGTAGAAGCACAAGGAAAAGAGTGAGATACACCAAAGAAAAGAGAAGAAAAGGTCACGCAGAAGAGAGCGGGAGTGAGATATGCTCGTGTAACATACCCTTTTTGTTGGAAAACATTTTTTGTTAGAAAACATTATGATAACTTTTATTGTAAAGTTTTATGTTGGACAAGTGTCCAAGGATGACTGTAATTTGCACAATATATTATTATTAAATAAGTAAAATAAGAGACAAACACCTAACAGGACTATTGAAAGAGTGGTTACTGATCCACTAGGTGGAATGGAATCTTGGCTAGAAGGCAATGGACAAGTGGTAGTATCATGATGCAACTAACTAGCTGTTGGTATGGGACAACTCCCTTGAAATGTGGTCATAGTGCCCTGAAAGATGGGACTAGAGCTTGAGGCTCATTTATTCCTAACTGACCACTAAAAGACCTAGGCAATCTATATAATAGCCATCAAATTTAGAATTGAGGTTCATCACTTTTCCTGACGAGAAAATTTAGCTTGGGGTTTTGCTGTGTTTGCACCCAAGAGATTTGATGATGGGATATGCTTTGTTGTTGATCTTGTTGTGAGTCTGCCAAACTCTTATTGAGTTCAGGAGGTTGATGTTGAGTGCTGAAGGCATGTTATTTCAGGAGGTTGATGCTGAGTGCTGAAGGCGTTTTGAGTGCCTTGCTTCTACACAGATTCCATCTACTTAGTAGTTGAGTAATCAGGATCGGGTGTTCACAAGAAGCCAGCAGTTGGGCTGCTTCTTCTGGAATAGGTTGGGAGGAACAAGCCTCCTTGGGTGTTTTTCGGCCCTATCTTCATTTACAGGTTCTATTTGTTTATCTGTTATTAAATAGTTAAATCTGCTTATTGCAAGTATTTCATTCTTAATTACAGAATGTGTTTTGGTTTAATTACCCCTACTTTTAGTTTCTGAACCAAATTAAAATTATGATTAGAATTGATGAATGAAATAAATATTCTGTGCATTTTTCCACATGCTATAGGAACTGCATCGTACTCTAGTACAGAGACAAATTAAGTTGGATAGATGAATGATAGACAAAATAGTCATGTGAATGAGAAGATAAAAACGTTGTTATTTCTTAAGTTACTGTTTACTGTTAATTTCCTATGTATACATGTATCAGTGTTTTTCCTTATTATTCTGCATAGATAATTGTTTTAAGAATATACACTAATGTTTTCTCCATTTTATAAATATTAGTTGTTTAGGAATAAATAATTTTCCTTTCTGAAAATTATATAAATTATTTTCTATGTTATGGCAAACAAATCTTCTTCTCATATAACATAAGTCTGATGTTACAAACCTAGGGTTTACATTTTTCATTTTCATAGCCAAACCTTAAAACTATTGAATTTATCATTGAACGATAGCAACCGAGATATTAAAGAATATATTTTTATTTTAAACAGTTATCAACTTAATGTTAAATCACATGTTTCTATTGCCATAAAACAAAACACACAACTGCATTCTTTTCTACAGTTCGAGCTAGTTGAACAACCTCACTATTATTTCAAAGTTCCATTATTTCATTAACAATAGAACAACTCTAAATAGCAGAAGCAAAAACAAGTTTAGATTGTTGAGGTCTTAACGACAAGCAAACTCATATCCATACATTTTAAACATAGTCAAACACCAACCCTTGAAAAGCTTATAGAAGGAAAATGCAACATCATTTCAAAATCGACGGACTACATATAGGCCGGAACCATATCATAGATTACGAACATCTACCCTATGTTTAGTAACAGCAGCAATCTTCTCATTATTCTTATACATCACGCGGTTTCCTTTTTCCATAGTTTTACATTTCATAGTTGCACAGTCCATGAAAGAAAATGATAGCAGCAGATGTATTAAAACCTAGCTTCACAAACCATACTTCGTATTACATTAAAGTCAAACGCAGAGGTCTACTAAAACAAAAGTTTATTTCCACATTTTAATCGACGAGTCATAGGTCATGTTCATGGGCCAAGCCCCAAAAACGACGAAACAAAATAACTACCGCAACATAGACTTTTAAATTTTTCTTCTTATTGAAAAATCGATAGAGCTTGAAACCCTCGTGGACATAAGTACATTGCCTAGTTCAAACTCAGAATCCAAAACACTGTACAGTAACCTACAAAATTATTACATTGACTTTGTATGCCAAGAGGCATCCATAACACAGGAATAAAACAGAACAACACTGTTTTTGAACAATGAATTCCATAAAACAAAGTTGTTACAACTTCGAATGATGGCCAAAAGATGCCAGGAGAACCTACAGAGGGTTATGCCACCAGGGCTTGCCAAAGTGTAGCATGCCATCCATTGCCAACAAACCCCAGAACTGTAAAATCCACAATGAAGGAAGTACCTACCACACAAATCAACCAAAAGTTATAATGAGTTCCAAATGAATACTTGATAAACCAAAACTGTATTTCACAAACAGTGTTATGAGTCAAGTTTACCTTCACAATAACAGACGGATGGAATGCTTCATGCTTCCAGTTCTTCCAACCGACACAATAGGGGCATCATCCAACTAAACATTTATCAAACTCGGAGTATAACACACCGAAAACCTAATCTCTCACATGACAAAAGCCACAGGGCTTCATTACCATACACCTTTCGAACCCGAGCAACTTATACATTACGTTTTCACCATTAATTTATAGAGATTGGAGTTACATAGCCATCAAGAAGCGACCCAGGTTCGAGCCCTGCTATTCCGTGGCCTGTTGGCCTCTTCCGAAACCCAAAAACTCCAAATGAATGCATTAAGGCAAACAACAAATAGTAATGCAAGATTGTCTTAGGGTTTAGATCTGAACGATCGAGGCAGTTAGATCAACGGGCGAGATTTGGCCAGCCAAGCCATGCCAGTACCAAGACAGAGAATACGATCACCCACCATTAATCACTTCAATAAATAGCAAGCCCAGTTGGAGTGCCATATCACCAGGGCAGAGCTTACAGCTCGACAAGTTCTCACCATTTATACAACTACATCATGTGGAGCCAGATACACGTCAGAGCCATCGAGACAAACCACTACCATTACACAGGGTTCACATTTAATGTTGTATCTTACGTATCACCTACCAGAGTATGCCTGCAACGGCATTTAGTTCATGTCAGCATCGAACTTATTGTTTACAGCTTGATCTCGGGATAACATCACCACTATAATACAACCCTGTTGTATAGTTTCAAAGCATAGGGTATCATCACATCATAGTATAACATTCACATATAAAGTTTCAAATCATGCTATAATTCACATAGCATATGTGCATTGCACTTCGAACAATAGGTTTTATGCATATCGTGTTTCCAATGCCAAATCAATTTGCATAGCCATTATATGTTGCAAAATCAAAAGATACGATATATTTATATATCAAGCACGTATTGGAATGTCAACGCAAGCCTTAGTTTGTAGGCACTATAACTTTAACATTTAATTCATGCATATAGTAAACCTGCATTATGATTTCAGAAGCTAGGTCACTTTGCATAAGGTTAATGCATAATAAATATAACACTCACACTATTAGAAAGCTAGGGTTTGACCACAAAATAATATGTGTCGCATTCGATTAACCAAGCAACATCTTGCCTATAACGTGACATAACAGAACATGTAACAACACATCTAGAAATTTGAATTTTTGCGATACACCATATAGATATAAATGGTAAATTTTTATTATTCACTAAGATCATTCAATGCTCAACCATGTCGTAATAATGGATATCATCTTATGATAGCTGTTATCACTTTTCACCAAAGTAAATCTTGTTCAACCTTGTCGCATTTTCAGACCGTTAATGTAAGTTGTAATTCCATTGAATCTACCAACAGTTACCACAGAAGTATAGTGTAAAACATCTACAAGTGTTAGTATAAAAAGGATACAAGTTGATTAATAAATCTAGGAACTTCATACCATCGCTACCTTCATGCATAGGCAATACTTATACACCTATCACAAAACAGAGACGGCTAGCTAAAAAGTAAAACACCTCTCAAAGCACTGGAATTATTTATGTACCTTACTTGCAGATCTGTGAAAGAAAAGAATCCAACACTTTAGCTATCAAGCTAAGTAAACCCAACGGAACCTTGTAGGAACCCCTTAGAAATATGCAAAGAGATCATCAGTATTGTTACTAGATCATTACACATAAGAAATAAACATTGTTTTATCACATTTCATTTCTAATCTATAATTCTTTTATGCTTAAGAATAACTATGATAATTTTATTTAGCTGTCATTATCTATAAGTTAAATAACTTTCATTCCGCAGATAGCATTTCTCTTATGATTTAGCCTATATCAAATTTTTTTAAAATTTTAGCAATTTTGGGATGTTACAAGTGGTATCAGAGTGCAAGTTCAAACTCTAGGTCTGATCTAGGCTCACGCGCGCAAACAGAAAGTTTATGTTACTAACTTTGTAATTCAATTTTCTTTTTGCATAGAATATATTTACCATTAAATTGTAGGTATGGAATTAGCAGAAGAATCCGTAGAGGATAGATCCCCTCGTAATGAACGCATTAATAATAACAAATCTGAAGGAATTTATGTTGAATTAAACAACCAGTCTTCTGAAATTTTACGTACTGTACATGATTTAAAATCTGTTAAGGAAGAAAATGAACGGATCATTAAGGTACAGGAAGAGTTACAATAGAATTTAAAAGGAAATTGTCAAAATGATGAAAGGGGAAAAAAATCAGAAATGAAGGCTAATTCTAAAACAATGTCCCACCAACATAAGCATAAGAAAACAAGAAATGATAAAAGGAACAGCTACTCATCCTATAAATCTGATCCAAGTAATAATGATTTTAATTATGACAACAGTAATAGTGAATGCTGCTCTAAAAAGAGAAAACATAAACATCATGAACATATTACTCGGGAATTTAAAAAGATTAAGCCACCCACCTTTAATGGCGAAAGTGAGAAGGGTGAGATA
Organism: Larix kaempferi; assembly: GCA_027924585.1. NCBI lineage: Eukaryota > Viridiplantae > Streptophyta > Pinopsida > Pinales > Pinaceae > Larix > Larix kaempferi. The sequence goes on from BSBM01001163.1 coordinate 303,728, forward strand.
GCAAAAGCTTAGTTGTTTGGAATGAAGAAGTACTTTAATATTTACGACTACTATTCTCAACTAAAATCCAAGATGACTATTTACAATCTGACCGGGAAGGAAGATATTTGGTGGCAGGATCTTAAAAGAATTAAGAGTATAAAAGAAAACGAAGTAACTTGGGCTATGTTTAAAAGTTTGTTTAAAATAAGTTTTTGTCGGAACAATATTTTGAAGATAAGTCAAAGGAGTTTTATGATTTAAAGATGGGTACAATGAACATGAAGGAACTATGCAGCAAGTTCCTTAGCTTGCTGAGGTATGTGCCTTATATGGTCGAGGAAAAGCCTAAAGTGAAAAAGTTTCTCAGTTGTCTAGCTTTTAATATAAAATACCTTATAGAGTATGATAATCCATCCACTTTGGAAGAGGCCATGAGAAAGGCAAATTTTTGTTTTGATCAAAATAGAAAAAGAGAAGGAACAACTGGATGGAAGAGCAGTAAGACTAATCAGTATTAATATAAAAAGAAGAATTTTAATCATAATTCTGGAGGTTTTAAGAAAAGTTTTAACAACATAAATTTTCCTAATAATTATAGGAATAATGCATCTCAGAATTTTACTACTGCAAGAAACGTACCTAACAATAATAATCACAGCAATAACAATAATAAAAACAATAGGTATGCTGAACAAAAAGGACCCATGAAGTGCTATGAATGTGGCGGACCACATAAGAGAGAAGATTTCCCACGCAACAAGAGGACAACTAACAATATTCACACTATGTAAGCAGAACCTACAGTTGTAGATATCGCAAGAGAAATGCCCAGGATAAATGCAACATTGGAGAACCGTCAAGTGGACCATCAAACATCCATGGTCGAAATTGAAGGTATGATACAAAACGAGTCTATTTCTATTATGATAGATCCCGGTGCAAATCTGAGTTATATTTCACCTACTCTAGCAAACCGTTGCAAGTTAAAAATAGAGAAATTTGATAATGCATGGTTAGTTCAGCTTGCAACAGGAACTAAAAGAAAAGTTACAGATTATGTCAAGGATTGTGAAGTATTTTTAAGTCAGCTGAAAACGCAAATTAATATGAATGTTTTACCCTTAGGATCACATGATTTGTTAATTGGTATGGACTAACTTGAACAACATAGGGTTTTGCTGAATTGTTATGACAAATCTTTTACATGTGTAAATAATGAAGGTAATTAAGAAATAGTAAATGGAATTCATAGGAAGATTTGAGTAAGGTAGGTTTATGCTTTACAAGTAAGGAGAGCTGCGAAAAAAGGTTGTAAAATGTTTGCTAGTAATGTTATTAATGACGAGTGTATATCTAAAGAAGACAAGTTAAAACTAGAGGGTATTTCCATCCTTAGGGACTTTCCTAACGTATTTCCAGAATAAATTCCAGGACTACCTCCAAAAAGAGAACTCGATTTCACCATTGAATTAGTACCCGATGCGGTACCAAACTCGAAGGCTCCCTATAGGATGAATATTCTGGAGTTAAATGAGTTAAAATCTCAGTCAAAAGAATTAATAGATAAAAACTACGTAAGGCCTAGCCTGTCCCCTTGGGGAGCACCAGTATTTTTTGTTAAAAAGAAGGATGGTACCATGCGTTTGTGCATTGATTACCGTTAGCTTAATAAAATGACAATTAAGAACCGATATCCCTTACCTCGCATAGATGATCTATTTGATCAAGTACATGGAGCAGAGATATTCACTAAAATTGATTTAAGGTCGCGTTATCATCAAGTCCGGATAAAAGACAAGGACATATTCAAAACTGCATTCAGAACGCGTTATAGACACTACGAGTTTGTAGTTATGCCTTTTGGGCTAACCAAAGCATCGGTAGTGTTCATGTGTTTAATGAACAACATTCTGCATAAATATTTGGATAAGTTCGTAGTGGTATTCATTGACAATATTCTAATTTACTCAAAAACTAAAGAAGAGCATGATGAACATTTAAAAATCATTTTGCAAGTACTAAGAGAACACCAGCTTTATGCCAAGTTCAGTAAATGTGATTTTTATAAAGATAAAATATAGTACTTAGGTCATATAATTTCTAAATATGGCATTTATGTTGACCGTGATAAGATAAAAGCGATTAATGAATGGCTTGTCCTTGAGGACGTAACTGATGTGCGGTCATTCATGGGTATAATGGGTTATTATAGAAATTTTATTGAATGGTTCTCTAGAATTGCTAACCCCATCACTTCTTTGTAGAAGAAAGGGAAGAAATTCGTATGGGATCAAAAGTGTCAAGAAAGTTTTAATAAGTTAAAAGAGTTATTAACTACAACACCCATTTTAAAAATTGCAGATCCCAATAAGGATTTCGTCATATGCACGGATGCATGCATCGATGGACTTGGAGGGGTCTTCAGTTAGGAGGGTCATGCCATTGCTTTTGAGTCATGGAAGTTAAAAATACATGAAAAGAATTATGCTACTAATGATCTTGAGTTGGAAGTTGTGATACATGCATTAAAAATGTGGCGCCATCACTTGATTGAAAGAAAATTCATTTTAATGACTGATAATAAGGGCTTAAAGTATTTATTGGATCAAACAAATCTTAACGCAAGGCAAGCTAGGTAGTTAGCTTTCCTTAGCGAGAACGATTTTGAGATTCACCACATTAATGGAAAGGAGAATAAGGTTGCTGATGCTTTGAGCAAAAATGCTAGTTTGAGTTTTGTGGCAGCAATCAGTACTTTTAAAGTCTGGTTCGGAAAATTAGATCGAAGAAGGAATTAAGCAAGACGAAAATTACCAAAAATTACATGATAAAGTGGCTGAAAATTCATCTGAAAATTTAATAACAGATTATAGTGTTAATGAAAAAGGCTTCTTAACATATAAAAACATAATTTATGTATCTAATATTTTGAAAGTTAAGTTGCTGATTTTGGATGAAGTTCATAAGAGTCCTTATTTAGGACATCCTCGTTATCAGAAAATGATAACTATGTTAAGAAAAGATTATTTTTGTCCCAACATGAAGAATGAAGTTGATGAATATATAACTAGATGTTTTGAATGTCAAACTATCAAAGCTGAACACCAACATCCAACTGGACTATTGCAGCCCTTACCAAGTCCAGAATGGAAATGGGAAATTATAAGCATTGATTTTATTACAGGTTTGCCTAGAAATCAAAAGCAGAATGACTTAGTAAACTTAGTAAAGCTGCTCATTTTATTCCTACTAAAACTACCTTCAAGTCTTCTAACATTGTAGTTATTTTCATGAAGCAAATTTTTCGCTTACACGGAATTCCAAAGGTAATTATTTCAGATCGGGACTCTAAGTTCACTGGAAATTTTTGGACAACACTATTTAAAAGATTAAATACTAAATTAAATTTCAACACTTCTTTCCACCCACAAACTGATGGTCAAATAGAAAGGGTAAATCAGATTTTAGAAAACATGTTAAGATTGTATGTTAAAGATCAGCCATCTAATTGGGAAGATTTCTTACATTTAGCAAAATTTGCCTACAACAATAATTATCAAGCATCTACTAAGTTAAGTCCATTTGAAATTTTGTATTGAAGAAAATGTTGTACAACTATTTCTTGGGATAATCCTGTAGACAGATTAATGTTAGGACCATATTTATTGAAAGAAATGGAGCTAACTGTGAAACAGGTTCAAGGTAACTTAAAAGTTGCCCAAGACCAACAGAAAAGCTATGCTGATTTGGAACGCACTGAAAGAGAATTTCAGGTAGGAGATCATGTTTTTATAAAGGTAAAACCCAAGAAAATTTCCTTCAAGCTTGGGAGTTGTGCTAAACTAGCACCAAGGTATTGTGGACCATTCGAAATCCTATAAAGGATAGGAGTTGTTGTAAATCAATTGGCATTGCCATACAATTTCAAGATCCATAATGTTTTTCACATTTATGTTTGGAATAAGTATGTGCACGATGCTACTCATGTGTTGAATTCGAATGACATATAGGTGGAACACGAAGGAGATTTTCAGGTGGAACCGGACTATATTCTGGACCAGAGGGAAATTATGCTTCGGAATCAAACCACAGGGCAGGTAAAGGTGCAATGGAAGCACCTTAGCCCTGATGAACCTACTTGGGAACTGGAAAGTAATATGCGGGCAACATATCTAGTTCTGTTCCATGAGGAACTTGATTTTGAATAAGGAACACCGAGGACGATGTTGAGCTTAAGTGGGGGTGTTTGTAAGATACCCTTTTTGATGGAAAACATTTTGTGTTAGAAAACATTATGATAAATTTTATTGTAAAGTTTTATGTTGGATAGGCTTCCAAGGATGACTGTAATTTGCACAATATATTATTATTAAATAAATAAAATAGGAGCCAAACACCTAAGAGGACTATTGAAATAGTGGTTACTGATCCACTTGGTGGAATGGAATCTCGGATAGAAGGCAATGGACAAGTGGTAGCATCATGATGCAACTAACTAGTTGTTGGTATGGGACAACTCCCTTGAAATGTGGTCATAGTGCCCTGAATGATGGGACTGGAGCTTGAGGCTCATTTATTCCAAAATGAACACTAAAAGACCTAGGTAGTCTATATAACAGCCATCAAATTTTGAACTGAGGTTCATCACTTTTCCTGACGAGGAAATTTACCTTGGGGTTTTGCTGTGTTTGCACCCAAGAGATTTGATGAGGGGATATGCTATGTTGTTGATCATGTTGTGAGTCTGCCAAACTCTTATTGAGTTGAGGAGATTGATGCTGAGTGATGAAGGCATGTTATGTCAGGAGGTTGATGCTGAGTGCTAAAGGCATTTTGAGTGCCTTGCTTCTACACAGATTCCATCTACTTAATGGTTCAGTAATCAGGCTCGGGGGTTCACAAGAAGCGAGTAGTTAGGCTGCTTCTTCTAGAATAGGTTGGGAGGAACAGGCCTCCTTGGGTTTTTTTCGACCCTATCTTCATTTACAAGTTCTATTTGTTTATCTGCTATTAAATAGTTCAATCTATTTATTGCAAGTATTTCATTCTTAATTACAGAATGTGTTCTTGTTTAATTACCCCTACTTTTAGTTTCTAAACCAAATTAAAATTATGAATACAATTGATGAATGAAATAAATATTCTCTGCATTTTTCCCCATGCTATAGGAACTGCATCGTACTCTAATACAGAGACAAATTAAGTTGGATAGATGAATGATAGACAAAATAGTCATGTGAATGAGAAGATAAAAACGTTGTATTTTCTTAAGTTACTGTTTACTGTTAATTTCCTATGTATAGATGTATCAGTGTTTATCCATATTATTCTACATAGATAATTGTTTTAAGAATATACAGTAATGTTTTCTCCATTTTATAAATATCAGTTGTTTAGGAATAAATGATTTTTCTTTTTGAAAAGTATATAAATTATTTTCTATGTTATTGCAAACAAATCTTCTTGTCATATAAAGAAGTCTCATGTTACATACCTAGGGTTTACATTTTTCATTTTCATAGCCAAACCTTAAAACTATTGAATTTATCATTGAACGATAACAACAGAGATATTAAAGAATATCTTTTTATTTTAAATAGTTATCAACTTAATGTTAAATCACATGTTTCTATTGCCATAAAACAAAACACATAACTGCATTCTTTTCTACAGTTGAAGCTAGTTGAACAACCTCACTATTATTTCAAAGTTCCATTATTTCATAAACAATAGAACAACTCTAAACAACAGAAGCAAAAACAAGTTTAGATTGCCGAGGTCTTAATGACGAGCAAACTCATATCCATACATTTTAAACAGAGTCAAACCCAAACTTTTGAAAAGCTTATAGAATAAAAATGCAACATCATTTCAAAATCGACGGACTACATACAGGCCGGAACCATATCATAGATTATGAACATCTACCCCATGTTTAGTAACAACAGCAGTCTTCTCATTATTCTTACACATCACATGGTTTCCTTTTTCCATTGTTTCACATTTCATAGTTTCACAGTCTATAAAAGAAAACAATAGCAGCAGATGTATTAAAACCTAGTTTCACAAACCATACTTCGTATTACATTAAAGTCAAATGTAGAGGTTTTCTATAACACAAGTTTATTTCCACATTTTAATCGACGAGTCATAGGTCATGTTCACGGGCCAAGCCCCAAAAACGACGAAACAAAACAACTACTGCAACATAGACTTGTAAATTTTTCTTCTTATTGAAAACTCAACAAAGCTTGAAACCCTCGTGGACAAAAGTGCATTGCCCAGTTCAAACTCGGAATCCAAAAAAGTGTACAGTAACATACAAAATTATTACATTGACCCTGCATGCCGAGAGGCATCCATAACATAGGCGTAAAACAAAACAACACTGTTTTTGAACCATGAATTCCAGAAAACAAAGTTGTTACAACTTCAAAAAATGGCCAAAAGCTGCCAGGAGAACCTATGGAGGGTTATGCCACCGGGGCTTACCAAAGTATAGCGTGCCATCCATTGCCAACAAACCCCAGCACTGTAAAATCCACAATGAAGGTAGTACCTACCACACAAATCAACCAGAAGTTATAACGAGTTCCAAATGAATACTTGATAAACCAAAACTGTATTTAACAAACAGTGTTACGAGTCAAGTTTACCTTCACAATAACAGACCGATGGAATGCTTCATGCTTCCAGTTCTTCCAACCGATGGAACAAGGGCATCATGCAACTGAAAATTTATCAAACTTGGAGTATAACTCACCGAAAACCTAATCTGTCACAGGATGAAAGCCATAGGGCTTCATTACCATTGACCTTTCAAACCCAAGCAACTTATACAGTAAGTTTTCACCATTAATTTACAGAGATTGGAGTTACAGAGCCATGAAGAACCATCCAGAGTCGAGCCCTGCTATTCAGCAACCTGTCGGCCTCTTCCCAAACCCAAAAAATCCAAATGAATCCATTAAGGCAAACATAAAATAGTAATGCAAGATTGTCTTAGGCTTTAGATCTCAACGATCGAGGTAGTTAGATCAACGGGCGAGATTTGGCCAGCCAAGCCACGCCAAGACCAAGACATAGAATACAATCACCCACCATTAATAACTTCAATAAATAGCAAGCCCAGTTGGAGTGCCATATCACCAGGGCAAATCTTACAGCTCGTCAAGTTCTCACCATTTATACAACTACATCACGTGGAGCCCGATACACGTTGAAGCCATTGAGACAAACCACTACCATTACACAGGGTTTGCATTTAATGTCGGATCTTACGTATCGCCTGCCAGATTATGCCTGCGACGGCATTTAGTTCATGTCAGCGTTGAAGTTATTGTTTACAGCTTGATCTCAGGATAACATCACCACTATAATACAACCCCATCGTATAGTTTCAAACCATAGGGTATCATCATATCACGGTATAACATTCACGTATAATGTTTCAAATCATGCTATAATTCACATAGCATGTGTGCATTTCACTTCAAACCATAGGTTTTAGGCATATCATGTTTCCAATGCCAAATCGATTCGCATAGCCATTATACGTTGCAAAATCAAAAGATACGATATATTTATATATCAAGCATGTATTGGAATGTCAACACAAGCCTGAGTTTGTAGGCACTATAACTTTAACATTTAATTCATGCATATAGTAAACCTGCATTATGATTTCAAAAGCTAGGTCACTTTGCATAAGGCTAATGCATTATAAATCTAATCCTCACACTATTAGAAAGCTAGGGTTTGACCAGAAAATAATATGTGTCGCATTTGATTAAACACGCAACATCTTGCCTATAAAGTGACATAACAGAACATGCAACAACACATCTAGAAATTTGAATATTTGTGATACACCATATAGATATAAATGGTCAATTTTTATTATTCACTAAGCTCATTCAATGCTCAACCATGTCGTAATAATGGGTATCATCTTATGATAGCTGTTATCACTTTTCACCAAAGTAAATCTTGTTCAGCCTTGTCGCATATTTAGACCGTTAATGTAAGTTGTAATTCCATTGAATCTACTAACAGTTACCACAGAAGTATAGTGTAAAACATCTACAAGTGTTAGTATAAAAATGATACAAGTTGATTAAGAAAGCTAGGAAATTCATGCCATCGCTACCTTCATGCATAGGCAGTACTTATACACCTATCATAAAACAGAGATGGCTGGCTGAAAAGTAAAACACCTCTCGAAGTACTGGAATTATTTATTTACCTTACCTGCAGATCTGCGAAAGAAAAGAATCCAACACTTTAGCTATCAAGCTAAGTAAACCCAAGGACACCCTGTAGAATCCCCTTCATAAATATGCAAACAGATCATCAATATTGTTACTAGATCATTACACATAAGAAATAAACATTGTTTTATCACATTTCATTTCTAATCTATAATCTTTTTATGCTAAAGAATAATTATGATAATTTTATTTAACTGTCATTATCTATTAGTTAAATAAATTTCATTCCGCATATAGCATTTCTCTTGTGATTTAGGCTATATCAATTTTTTTTTAAAATTTAGCGATTTTGGGATGTTACAAGTGGTATTAGAGTGCAAGTTCAAACTCTATGCCTGATCTAGGCCCCCGCGTGCAAACAGAAAACAAAAACAGAAAGTTTATGTTAGTAAATTTGTAATTCAATTTTATTTTTGCACATAATAGATTTACCATTAAAGTGCAGGTATGGAATAAGCAGAAGAATCAGCAGAGGATAGATCCCCTTGTAATGAACGCATTAATAATAACAATTCTGAAGGAATTTATGTTGAATTAAACAACCAGTCTTCTAAAAATTTTCGTACTGTACATGATTTAAAATCTGAGTTAAAAGCTGTTAAGGAAGAAAATGAACGGATCCTTGAGGTACATGAAGAGTTACAACAGAATTTAAAAGGAAATTGTCATAATAATGAAAGAGGCAGAAAATAAGAAATGAAGGTTGATTCTGAAACATTGTCCCACCAACATAAGCATAAGAAAACAAGAAATTTTAAAAGGAATAGTTACTTATCCTCTAAATCTGATCCAAGTAATAATGATTTTAATTATGACAACAGTAACAGTGAATGCTTCTCTAAAAAGAGAAAACATAAACATCATGAACATATTACTGAAAAATTTAAAAAGATCAAGCCACCCACCTTTAATAAAGAAAGTGAGAAGGGTGAGACAATAGAAGCTTGGTTGTCTGGAATGAAGAAGTACTTTAATACTTACGACTACTATTCTCAACTAAAAGCAACGATGGCTATTTACAATCTGACTGGGAAGGAATATATTTGGTGGTAGGATCTTAAAAGAATTAAGAATATAAAAGAAAAAGAAGTAACTTGGGCTATGTTTAAAAGTTTGTGTAAAAAGAAGGTTTTTTCGGAACTATATCTTGAAGATAAGTCAAAGGAGTTTTATGATTTAAAGATGGGTACAATGAACATGAAGGAACTGTGCAGCAAGTTCCTTAGCTTGCTGAGGTATGTGCTTTATATGGTCAAGGAAAAGCCTAAAGTGCAAAGGTTTCTTAGCTGTCTACGTTTTAATATAAAAGAACGTATAGAGTATGATAATCCATCCACTTTGGAAGAGGCCATGAGAAAGGAAAATTTTTGTTTTGATCAAAACAGAAAAAGAGAAGGAACAACTAGCTCGAAGAGCAATAAGACTAATCAGTTTGACTATAAAAAGAAGAATTTTAATCATAATTCTGGAGGTTTTAAGAAAAGTTTTAACAACATAAATTTTCCTAATAATTACAAGAATAATGCATCTCAGAATTTTACTGCTGTAAGAAACGTACCTAACAATAATAATCATAGCAATAATAATAATAAAAACAATAGGTATGTTGAACAAAAAGGACCCATGAAGTGCTATGAATGTGGCGGACCACATAAGAGAGCAAATTGCCCACGCAACAAGAGGACACCCAAAACTATTCACACTATGTAAGCAGAACCCATAGTTCGAGATATTGCAAGAGAAATGAACAGGATAAATGCAGCACTGGAGAACTGTCAAGCGGACCATGAAACATCCATGGTCGAAATTGAAGGTATGATACAAAACAAGTCTATTTTTATTCTGATAGATCCCGATGCAAATCTGAGTTATATTTCACCTACTCTAGCAAACCGTTGCAAGTTAAAAATAGAGAAATTTGATAATGCATGGTTAGTTCAGCTTGCAACAGGAACTAAAAGAAAAGTTACAGATTATGTCAAGGATTGTGAAGTATTTTTAAGTCAGCTGAAAACGCAAATTAATCTGAATGTTTTTGTAGAGTCCCCTCCTATCATACCAGCATGATGGAGAGGATGTGACACTAAATCCGGGCATCTATCAAATGTAAAGTCTCCTCCTATCATACCAACATGATAGAGAGGATGTGACACTAAATCCGGGCATCTAGCCCCATGTACTTATTAAATAATCATTCACACATAATATAAAAGACATATGGAAGTGTATAATGGTAAGAAAACACAACGGAAATAATATGAATTGCACATCCATCATTCATTCAAATATTCATAAGATAAATATTGCAAAGTTAACATAAGGGAATACTGATCTTAACAAGGTAGTCCCAAGCAACCAACTATGCGTCTGCAACATTCCTGCCAACCATAGGCCAGTTGTTCTTATCAACCTCTTGATACAACTGCCACCCCCGAGCTGGACATGATTACTACAAGGATCCAGGGAACACCAGACTCACACATAGCCAAGCATACACCAAGATGATCCAAGCCAATCTACAATTGGGTTTATCAGGCTGCTAGGGAATGGAAAGGAAGAATTGCTAAGCTAGTGAGCTCAACCACAGAGCTATGGATACCCCTCCCAGATCTATTCAGCTTGGCACTCACAATGCCTGCACACCCAACACAAGGAAGTATTCTCTTCACTGCCACATAGTCCGTCAAGCCATACCTTCCTTTCTAGTGCTCTCAGGGTGTGCATAGAAAAGTAGCCAAAGCCCTCTTGATCTTCTTGAGAGGTTACTCCCTCCACTAGGTTTATCAAGCCAATTCTGTCCACTACTAGTCCAAATTTCTTTCTCACAGACTCAAACCAAAACAAGGATGCACATAACAGCTGAACCACACTTAATGGGCATGATGAAACGTTTTTACAAGGAGATGCCCAAAGATGGGTTTTTCATTTGCTTCAGAAAAACATGGAAAATCCAAATACGAAACTGGAAGATGGGGAACAACCCTGGGAAGCCAAATTCGTTTTCAGAAAAATGTCCATGGACATTCTGGGGCAAAAACGGCCTCCATAACAGTCCGAAATCATGGCCCTTCTCTCCTAGCTATTGTACAATGCAAAAATGAGGTCCCATGCATGGAAAAATGCAGAACATGGATGAAAAACATGTAGGGAATGACCCAGCTAGCTCCAACTGCGTGAGATATGAAAGACTCCCTGTTCAGAATGGCTTCGGGCACCATTTCGTGGGTGTTTTCTTTCCCAATGAGACAAAATACGATTTCCCAGGTTGATGGCTTTCCCATGCACGAAATTGGCTACCATACTTCTTCATTCCCAAGGCATTAACTACCACAACCAATTCTTGGAAGAATTAAATGATTGGGTGCATAACCCAAAATGGGTAGTTGGTGGTTTATGGGTTTTCTCATTGACACATGGATTAACACCATTGGCTCAGGGGTTTGAATAATTTCCCTCCCTATTCCTTGTAGAATCATGCCCCATCTCTTTGTTGCATTGCATAGCTAGTTGTTGGTATTTTCATTAAAATTCGTATTTACATGATGTCTTATAAACATTGTGCCTATCTAGCACAAGAACCATAGGCATTTATTTCTTTAATTGCCGACACATAAAACACTAAATCAATGGTGGGGCCTTGGCCTTGAGCTCCTCACCATGATTAAATAACAATATTTACATCATTTACGATTTAATACAAAGGGGGTCAAAATGGGGACATTACATTCTCCTCCCCTTACATTAGCACTATCCTCAGTGCTCACCAAAATTGAACAAAAATGGATATGCCACCCTCATGGCATCTTCCAGCTCCCATGTAGCCTCATCGGGACCGTAGTGCTTCCATTGCACCTTTACCTGTCCGATGGCTCGGTTCTGGAGCAATGTTACCTTCTTGTCTAGGATGTGCAATGGATCGGTTTGGAATTCTCCCTCGGGTTCCACCTGGATCACATCCCAATTAATCACATGGTTAGGATCGTGGACATATTTCTTAAGCAAAGAGACATGAAAAACATTATGAGCTTTAGTGCTAGCAGGCAATGCAAGTCTATATGCAACTGGCCCTATTCTTTCAAGCACTTCAAATGGCCCACAATATCTAGGTGATAGCTTGGCACAACTCCCAAGCTTCAAGGAACTCTTTCTTGATCTCACTTTAAGATACACATGATCCCCGACATTGAATTCCCTATGCACTCTATGTTTATCTACATATATTTTCTGTCTATCCTAGGCTAATTTTAAATTTTGCCAGATCTTGACAACCTCTTGCTCCATTTCCTTAAGCAATTCTGGCCCAAGTACAATTATATTCACTGGATTGTCTCAAGTCACTGGTGTCCTACACCTTCTGCCGTACAAAGCCTCATAAGGACTCATTCCCAACGATGCTTGTTGCCCATTGTTATATGCAAATTCTACCAAGTGTAGGTAATCCTCCCACTTGGATGGTTTGTCCATTACATACATGCGGAGCATGTCTTCAAGCACCTGATTTACTCTTTCTGTTTTCCCATCTGTTTGAGGATGGTATGCGGTACTAAAGCTTAGCTGTGTAGCCAAATCTGCAAAGAGACCTTTCCAAAAATTGGAAGTGAACTTGGTATCCCTATCAAAAATTATTGCCTTAGGAAACCCATGTAATCTGAAAATTTCCTTCATGAAAATATTTGCAATGGCATCGGCTTTATGTGTGGATTTAACCAGTATGAAGTGTGCTGCCTTTGTTAACTTGTCCACCACAACCATGATGGAATCATGTTGTCTCTTAGTCATTGGAAATCCTGTAATAAAATCCATGGAAATTATTTCCCATTTCCATTCTGGAATTGGCACTGGAAGCAATAAATCTGCTGGATGTTGGTGTTCACTCTTCACCTGCTAACATTCCATGCACTTAGAAATGTATTCCGCAATGTCCTTCTTCATGCCTAGCCAGAAATAATATTTCCTTGCTATAGCAATTGTTTTCTAATAGCCTGGGTGACCAGAGTATGGAGCTTTATGGATATCATCCATAACCATTCTCCTTAAATTTGTCGCATTTGAAATATAGGCTCTATTCTTATAAGTAAGAAATCTTCCTTCTTCCAAATGATAGCCCTCATACTTCTTTTCAAGGTTTTGCTGCTACAATTCGCCCTTTATCTGCTCATACACTTCATCCTCAACCATATGGTTAACAACCTGCTGCTTCAAATATGTTTGGAAAGTACTAAGCGCTGCCACATACATTTCACGTACCTTCCTGCTGAGTGCATCAGCCACCTTGTTTTCTTTCCCTTTTATGAGTTTGATCTTAAAATCAAATTCACACAAAAATTCCAACCATCTAGCTTGCCTAGCATTTAAAGTTGGCTAATCAAACAAGTACTTCAGACCACAATGGTCTGTCCTTAACTCAAATTTTCTTCCCATTAAGTAATTCCTCTGCATCTTTAAAGCATGTACTATGGCTGCAAGTTCTATATCATGGGTAGCATAGTTCTTCTCATGCTCCTTCAACTTTCTTGACTCATAGCATATGACGTGGTTGTCTTGCATAAGAACTCCTCCAAGTCCTTGATTGCATGCATTGGTACACACCACAAATTCTTTTTCTGGGTCTGCAATTTTCAAAATTGGTGCACTTGTAAGAAGATTCTTCAACCGTTGAAAAATTTCCTCGCATCTTGGTGAACACTCAAACTTTATCCCCTTCTTTTGCAAAGAAGTGATCGGGTTTGCAACCTTGGAGAATCCTTCGATAAACCTCCTGTAGTAACCAGCAAGGCCCATAAAAGATCTCACATCAGTCACATTCCTTGGAGTTTTCCAATTCATAATGGCTTCAATCTTCTCAGGGTCTACAGATATTCCTTCGTCGGAGATGATGTGACCCAAATAATGAATTATATCTTTATAAAAGTCACATTTGCTCAACTTGGCATACAACTTATGCTCCCTTAGTAATTGCATTGTCATTCTCAAATGTTCTTCATGCTCTTCTTCATTCTTAGAATAGATGAGAATGTCGTCTAGGAATACAAGAACAAACTTGTCCAAATATTTGCTAAAAACATTATTCATGAGACACATGAATGTAGTTGGTGCATTTGTGAGACCGAATGGTACCACTACAAACTCATAGTGTCCATACCTCGTTCTAAAGGCTGTCTTATGAATATCTTCTTCTTTGATTCTTACCTGATGGTAACCAGACCTCAAGTCAATCTTTGAAAATACCTTTGCTCCTCTCATTTGGTCAAAAAGGTCGTCAATTCGAGGCAATAGGTATTTGTTCTTCACAGTGACTTTGTTCAACTGCCGGTAGTCAATACATAACCTGAGTGTTCCATCTTTCTTTTTCACAAATAGAACAAGTGCTCTCCACGGGGACACACTTGGCCTAATATATTTCTTTTCCAGCAACTCTTGTAATTACATCTTCAATTCTAGCAATTCCGGTGTACTCATCCTGTAGGGTGTATTAGACACTGGTGCTGCTCCTGGCACAAGCTCAATTGTAAAGTCAATGTCTCTCTTTGGAGGGAGTCCTGGAATATCATCAGGAAAAACATCCCTGAATTCTTTCAATACATGATAGTCCTCCAATTTAAGAGTTTCACTCTCTGCTACCTCTAAAATGTGGGCTACATACAATTGACATCCCTTCCTACAGAACTTCTTCAACTGCATGGCTGAAACTTGTCTAACAGAAGTCACCTTTGAAATGTGTTTTACAACCCTCGGGTTTCCTTCTTCGTCCATGCATTCAAATGTCTTATTGTAACAATCAAGTTTAACCCTGTGTGCTTCTAACCAATCCATTCCAATGAGAATATCATAGGAACCCAGTGGAAAAATATTCAGATCTACGTACGTGAATAGCCCATCCATCTCTAATGGACATTTCTCTACTATTTTACTAACTTTTCTCTTGGTTCCAGTGGCTAGTTGAACTAACCATGATTTACTATGCTTTAATTTCTTGAAAGCACAAATCTCAACAATTCTAGGAGTGACATAACTGTGAGTAGATCTAGGATCAATCAAAATAGAAACAGATTGCTTAGCAATCTTTCCTTCAACTTCAACCACGGTTGACTGATGATCTGCTTGGCGGTCGTCTACTGCTGCATAGATTCTAGGGATTGTCCTTGCTACTTGACCCACAGTTTTAGCTCTTTGGATGTTGTGAACTTGATTTGGATTCCCATTCCGATGTGGACAGTTCCTAAGCATGTGGTCTCCTCCACAACCGCAACATTGAAGTGGTTCTCTTGGCTCCTTTGGATCTCTTGGCTTGTCTCCCATCATCCCAGTTGGCTTAGTCACAACCTGTGATGGTTGCGTTTGCTGATTCCGGAATTGAGGAGGCTTGAACCCCTTCTTCCTTTGATCAAACTTTTCATTTTTCTTATCCTTCCATGCCTTATGGAATTCTGGTTTGCTTCTGTTTTGATCAAAGCAATACTTGGCCTTTCTTATGGCCTCCTCTAGAGTTTGAGGTTCATCAAACTCAATTCTATCTTTATATGACTGGGACAGTCCACTTAGGAAACGCTGAATTTTCACCTTATTGTCTCGAATGTACTTGACATATCTTAGCAGCTCCAAGAATTTGTTTGCATATTCTTCCATGGTCAATTGTCCCAATCTCATTTCATGGAACTCTTTGATCTTATCATCATAGTACCTGTGAGAGAGGTACTTCTATTTGAAGTATTTCTTGAACTGCTTCCACACAATCTTCCTTTCATTGATCTTCTTCACTTTCCTGGTGTGTTCCCACCATATAGATGCTCTTCCATTCAAGTTGAAGATGGCTACCCTTGCCTTCATATTCCCAGAGTAGTCTTGGACTTGGAAATATTTTCTCATCCCAAGAAGCCAAGCTTTAGCTTCTTGACCCAACTTTACCTCTCCATCAAATGTAGGAGGTTTTTCCTTCTTAAATTCCCCATGTGAATTGTTCTTGCAGTGCTTCTTACTCTTACTCATGCGAGATGAAGAGCTTAAACCTTCAATGGATTCTTCAGAGTCAGTTGATTCATTAGAAGAGATCTCTGGAGTATATGTTCTGTCTGTAGAAATTCTTCTTGAGCTACTAGCCCTCTTACGGGAATTCCTTCTATAGCTACTCCCACCCCTTTCTGGATTTGATGTCTAGTGCCCAGAGTTTATTTGCCTTTGGATGTCTGTCAAACTCTGTAGCATGGCTGCATTCAACTGATTTTGTTCTTCCTGAGCTTTAATCATCCTTTCATTATCTTCTCTGCAACTTTGCAACTCCACCCTTACGCTTCTCATGGTGGCTGCAATACCTGGAGGAGTCTCTTGATTTCTTCTCCCATTAGATTCTGTTTCAGCATTTTCAACATGTATGTTCTCCCCCATGGCATCTGTCTCGGGCTAATAGGGATCCTGTGCATCATCCATGATGTTGATTTTCTTGGCCCAACCAAGATTCAAAACTTTCTAACTGTACTATCTAGAGTGCTTCCCTGTAATTGTGATTCTGCAGAATGCGTTCATCCACACAATTGTTAGCTGCATTATATTCTCAGAATTCATAACTTACTTTCATGCACGTGGGAAAATGTTATATTGACAATTGTCAAATCATCGAATTTTCTCACAATCAACGACATATGAGGGGGAAAAACAAAGGGGGTCAAGGGGGCTTTCCCCCTTGTGGCTTCATTGTGGGATGACTTGCGGAATCCTTCAGTAGTTTCGGAAGAGAATTCCTTCCTCAATTTCGGAAGAGAGTTCCTTCTGTAGTTTCGGAGTGGTTCGCGGAACTCTTCCGCAAATTTCAGAACGATTTCCCGAACTCTTCCGCATTGCGGAACGATTCGCGGAATCTTTCCACAGTTTCGCGACAGCTTCCTGAATTCTTCCTGAAATAGACTTAAACAAAAATTTTCAAAAACACTTGAAACAATTTCCGAGTTCCTTCTTTTCTTCTTCCTGTGATGACTGTTGCCCAGCAGAAGGTAACCTTACCTCTACAACTATCCAACTGAGCCAGCTAGTCTTGATGCTAGTACCTGTGGTGATTAGAAAGGGATATTCCCTTGTAATTGTAATTGGACTTGGCCCATAGAGGCCCAATGCTGTAAACAGCAGCTCTGATACCAAAATGTAGAGTCCCCTCCTATCATACCAGCATGATAGAGAGGACGTGACACTAAATCCGGGCATCTAGCCCCATGTATTTATT
This sequence comes from Larix kaempferi, assembly GCA_027924585.1. Classification (NCBI taxonomy): domain Eukaryota; kingdom Viridiplantae; phylum Streptophyta; class Pinopsida; order Pinales; family Pinaceae; genus Larix; species Larix kaempferi. The sequence continues at coordinate 321,191 of BSBM01001163.1, forward strand.
AAATAAGCATTCACACATAATATAAAAGACATATGGAAGTGTATAATGGTAGGAAAACACAGCGGAAATAATATCAATTGCACATCCATCATTCATTCAAATATTGATAAGATAAATATTGCAAAGTTAACACAAGGGAATACTTATCTTAACAAGGTAGTCCCAAGGAACCAGCTATGCGTATGCAACATTCCTCCCAACCATAGGCCAGTTGTGCTTATCAACCTCTTGATATAACTTCCACCCCCAAGCTGGACATGATTACTACAAGGAACCAGGGAACACCAGACTCACACATAGCCAAGCATACACCAAGATGAGCCAAGCCAATCTACAATTGGGTTTATCAGGTTTCTAGGGAATGGAAAGGAAGAATTGCTAAGCTAGTGAGCTCAACCACATAGCTATGGATACCCCTCCCAGATCTATTCAGCTTGGCACTCACAATTCCTGCACACCCAACACAAGGAAGCATTCTCTTCACTCCCACACAGTCTCTCAAGTCATACCTTCCTTTCTAGTGCTCTCAGGGTGTGCATAGAAAAGTATCCAAAACCCTCTTGATCTTCTTGAGAGGTTACTCCCTCCACTAGGTTTATCAAGCCAATTCTGACCACTACCAGTCCAAGTTTCCTGCTCACAGATTCCAACCAAAACAAGGTTGCACATAACAACTGAACCACACTTAATGGGCATGATAAAACGTTTTTATAGGGAGATGCCCAAAGATGGGGTTTTCATTAGCTTCAGAAAAATGTGCCAAACCCAAAAACGAAACTGGAAGATGGGGAACAACCCTGGGAAGCCAAATCCATTTTCAAAAAAATGTCCATGGACATTCTGGGGCAAAAACGGCCTCCATAACAGTCCCAAATCATGGCCCTTCTCTCCCAACTCTTGTACAATGCAAAAACGAGCTCCCAGGCATGGAAAAGTGCAGAACATGGATGAAAAACGTGTAGGGAATGACCCAGCTAGCTCCAACTGCGTGAGAGATGAAAGACTCCCTGTTCAGAATGGCTTTGGGAACCATTTCATGGGTGTTTTCTTTCCCAAGGAGACAAAATATGATTTCCCAGGTTGATGGATTTCCCATGCACGAACTTGGTTGCCATATCTCTTCATTCCCAAGGCATTAACTACCTCAACTAATTCTTGGAAGAATTAAATGATTGGGTGCATAACCCAAAATGGGTAGTTGGTGGTTTATGGGTTTTCTCATTGACACATGGATTAACACCATTGGCTCGGGGGTTTGAATAATTTCCCTCCCTATTCCTTGTAGAATCATGCCCCATCTCTTTGTTGCATTGCATAGCTAGTTGTGGGTATTTTCATTAAAATTTGTATTTACATGATGTCTTATATACATTGTGCCTATCTAGCACAAGAACCATAGGAATTTATTTCTTTAATTGCCGACACATAAAACGCTAAATCAATGGTGGGGTCTTGGCCTTGAGCTCCTCACCATGATTAAATAACAATATTTACATCATTTACGATTTAATACAAAGCGGGTCAAAATAGGGATATTAGAGTTTTACCCTTCGGATCATATGATTTGTTAATTGGTATGGACTCGCTTGAACAACATAGGGTTTTGTTGAATTGTTATGACAAATCTTTTACAATTGTAAATAATGAAGGTAATTCAGAAACAATAAAAGGAATTCATAGGAAGATTTCAGTAAGGCAGATTTCTGCTTTACAAGTAAAGAGAGTTCCCACGAAAGGATGTAAAATGTTTATTGTTAATGTTATTAATGACAAGTGTACATATAAAGAAGACAAGTTAAAACTAGAGGATATTTCCATCCTTAATAACTTTTCTGATGTATTTCCGGAAGAAATTCCAGGACTACCTCCAAAAAGAGAACTTGATTTCACCATTGAGTTAGTACCCAGTGCGGTACCAAACTCGAAGGCTTCCTATAGGATGAATATTCTGGAGTTAAATGAGTTAAAATCTCAGCCGAAAGAATTAATAGATAAAAACTACATAAGGCCTAGTGTGTCCCCTTGGGGAGCACCAGTAATTTTTGTTAAAAAGAAGGATGGTACCATGTGTTTGTGCATTGACTACCGTTAGCTTAATAAAATGACAATTAAGAACTGATATCCCTTACCTCGCATAGATTATCTATTTGATCAAGTAGGCGGAGCAGACATATTCACTAAAATTGATTTAAGGTCGGGTTATCATCAAGTCCGGATAAAAGACGAGGACATATTCAAAACTGCATTCAGAACGCGTTATGAACACTACGAGTTCGTAGTTATGCTTTTTGGGCTAACCAACGCTCCGACAATGTTCATGTGTATAATGAACAACGTTCTGCATAAATATTTAGATAAGTTCGTAGTGGTATTCATTGACGATATTCTGATTTACTCAAAAACTAAAGAAGAGCATGACGAACATTTAAAAATCATTTTGCAAGTTATAAGAGAACACCAACTTTATGCCAAGTTCAGTAAATGTGATTTTTATAAAGATAAAATACAGTACTTAGGTAGTATAATCTCTAAATATGGCATTTATGTTGATCCTGATAAGATAAAAGCAATTAATGAATGGCCTGTCCCTAAGGACGTAACTGATGTGCGGTCATTCATGGGTATAACGGGTTATTACAGAAAGTTTATTGAAGGGTTCTCTAGAATTGCTAACCCCATCACTTCTTTGCAGAAGAAAGGGAAGAAATTCGTATGGGATCAAAAGTGTCAAGAAAGTTTTAATAAGTTAAAAGAGTTATTAACTATAGCACCCATTTTAAAAATTGCAAATCCCAATAAGGATTTTGTCGTATGCACGAATGCATGCAACGATGGACTTGGAGGCGTCCTAAGTCAGGAGGGTCATGCCATTGCTTTTGAGTCAAGAAAATTAAAAATACATGAAAAAAATTATGCTACTAATGATCTTTAGTTGACAGCCGTGATACATGCATTAAAAATGTGGCACCATCACTTGATCGGAAGAAAATTCATTTTAATGACTGATAATAAAGGCTTAAAGTATTTATTGGATCAAACAAATCTTAAAGCAAGGCAAGCTAGGTGGTTAGCTTTCCTTAGCGAGTACGATTTTGAGATTCACCACATTAATGGAAAGGAAAATAAGGTTGCTAATGCTTTGAGGAGAAATGCTAGATTGAGTTTTGTGGCAGCAATCAGTACTTTTAAAGACTGATAAGGAAAATCAGATCGAAGAAGGAATTAAGCCGGCGAAAATTACATGATAAAGTGGCAAAAAATTCATCTAAAAATTTAATAACATATTATAGTATTAAAGAAAAAAGATTCTTAACATATAAAAACAGAATTTATGTACCTAATATTTCGAAAGTTAAGTTGTTGATTTTGGATGAAGTTCATAAGAGTCCTTATTCAAGACATCCTCGTTATCAGAAAATGATAACTATGTTAAGAAAACATAATTTTTGGCCCAACATGAAGAATGAAGTTGTTGAATATATAGCTAGATGTTTTGAATGTCAAACTATCAAAGCTGGACACCAACATCCAGCTGGACTATTGCAGCCCTTAACAATTCCAGAATGGAAATGAGAAATTATAAGCATTGATTTTATTACAGGTTTGCCTAGAAATCAAAAGCAAAATGACTCAATCATTGTTGTTATTGATAAACATAGTAAAGCTACGCATTTTATTCATGTTAAAACTACTTTCAAGGCTTCTAACATTGCAAATATTTTCATGAAGCAAATTTTTCGCTTACACAGAATTCCAAAGGTAATTATTTCAGACCGGGACTCTAAGTTCACCGAAAATTTTTGGACAACACTATTTAAAGGATTAAATATTAAATTAAATTTCAGCACTTCTTTCCACCCACAAACTGATGGTCAAACAGAAAGGGTAAATTAGATTTTAGAAAATATGTTAAGATTGTATGTTAAAGATCAACCATCTAAGTGGGAAGGTTTCTTACATTTAGAAGAATTTGCCTATAACTATAATTATCAAGCATCTGCTAAGTTAAGTCCATTTGAAATTTTGTATTGAAAAAAATGTTGTACTCCTATTTCTTGGGATAATCCTGTAGACAGATTAATGTTAGGACCAGATTTATTGAAAGAAATAGAGCTAACCATGAAACAGGTTCAAGGTAACTTAAAAGATGCCCAAGATCGACAAAAAAACTATGCTGATTTGAAACGCACTGAAAGAGAATTTCAAGTAGGAAATCATCTTTTTATAAAGGTAAAACCCAAGAAAAGTTCCTTCAAGCTTGGGAGTTGTGCTAAACTAGCACCAAGGTATTGTGGACCATTTGAAATCCTATCAAGGATAGTAGTTGTTGCATATCAATTGGCATTGCCATAAAATTTAAAAATCCGTAATGTTTTTCACATTTCTGTTTTGAAGAAGTATGTGCACGATGCTACTCATGTGTTGAATTGAAATGGCATACAGGTGGAACCCAAAGGATATTTTCAGGTGGAACCGGACTGTATTCTCGACCGGAGGGAAATTATGCTTCAGAATCGCACCATAGGGTAGGTAAAGGTGCAATGGAAGCACCTTAGCCCTGATGAAGTTACTTGGGAACTGGAAAGTAATATGCGGGCAACATGTCCAGTTCTGTTCCATGAGGAACTTGATTTTGAATAAGCAACATCTAGGACGATGTTGACCTTAAGTGGGAGTGTTTGTAACATACCCTTTTCGCTGGAAAACATTTTGTGTTAGAAAACATTATGATAACTTTTATTGTAAATTTTTATGTTGGACAGGTTTTCAAGGATGACTGTAATTTGCACAATTTATTATTATGAAATAAATAAAATAGGAGACAAACACCTAAGAGGACTGTTGAAAGAGTGGTTACTGATCCACTAGGTGGAATGGAATGTGGGGTAGAAAGAAATGGACAAGTGGCAGCATCATGATGCAACTAACTAGCTGTTGGTATGGGACAACTCCCTTGAAATGTGGTCATAGTGCCCTGAAAGATGGGACTAGAGCTTGAGGCTCATTTATTACAAAATGAACACTAAAAGACCTAGGCCGTCTATATAATAGCCATCAAATTTTGAGTTGAGGTTCATCACTTTTCCTGACAAGGAAATTTACCTTGGGGTTTTGCCGTGTTTGCACCCAAGAGATTTGATGAGGGGATATTCTATGTTGTTGATCATGTTGTGAGTCTGCCAAACTCTTATTGAGTTCAGGGGGTTGATGCTGAGTGCTAAAGGCATGTTATTTCAGGAGGTTGATGCTGAGTGGTGAAGTCATTTTAAGTGCCTTGATTCTACACAGATTCAATCTACTTAGTGGTTCAATAATCAGGCTCGGGGGTTCACAAGAAGCCAGCAGTTGGGCTGCTTCTTCTGGAATAGGTTGACAGGAATAGGCCTCCTTGGGTGTTTGTTGACCCTATCTTCATTTACATGTTCTATTTGTTTATCTGTTATTAAATAATTAAATATGTTTATTGCAAGTATTTCATTCTTAATTAGAGAATGTGTTCTGGTTTAATTACCCCTACTTTTAGTTTATGAACAAAATAAAAATTTTGAATAGAATTGATGAATGAAATAAATATTCTCTGCATTTTTCCCCATATTATAGGAACTGCATCGTACTCTAGTATAGAGACAAATTAAGTTGGATAGATGAATGATAGACAAAATAGTCATGTGAATGAGAAGATAAAAACGTTGTATTTTCTTAAGTTATTGTTTACTGTTAATTTCCTATGTATACATGTATTAGTGTTTTTCGTTATTATTCTCCATAGAAAATTGTTTTAAGAATATCCAGTAATGTTTTCTCCATTTTATAAATATCAGTTGTTTAGGAATAAATAATTTTTCTTTTTGAAAATTATATAAATTATTTTCTATGTTATGGCAAACAAATCTTCTTCTCATATAACAGAAGTCTGATGTTACAAACCTAGGGTTTACATTTTTCATTTTCATAGCCAAACCTTAAAACTATTGAATTTATCATTGAACGATAGCAAGAGAGATATTAAAGAATATCTTTTTATTTTAAACAGTTATCAACTTAATGTTAAATCACATGTTTCTATTTCCATAAAGAAAAACACACAACTGCATTCTTTTCTATAGTTCGAGCTAGTTGAACAACCTCATTATTATTTCAAAGTTCCATTATTTCATTAACAATAGAACAACTCTAAACAGTAGAAGCAAAAACACGTTTAGATTTCCAAGGTCTTAACGACGAGCAAACTCATATCCATACATTTTAAACAGAGTTAAACCCTAACCCTTGAAAAGCTTATAGAAGGAAAATGCAACATCATTTCAAAATCGATGGACTACATACAGGCCAGAACCATATCATAGATTACGAACATCTACCCCATGTTTAGTAACAACAACATTCTTCTCATTATTCTTATACATCACACGGTTTCCTTTTTCCATTGTTTTACATTTCATAGTTTCACAGTCCATAAGAGAAAACAATAGCAGCCGATGTATTAAAACCTAGTTTCACAAACCATACTTCGTATTACATTAAAGTCAAATGCAGAGGTCTGCTAAAACACAAGTTTGTTTCCACATTTTAATCGACGAATCACAGGTTATGTTCACGGGCCAAGCCCCAAAAACGACGAAACAAAACAACTACTGCAACATAGACTTGTAAATTTTTCTTCTTATTGAAAACTCAACAGAGCTTGAAACCCTTGTGGACAGAAGTACATTGCCCAGTTCAAACTCAGAATCCAAAACATTGTACAGTAACCTACAAAATTATTACATTGAACCTGTATGTCGAGAGGCATCCATAACACAGGTGTAAAACAAAACAACACTGTTTTTGAACCACGAATTCTAGAAAACAAAGTTGTTACAACTTCAAAGATGGCCAAAAGCTTCGAGGAGAACCTACAGAGGGTTATGCCACTGGGGCTTACCAAAGTGTAGCGCGCCAACCATTTCCAACAAACCCTAGCACTGTAAAATCCACAATGAAGGTAGTACCTACCACACAAATCAACCAGAAGTTATAACAAGTTCCAAATGAATACTTGATAAACCAAAACTGTATTTAACAAATAGTGTTGAGAGTCAAGTTTACCTTCACAATAACAGACCGATGGAATGCTCCATGCTTCCAGTTCTCCCAACCGATGCAACAGAGGCATCATGCAACTGAACATTTATCAAAATCAAAGTATAACTCACCGAAAACCTAATCTTTCACACGACGAAAGCCACAGGGATGCATTACTATACACCTTTCGAGCCCGAGCAACTTATACACTAATTTTTCACCATTAATTTATAGAGATTGAAGTTACAGAGCCATCAAGAAACCACCCAGGGTCAATCCCTACTGTTCAGCGAACTGTCGGCCTCTTCCCAAACCCAAAAAATCCAAATGAATGCATTAAGACAAACAACAAACAGTAATGCGAGATTGTCTTAGGGTTTAGATCTCAATGATCGAGGTAGCTAGATCAACGGGAGAGATTTGGCCAGCCAAGCCACGCCAATACGAAGACAGAGAATACGATCACCCAACATTAATAAATTCAATAAATAGCAAGCCCAGTTGGAGTGCCATATCACCAGGGTAGATCTTACAGCTCGGCAATTTCTCACCATTTATACAACTACATCATGTGGAGCTAGATACATGTCGGAGCCATCGAGACAAACCACTACCATTACACAGGGTTTGCATTTAATGCCGGATCTTACATGTCGCCTGCCAGAGTGTGCCTGCAACAGCATTTAGTTCATGTTAGAGTTGAAGCTATTATTTACAGCTTGATCTCGGGATAACATCACCACTATGATACAACCCTGTTGTATAGTTTCAAACCATAGGGTATCATCACATCACGGTATAACTGTCACGTATAAAGTTTCAAATCATGCTATAATTCGCATAGCATGTGTGCATTGCACTTCGAACCATAGGTTTTATGCATATCGTGTTTCCAATGCCAAATCAATTCAGATAGACATTATACATTGCAAAATCAAAAGATACAATATATTTATATATCAAACACGTATTGGAATGTCAACACAAGCCTTAGTTTTTAGGCACTATAACTTTAACATTTAATTCATGCATATAGTAAACCTGCATTGTGATTTCAAAAGATAGGTCACTTTGCATAAGGCTAATGCATTATAAATCTAACCCTCACACTATTAGAAAGGTAGGGTTGACCACAAAATAATATGTGTACATTCGATTAACCAAGCAACATCTTGCCTATAAAGTGACATAACCGAACATGTAACAACACACCTAGAAATTTGAATATTTGCGATACGGCATATAGATATAAATGGTCAATTTTTATTATTCACTAAGATCATTCAATGCTCAACCATGTCGTAATAATGGATATCATATTATGAAAGTTGTTATCACTTTTCACCAAAGTAAATCTTGTTCAACCTTGTCGCATTTTCAGACCGTTAATGTAAGTTGTAATTCCATTGAATCTACCAACAGTTACCATGGAAGTATAGTGTAAAACATCTACAAGTGTTAGTATAAAAATGATACAAGTTGATTAAGAAAGCTAGGAACTTCATAGCATCGCTACCTTCATGCATAGGCAGTACTTATACACCTATCATAAAACAGAGACGACTAGCTAAAAAGTAAAACACCTCTCGAAGTACTGGAATTATTTATTTACCTTACTTGCAGATCTACGAAAGAAAAGAATCCAACACTTTAGCTATCAAGCTAAGTAAACCCAAGGGCACCCTATAGGAACCCCTTAGAAATATGCAAAGAGATCATCAGTATTGTTACTAGATCATTACACATAAGAAATAAACATTGTTTTATCACATTTCATTTCTAATCTATAATCATTTTATGCTTAAGAATAACTACGATAATTTTATTTAGCTGTCATTATCTATTAGTTAAATAACTTTCATTCCGCAGATAGCATTTCTCTTATGATTTAGGCTATATCAAAATTTTAAAAAAATTTAGCGATTTTGAGATGTTACAGCTGGTCGAGAAGGGTTGTTCCAACAAAGGACAGTTGCAACGAGACCTGGAAGAATGCAGATAATTGTGTGAGTGTGTTTTCCCTAAACATAACTGATACTCAGATCCGAGTGTTGTAGATGTTGAAGCTTGTAATAAATATTTATGTTAATAAATAATTGCAGTATTAATTCGAGTTAATGAATGTATGATGTATGATGTATATTGTTTATTCTTTGCTTGTTTCAACTTATTATTCGATCTCTCGTTTGATGTTTGCTGTGCATATTTGATTGTAGCACCTGGATGCATCAAGTGGTATCGGAGCCGGGTTGATCCTATGGTGGGGAGGATCAAAAAGACTATTATTGCATATTGGGTAATCTATGAATGTTGGTGAAGTGGGGAGCACATAAACGGGGATCTCAGATAAAAATAAAAGGAATAGCAAATAGAGGAAGGGGTCATGGAAGTCCTATAAGAAAAGAGGTTGCAAAGGATATGAATGAGCTTGCCGAAATGATGAGGACAATGATGGCAAAAATGGATTCCTTAGAGGAAATCCATAGGAGAATTATTGCACATGGGGTGCAAGAAAACAATGATGATGAAGCAGAATCAGAGAGTACAAGAGAAGAACCAGAGAACATGACAATGGAAGATAGAATGTTCAAAGCCATCAGCAGTACTAGAGGTAAACCTAGCACTAGTACAAAATGAGAGACAAATGACCAAAAAAATGACTAAAATCCGCATATAAATGACCAGTTTTGAGTTGGTGACAACTCTTAACAAATTAGCGGTCATTTATCACCCGACAAACAATGTGGTCATATTTAGCTTGGTCATTTATAGCTTATCTTGTGGTCATATATTTGGTCATTAATTTGGTCATATATTTGGTTATTAATTGTCACAATTAATGACCACATTTTTTGTCATGTGATAAATGACCGCTAATTTGCTACTAGCGATCACCAACTCAAAAGTGGTCATTTATATGCATATTTTGGTCATTTTTTTGGTCACTTATCTCTCATATTGTACTGGTGGTCATTTATATGTAAATTTTGGTCTTTTTTTTAGTCATTTATCTCTTTTGAGTGGTTTTAGAATATATATAGGGCACAGAGGAATCGGACCACCAACCTCCTACTTATAAGGCAAGTGCTCTACCATTGATCTAGCACCCTTAAATAGAATTCCTTATGGATTGATATGAGAATAAAATTTCCAACAGTTAACACCATCTTGCCAAATTCTCGAAAAGGGTCACATACCTAGGTAAGAAACAAAGATTACCCAATAGTCACCAAAAAGGGTCATGTTAATGATAACCTTATTTTGCCAAAATTGCTCAAAAACCACTAATTAGGAAAGTGCCAAATTTTCTTCATTCTCTACCACTCTACATTTCAAGCGATGGTGTGACTGAACATCTGGAAAATAGAGGTGGATCTTACCGACCTTGAATACTGTGATCATAGTTAGTCTATAAACCCCATTTCATGATATATTTATGCATTCTAGTAATTTAAATGGTTTGCCATGTTGAAGGATGCAAATAAAATAGTATATAGGTCAACAACCAATATAATTTCACTTTTATCATTTTGTCTTCACCTATATGAGCAGCTACTTTATAGATAATCATACACCTCATAAAATTATAAGCATGCATGAAATTGGAGACAATGTGGTAGTCCTTTTCATACTTGGGAGAATAATGTAATGTTAATGAAATGAATACTAAATTGGAGTAACTGTGACCAACAAAATTGTCTTTGTATTTAACCTATAAGACAAATATTTTAGACATAATCATACATCAAATTTAGTAGGAATTCCTTTAACTTCACTTCTTCTCCTAAGTCAAAAGACTACCCCCGATTGCTTCAAATTTCAATACATTCCACTAGTGTAAAAATTATAAATTAGTTTCTACAAAATTGGGCCACTTGATTTGAGACTTTCAAACCTAGGGTTGTGTTATGTCTATATATATAGATCCTCCATTTCCAGTCCATCTCAATCCGAGTTCTTGTTTCTTCTATCTGAAACTTCGTTGTGTATAGGTGATTACTCTCATTCAGCAAATAAGGATGTCATCTACAATGGATGATGTGATAACCCATGAGCTCGGTGGTATTGAAAAGCTCATGACCAATGGAATAAACCATCTTCAAGTGCAGGATAAATATATTCTTCCTCTGAATGAATGCCCCCAGATGTATGAGGTTCCTCCAAAATGAAAACATTATACTACAAACTAACCTTGTCATGAAGCCTTGTATTCTAAAATTTGTGTAATCAATTTTTTAATTTGTTTGGCCTGTCTATATATAATTCAACTTGGGCTTGACTTGGGTAAAAGGTCTATATCAAAGTATGGTCCAAGAACATCGTTCAATTCATTCGTAACTCGTACAATTATAGGAAAATGCATAAGGTTAAATTTTTCATGTGAACGCATTGCCAATCTCTTCTCTTAATGAAAGCAGGGCCTGGAAATATGTGTCTGAATGAACAATGGTTTGTTTCCTCAGATAACTATGCCTGCCTTCCCTTAGTAATGAATAGATTTCACTAAAAGTTGGTAAAAATTTTATCTCACTTTGTTGGGGGAGGAGAGAGAGAACTTTAATTCCACAAATCCCTCTTTCAAACAATTACTTCCTACAACACAGAGCAAAGTTGATCCACATGATATGAAGTCCAACAATAGAGGTAACATTAAGCAATGCAGGGAATACGAGATATGAGATGAAAATCAAGAATGATGGAACTAGAATTAAAAAAAGGGTAACATTAGAATTAGATTACCGGGTTAATTACGTAGTATCAGAGATGGAAGATGACAATGATGATTTGATGCCAGACTTTAGCTCCCACATGAGCTTTGGACACTTCGACACTAGTAGTTCTATTTCTAATTTCGACTCCAATTTCTTCTATCATATCTTATCAGATGTGAACACATTAATATTAACATTAATACATTCCACTCTATGCTTCTATTCAATTCAGATCTGGTAATGCTCTACACATGTGAGTAATTTTTATATTAATACATTCCCCTTTATGCTTATATTCAATTCGCATCTGGTAATACTCTTTTTGTATGAATTTATCCAATATAGACCACCTTTACAGATCCAAAATATTGTGTGGAACGACGGGGAAGTAGAAGGGAAGTAGGATAGGCACTATAGAGATACGTTAAGCTTTTCCAATCCATGATCTAGATGCAGTTGTGACGGATGATCAAGATGCAGTTGTGACTATTGTCTATTTATCGTAATGCCCAGTGGTCACTAGAATTGGAGGTAATTATGTTCGCTGTGATCTATTGAAAAATTGGTGGTGTGTTTTTATATGGGTGTATAAGTTGGCAATGTCATAGGCAGAGGCTTAGTACAAGTGCCAAAATTGAAAATACATTGCAAACTACCTCCAACCACTTGAAAGTAAGTTTAGGAAAATATCTAGAGATATAAAGAAAAGGAATGAGTCATGGGAAAATATCCCTTCAAGAAAAGAAAATGAAAATAGATTTAGGGAAAAGAGAAACTGGCAGTTATTTATAATCCATTTAGGGGTTCGACATCTAGAATAATTTGGACACCCGTGAGCATAGTACAACAATATTCTTACAATGGGTAAGGTAGGTGGATGAAACTCTTTCCAAGCTTCAGCCAGGCGACGATAAGCAATACATCCTCTATAAAAGATTCAGGCTTAACCACATACCTATAAGCTAGCTCAAGTACTATCTCTAATAACTTGTTTTGTTTGGATGACGCGGGTTGAAGAACACTTCATACATGAGGTTAGGGGATTTTTCAATCTTGCAAGTCTTAGAAATAAAAATAAAAATAAATAATCCATGTATTGATAAATTTCGACTTCAAACGATATGTGTTAGCTAGATATAAAATTCGAGTAACCAACGTCTTCAGCGGTATAAAATTCCAGTAACCATGAATAGGCCAGTTTGTAGCTTCGTCGAGACCATAGTAGTGAACAAGGTTAGGCATATGGCCACCCAAACAAACCTAGTTGCTAATAGTTGTGCAGACACTTGGTGATTAAAAGAATCCATTGGATATAGCTGCAGTACTCTTGGTTTCAATTTGAAACTACACAAAACCTAAAAATGAAGGGACATATTTGACATATGAGGAAGGGACAAGATAGACGTGCATCATAGAAGTACCGAGATCAGGTATTTCTATATGCAAATTACCAATTGCACTCATTCAGTTTAGTGTTTAGTCCGTATTTTCAATTTTTTTTAGAAGAAATGGATTCGCTGAGTGTAACTTGCCTCTTAAAATGTTTAAAGCTTTGAAGGGCCAATGCCATTTTTGGAGAAGGTAAAACAATGGGTGGCTTTGGGATACATTGGTTTACATCAATATAAAAATATTTTCATTTTTTAAATGTTTTTCTTTTACATTACACAATGATTTAAAACTTTTTTTAGAATTGTGCTTCTATTTAACTCTAACATATAGACTGAATAGTCTTTTGGAGTCCTGGTAATGTAGTACAAAATTCCGGTCAGAGCGGAAGGTGAGAAAACCCTCGATGCAAAGCTGTGCTATTTCAGCGCCTTAGGGTTTCAGGATGAAGGGTGTGGACAAGGCCAGCGCGTGTGGATCCGGGTTCTGATGGATCAGGTGGTGCGGGATCGGGGCCCTCTCCCCAGGCCTGTCAGATGGGGATGAGCTGCCCCCCGTGACCACCGCCGACAGGTGATCCGGCTAGTAAGCCTGATGGTCATCTATCTAAAACTGGTAAAGGGTCCAAATGGAGAATGGGGCCAGGCGGTTGTCTCCCCAGGACCCTGAAAATTCCGGCCATGCAAATCAAATCGGGAAAAATCTGTGAATGAATTGGGGAATGGTAGGAAGAATCCCTAATCGGTAAATTTGTGGGGATAGGACCTAAAGAAAGGGAGTTGGTGAAATGGATCAATTCCACTTGGAAACCCAAGGGCCATTATGATCTACAACTCGGTGCCAAGGATTTTTTCACCATCATTTTCTTTAATATTGCTGATCGAGACAGAATTCTAGAAGGGGGTCCCTATTTACTCTACTCATCTTGGCTTTATCTTTGTCCCTAGAAGGAATGGTTTAATCTAGATACTGAGGATGTGACGGTCGTCCTGCTATGGATCAGGCTTTTTTCTTTACCCTACAGAATATTGGCAATACGTTGGGAGAATTTTCCAAAATTGCAGATCAGACCAAACAACAACGCTATACGGCATATGCTCGGATATGTGTATACATGGATCTATTCAAGGAGCTTCCTGAGGAAATTAGCTTAAACTGGGACAATCTAGAATTGATCCAACCTCTGGACTATGAGCAACTCCCTTTTCATTGTCGCCAATGTCACGAGTACAGCCATCAGGGTAGTAACTGCCCTCAGGTAAAATCGATACCTCCCCCCCAAAAAGTGGCCCGATTGGTAATACGAACAATCAAGGGTTTACTCAGGTTCGTAATAAGAGGAGGAACAAGCCGATGGGGCAGAATAAGGCAGCTAAGGGGAATCCTGGGAAGGGTATCGAATCCTCCAATCCCTTCCAAATTTTAGAATATCCAGTGGAAGAAAAGGAGATCGGTAAGGATAAGGAGAAAGTCGATCACATGGAGGGGATCTTAGAGGAAGGTGAGCAATAACAAGATGGTATTGCCTAATCAGAACCTATGGTAGAAGATGAAGAGGAAGATATAGAGCTCGGAGAACTTAATTTGGATGAGATGGAACGAGAATGGGAGAAAAAAAGAAAAGGTTATGTAAATCGACAGCAACTCGAGCTTCTCAAGGAGGATATCATTAGTGCTAAGGTCCCTAAACAGCTTGGTATAGCTTCTGATCTGCAAAAAGGGATCAAGAGGAAATCTCAGGGAGATGAACTGAAACGAGGAAGGAAGACTAACAGGCAAAGGATTGTTGATATAGGAGTGAAGCTAATTGAGTCTGGCCAGTATCCTACAATACTGGAGGCTTTCTCTGAATTTAATAACGTTACTCAATGAAGCTGATATCTTGGAATATTAGATGGTGCAATCACCCCAGGAAAATTAAAACTTTGGCTAGGAAGATTAAACAAGAGAAACCGGATATAGTCTTTATCCAAGAAACAAAGTGTAGTTTGCATTATTTGGAACGGGTTAAATAGAAACTATGGAGAGGCTGTGAATGTATGACTGTAGATGCCTCGGGTTATGTGGGGGGTATGGCTATATTCTGGAAGCCTCACTCAGTTGATCTTTCGTACTGGTGGGATAACCACTTTTTCCTGAGTGCCATGTTCAAAGATCGAGTGTCTCGCGCCTCTTGTAGGCTTGTGAATACTTATGGACCAAGCATGTTTCCACCAAAAAATGCTTTTCTTTAGCAGCTATCATGGCTGAAATACCAAGCTTCCAGTGGGTCTTGGATCATTGGGGGAGATTTTAACTTGATTGCATCTTTGGAGGAAAAAAAGGGGGTAGAAGGAACTTAAGTAAATACCAGGAAGCCTTTGGGTACTTCATCACTCAGAGTCCCTTCGTTCACATTGAGACCGGCAATGGGATGTACACTTGGAACAAAAAAAGGGGAGGTACTCATTTGGTGGCCTCGATAATTGACCGATTTCTGACTACCGAATATCTGGTAAGAGATGGGGGTGAGGCCCATGCAGTTGTTCTTCCAACATCAAGCTTTGATTATTGGCCCGTATGCCTCCAATGGGAATGGTCCAAAGCATCACTTTTCAAACCTTTTAGGTTTGAACAATTCTAGCTTGAGCATAAGGATTTCAAGGAGTTAGTGGGCTAGTGGTGGTAGGAGATTGTTCCCCCCAGGGGGACTGGGATGTTTCAGTTCCAACAGAAATTAAATGCTCTTCAAGTCAAAATAAAAGATTGGAATAAGTCTGACTTCGGGAACATCTTCCAAGACAAAGCCAGAGTGGTTGTTGAATTGGAAATAGTGCACAAAAGGGGGATGGAAGAAGGCTGGACAAATGACCTTAAGGAGCAGGAATTTAATCTCCTAAATCAACTGGAAGCTAGGGAGAAGCAGGAAGAAATTTTTTGGAGGAAAAAATCTAGAAATCAGTGGCTTTAGGAAGGGGATAGGAACACAAAATTCTTCCACAATGTTGTGGTTCACAACCACCAAAAATCTAAAATTTATAAGCTTCGCAAATCTGATGGGAGCCATGCAGATTCTCTACAGGATATTGAAGAGGAATTCATCCTTCACTTTTAAGACATTCTGAATGAGGACCAAGTGGATCGTAGCCCTGCTATCACTAGGATTACCAAGCATATCCCCAGACTCGTCACTAATGAGCACAATGAGCTCTTAAACAAACATGTGACCCTTCAGGAGGTTGAGGATGCAATGCAGCAGATGGCTTTAGGTAAAGCCCAAGGTCTAGATGGTTTCACCAATTTTTTTCATTTCTTTTGGGACTTAATTAAACAGGAAGTGGCTGACATTGTAGAAGAATCCCGTAAAAGCAGTGTTGTCCTGAAGGCCTTTAATGCCACTTTTCTTGCATTAATCCAAAAGGAAGAAGCGGTTGAGGTGCCTAGCAAGTTTCTCCTGATAGCCTTATGTAATGTCATTTATAAAATCATTACCAAAGTGGTGGCCAATCGTCTGAAGCCTTTACTCCCTCTACTGATCAGCCCAGAACAATCTAGCTTTGTGGAAGGAAGGCAGATCCTTGATGGTATTATCTTGGCTCATGAAACCATTCACTCCTTAAAATCCACCAGAATGTCGGGCATGATGATAAAAAATGGACATCACCAAAGCTTATGATAAACTAAATTGGTAGTATATGCGTGGAATATTAAAATCTTTTGGCTTTGGAACTGCCTAGATTAGTTGGGTTATGAATCTTGTGACTACCCCCTTTTTTCTATTATGCTCAACAGCTCCCCTACCAGGCTCTTTCTATATTCTCGAG
Organism: Larix kaempferi; assembly: GCA_027924585.1. Taxonomy (NCBI): domain Eukaryota; kingdom Viridiplantae; phylum Streptophyta; class Pinopsida; order Pinales; family Pinaceae; genus Larix; species Larix kaempferi. The sequence goes on from BSBM01001163.1 coordinate 338,160, forward strand.
GCATTAGGAAAGGTGATCCTCGTTCTCCTTTTCTCTTCATCCTCATGGTGGAAGGGCTTGGCCGTCTCATTCATTCCCGAGTTGAGCAAGGTGACATTAGAGGCCTAAACCTCCACAATGGCATGACAAAACAGACCCACCAACAATTTGTGGATGACACCATGTTAATGAGGCGCCCTTCAGTCCAAGAAGCCCATGCCTTCAAAAAAAGTCTTAATCTTTTTACGAAGGCCTCTGGGCTCGAATTTAACCTGGATAAGTCTCTTGTTTTCTTTTTTAACACCCCCAATGTCACTCGGCACAACATCCTTCGCATCCTGAACTTTGCCAAAGGTTCCCTCCCTACCAAGTTCTTGAGTGCTCCGCTTTCTGAGGGCATCCTTCATGGAATTTCATGGAAAGATCTTCTAAACTGTATTAAAAGAAGACTCCACAGCTGGATCAGCAGACAACTTAACTTCCCTAGTAGGTTTACATTGGTTAACTCCGTCCTTCAGGCTATGCCAATTTACTTGTTTTCCCTTTTATCTGCGCCTAAATCGGTTCTCAGAGAAATTAGAAGTATACAATGTAATTTCTTATGGGGTGGCAAGGAATCTAAGTCCAAATTCTCCCTGATCATATGGGATATATTGTGCCTGCCTAAGGAAAAGGGAGGCTTGGGGCTTAGAGATCTAGAAGTGGTCAGTGAAATCTGGGGTTCTAAACTGTGGTGGCACTGGTGCAATCATAACAATGAAATGTGGGATAAGCTCTGGAAAGTTAAATATGCGAGGACATATCATACCAATCAATTGATTCGATTTAATGCTGATATTGAGGGTTCCCATATCTGGTTAAAGGCAATGAAAGGAAGAAAATTGGTTTAGGACCACAAATTTTGGGAGATTGGGGATGGGGAACTGGCCAATTTCTTGGAGGACTCTTGGAATCAATTTCCCAAATTAGAGAATGATCATAGGTGGCTCACTATCACGAACCATGGTTTGATAGAAGGTAAGACTAAGGTGTGTCACTTCTGGTCCAGCCAACCCAGTAAATTTAGAAGACCTTGGGTGGACCAACAATGGTGGGATGGTTTAGTTAATGAGGAAGATGGTTGTTCTTTTGGGGAAATCCTTCAAGAAAGATACAACCGGAAGAGCACTGGTCCTGACAAGCTGCGATGGGGATATTGGAAGCAAGGGGTATTTAGTATCAAAGAAGCGTATGATCTGCATACGAATATGGAAGTTGGTGGGGAGGAACCTTGTGCGAAAATATGGAAGATGAACCCCTGGCCAAAAACGACCATTTTCTGCTGCTTGGTTCTTTGGCAATGAGTCCTGATAGGGGAGAACCTCAAGAAATGTGGAATCCAAGGCCCCTCCTATTGTCCTTTGTCCAAGAACAGTGAGGAAAACCTCAGCCATTTGTTAGATGAGTGTGATTTCTCCTCTTTCCTCTCGGATCAAGGAGCAACAATTTTTTGAAGGAGTGATCGGTCTTATGGCCAACCAGGGCTCACTTTAAGCAATTGGGATATCCAAGCCTTCAATAATCCAATTATTTCTCTAATATGGCAGATGTTCCTGGGCATGCTCTTCTGGATCCTATGGAAGGAGTGCAATGGGAGAATTTTCAGGGACAAAATCCATTGAAAGGAGGAGGTGTGGGCTGCTCTGGTTCGCAACATCCATGAAACTATTTGTAGTCGTCAATGGACTGATGAAGATAAGAATCTCATGGAGGGAGATCTGCTCATTGCTAAGAGATGGGATCTGGGCAAGGATGAACTACGGGGGTTACGTAGGCGTGAAAATATTTTCAGGCCTTCTAGCCCCAAATTTTGCCCCCCTCCAGGATCGACATTTTCCAAAATCAATTTTGATGGCGCCTCGCGGGGAAATCTAGGAGCCGCAGGTTTTGGAGGGGTGTGCCGAAATGCGGAGGGAGAAATCTTGTAGATAATTTTTGGTCGTCTCGGCCATGATACGAATAATTTGATAGAGCTGGATGGTCTCATCTTTAGCCTACAGATGATCATTCAGGGAGGGTTTTTTCTTGCAATTATTGAAGGCGATTCGAGCATCATCATCCAAATGGCTAAAGGTTTGCTGCAGGGGAAATCGACTGATCATGTGACATCCAACTGGTGGCTTTCTCACCACTTGGACACCCTAACCTTCTCCTTGCTCATAATCAACTTTCCTTTCGCCATATCAAACGTAATGCCAACAAGGTTGATGACTTTCTTGCCAACCTTGGAGTTGATAGGCGGGAAGGCCACGTGTCGGGGAACATGGAACTCTTTAGAAATAAGGTGTGGGCTCCTCAATGTTTATAGCTGGCTTCAGAGGACTTGAGAAGAATCCAAATGGCTGAAGAAGGATAGCACGGGCCCCATGAAAGGGACAGGAGTCATTCGATGGTTATCCCGATGACGTCTGAGTGATGGGATTTTTTATTTCGCGAAGTGATAAATCCCACTTGACAGTTATTATGAGAATTAGGGGATGATATGTCTTCAATATTTTTGTGATCCAGAGGAAGGATTCGCAGCGTTCATATCCTATTGACATGATGATCGCCATTAGTTCGTGTAATGGTGAAGGTACGACTAAGGACCCATTCAGTTTCTCGAGTGGTAGGATCATTTATGGCCCTAATAACCTCATCATGAGAAGTTGGTCATTTTATGGTGGCTCTTTCATCCCCAAAATTCATTCTTTTGCTGAGAGGGTTAACAGTGTTTTCTGGGTTTCTGTGGATTATCTTCTGAGTGTTTCCTCTGCAGTTGGTTTTTCCTAATTGCGACCCCCTCAATTCTGTTTGGTTGATGTGCCTAAAGCTGCAATGGCCCTGAAGCATGATTTTGTGGCTCCCTCTGGTATGGGATTTGCTAGCTTAGATAGGAAGGGTAATCAGAAAGTGTTTGAAAGGAACGATGGATTGGGCAGGGTTACAAGAGCACAGACTCGGGCCCAGGCAGCTACAGATTTTTTTTGTAACCATGTCCCTGCCTCTATGTGGGAGGATATTACTGATATTGAGGAAAACCTATGGAACGAGGTTCAGAACCTTCCCATGGAGGACGTCAGGAGTTCAGTCAAAGCTTGGGTCACTGATCTGGGGACTACCGCAGGCCGAGCCTCAGTGTATGATAGAATCATTATCACCTACTGGGTCACTAAGAACCTCATGGTGCATGTGTTGCTAGAAGGTATTGAGAAGAGAAAAGGAGACGAGGAACCAGTAAAAGTGTGGAAATCCCACAATGCGAACAATAGGCTGATGCACTGCAAAATAGATGCAATAGCAAAGAAGCTGGGTCTATCATTTTCGTATCCTGGTCTGGATTGCAAGGGGAGCAAGATATCCACGGGAAAGATAACCAAAAAGACTTTCCTCAGTCGGTTGTTGCTTCTATATCGGCCGCAACACTCCCCCAACAGAAGGTGGTGGATGCTCAGGTGCAGAAGCTGTACACGTTTGGATCTCCAGTCAAGTATCGATAGGGGTCGAGGATTTAGTGTCTGTCATGTTGTCTTCTTTTTGTTATAGCCATTATCTGTAATTAAGCTGATGGGTAGTATGGGGTTTTTGGATAACTGTTAGCTGCGATAAGAAATGGATATACTTTTTGTCCAATTTTGCTTGGTCATTTGAAAGGTCTTAATCCAGGGATGTTTTCCTTGCGAATATGTAGTTCTCTTTGCTTTTTAAGCTATGGGTGTTGGGGATTAGACTCTATAACTTTGGTACGCTTCAAGCGCGATAAGTATCTCTGGTTTTTACAGTAATATGAAGTCCTTTTATTTACAAAAAAAAGAAGTGATTTAAAACTTTTTAAGTCATTAGAAAAAGACAAAAGTTGGTGAAGATAGGCACTGATCTCTGAAAACATGAAGACACAAGCTTTGGGTCTCAATCGAATTTTCAATACTATGTTTTCTTCCATTCTATTATAATAAATTCATTAAATGAACACGGGATGTACAAGAAGCAACAACAAAAGATCTTAATCCAGATAGGTAAAAGTACACGTAACTATGAAATCTCTGGATCGAGATGGGGCATTGAACACATTGAGAATTGTGAGGAAGAATTCATGCTCCATTGAAAATGTATACTTATACATAGTTCAATGTGTCCATTCTTTTCTCACCAAATAAAATTTCACTTTTTTGGGGGTAGTCATCGCATATTCAAAACGGATTTTAAATTAAAAATTCTTATGCAATTTTAGGTTTGGATGTTGCTTATCCAATATGATCTATGTATCAAATATTAAAATATCCAATTTGATGTATGTATCAAATATTAAAATATGTTGATTTTACAATTACTATTTCATCATTGTTATTTGAGCTTTTGAAACACATAGGTACTCTCTAAACATAGATATACATATAAAATGAGACTGGGAATGTTAAAACAAATGAAATAGAACTAGACTCTCTAAACTCTCTAAAATGGGGATGGTCATGAGTCATGATGGTTTGGAAAATTATTTTAGTCGCCTATTAGTGTCTATAGCACCACAATTCACCTTAGCATCATCATTGTCACCCTCTTTCGTTGACATGATGCACTTGACTAACTAGTCACTATTGCTACCAAAATGGTGTTAGTGATCCATTTAGTTATAGTTGAGAGACCTGATTGGATAGCCATACACGTTATAGTTGCATCACTATCAATATCATATTCTGGGAGTCCATAGAACCATTTTTTGATGTAGCTCACATATTCCATGCTAATCCTGCAAGTCGCCAACATGCACCAATATCTCCACCCATCTTATTTGAACGTCCTATTGCATGCAACACAAGTTCATAGTTTACCCTTATTATGAAACATCAATTTAAATGGGTGATATGTGTGCCCTGTATAGTTAAGTTCTTTAGGGAGACTCAGACAGAAGGGATGAAATCTTATATCACATTTTTCATATTCAAAACATAACCTCTCAATACTTTGTCATAGGCATGATAGTAATGTCTTAGGGTTGTTTTGGGATGACATTTTAGGAAACATCTAGAATTAAATGGATTTTTATAGCTAAGAGGAAGTTTGGCACAGATCACATGCAAAGTGAAACTATCACAAGATGTGGATTCGATATCGTTACATCTGTAACTGACCTGGTTTCAGTTTTCTTTGCATCCGCTACATGTGTATACTAGCAAGGTCTTCGAGAGGTAGAGCACATGATCATGGTGGGAGGACAACAATTCTGTGAGCTCTCCCTCTACACCTCCCTCTTATTCATGATATCCCTCTCCTAGACTTCTATCTATTCTCTTCATGATCTCCCTTAATTTGATTTGAACTATTCTCTTCATGATGTTATCCCTTCATTGGATTTATTTTTGTCTCTACCATGGCGGAAGCAAAGGAACTTGTATATACCATTGAATACAATGCCAGTACGTGTTGGCCTTTTTCTCTTCTTCTCTCTTGCTTTCAACACTTACAGGTATAACTCGAACTTTGTCACCTTGCACCTCTATCCTTGAACCCTATCATCTTACACCTCTATATTTATCTCTTTCTTTAAGCTATGAAGAACGAGAGAAAAATGTAAATCACTGGTGACAAATCTAGGTAATCATTAATTAAATTAACATAAGTCCTACCTAGAAGACCATCCTTTAAGATGTGTGCATTTTAATTTTCCTTCTAGTAAAGGTCTCCCACCTCTTTCTTTTACTCAGGAAAGCGACAAGTAAGGAACACAAATTAATCCCTAATGCTAGATAGCTCAAAACTTGATACTACATTATAAGCCAGGAACCAACTGGCCCATCTCAAAACCCATCTCACCAAGGGGCTATAGGCATAGCTGGTCTCCTACCCCAAAGAGGAATTATAATCATTTTCCAACCATAAACTTGTCCATATAAGAGAACCACAAGGCCGGAAGGCTAATGATGGACGATGCTCCCCCAGTCACTGGATGGGGCCCTACTCCAAGTGACCATAATAATCCCACACCGGTTGTAGATTAATGTTTCTGTGTTCCTAATCAAGCGCTGCAGCATTAATGTTTCTTAGCATTCCTAATCAGGAGTTCAGAATGTACACCTAATGAAGTTCATGAAGTTCCATCATCTGAGTTGGAATTGCATATTAATAATGAATTTCCTACTGACACTGGGGCTACTATTGCTTATAGTCTTCCTAAGCGTGCTGAACCTACTATTAGAAATGAATAATTAGCGTCTGTAGATGTTGATGTTGACAAAAGTGCATTGGGTGATGTTCAACTGGTTGATGTTAGGGATTATGATTACATACATGCTATTGGGGAGTCTCTAGTTCAAGATAGTCAACATACAAAAATTACTGAAATATCAAACAAAGAATCTGAAAGAATGTCTAGCAAAGATGGATCCATTGTTATTGTCGAGGATTCGTCTGTTGATGCTACAAACACAAGCAACCGTTTAAGGTCTATCAATACTAGCTCTATCTCCGACGTTGTTTCTGAGACAAATTTAAGTTCCATTGTTACAAATCTGGTGAATGATAATCCACCCGAAAATGCTAAATTCATGTCCCACGTGAATATATCTCCAATGTCTGTTAATGCAGAATATCTATCCAATGGGATAACAGACACCCATGTGGTCTCCAATTCTCTTTTCAATGCTGCAGATGATGTGATTGAGAGATTGGATAGATACATTGGACATACTACAGAGGATGATCCTTCTGCTAGAGCTACATTGGATACTAGCACGAGGCATCCTAGTTGTGATCAGAGCATGCTTGAAGGAAAAAAAAACGATTTTGAGTCTATCAAGGATGTTGATTAGTTATTTGATGCTGGACATACCAAAATACTAAAAAGAAAACTTAAAATATATGAAAACTGAAATATTAATGAATGAAATGTTATACATAATAATGTGCCATTAACATACATTAATAGGAATTAGGATTCACAAATCATTTATCTCCGTTGTATTTCTCATTATATTTAGAAAATTCAGAAGATACAGATCCAAGTCTTAAGAATCTAGTTGTTCACCGATAATGACAAATGAACATCATCTGCTCAAGGAAATTCCCCAAAAGTCTCTACAACCAGCAACTGCCTGAAGGAAATTGGTCAAAAGGAGCATTGGAGCATCTCACGTTTTTAATGGGGCGTTTCCTGCTGCATCCCGCAAAAGGGTTTTTTCTACTGGTGCTTGTGGAGACTGTGTGTGGTTCACACTTTTCTATTAAATCTATGTCTATATTTTTCTAATTAATAGTCAAATGACTACCTAAAGTCCCAAATAAAAGAATACCAATGCATAAGTTTTTATATCGAATTTGGGAAAGAAAAATTTGCAAAGAGAAAAGAAGAAGGTACACAAAATTTCCCATCCGCTAATAATTTATGAAAGCATAAAATATGTCATAGAACAAGAATTTTGAAACCGCCAGATGAGTGTTAAAACCCCTAAAATTGTTAAATAAAGAAAAACAGAGAAAAATGAAACCCTAAACACCAAAGCAAATAGAACAAGGGCCTTTATTAAAACTTAAAAATAATTGAGTTACGGTCCAAGCCTACCCTTTGAGAATGCAAAATAAAAAATATGTATAATTGGAGGCCCACAAACAATGAAATTCAAGATGGAAACATGGTCTCTTGACTATTGTAAAGGCAAAGCCAAAAAACAATGCAGGCAGAAAGGAAAAACAACAACTAGATCAAAATTCACAAGCAAATGAACATACCAGTGTAATTCTACCAGTTTTTACTCGCATAATGCCGAGAATCTATTCAAAAACCTTGTAGTGTGGACCATAAAAACAGTCACCTATAATCCATTTCAATCCTCCGCTTAAAATAACAGATTTTTTGGAAATCAGTCCCCTTTAAGACCCACCTGTGAAACATATCAAATGTAAAGTAGGTCACATGTTTAGCTTGGGCTTACAGTAGCTTTGAGCTAATAGATATGGAGACTAAATGTGGGGACAAAGGAATATTGGTAACGTACCAGGTAAATTGTCCTCTTCTCAGACATGGGTATCCATGATTCATCCTCCTTGTCAGGCCTTGTTGTTGTATTGTTCCGATTCTCCATCGTTTCCGCTTTAAGTTTTTGCATTTGGATCATTCAACTCCAACAGACCATTGCGGAACAATGAATTAGATTTGGGTCGGCATTCGTAAATATTAATTACTCAGGATTGCCATAATGCAAAATTTTATCATCCTAGTTTTTTTGTATAGATCAACGATCAGATAGATATCTGTGTATTGAGACCATTAAACCATGAATTCAAAGATTAAAGAAAGCCCATAAATACAATGGAACCAAAATGATAAGGGTAGGAATTGTTACCTAAAGCATGATTGTGTTGCAGTAGTTGAGCTCAGGTTTTGAAACTACCCCAATGATTGTTGAAAAAATTGATGGTGAATAGATGATCTGAAGCAAAATCAAGAAGCTTATCACATAGAGATCCTTGCAACCATATGGAGAACTTTGCTTCCTGTGCGCAATTCGTGGAGATCACATGGAGATCCTAGCAACCATATGAAGAACTTTGCTTTCTCTCAGCAATTCGTGGAAATCAGATCTATTGGAGGCCTTTTTTTCTTTTATTTTCCCTCTCAATCTATTTTCTAATTTACCACTCATTCACTTTTAACTTTTTTTGAGTTTCTCTCTATTTGTTTTGTTTATATTCTTCTTTTTCTTAATTTGTTAATACTACTCACATCATATATTAATTATATAAATATATATAATATAATAACTATACAATATATTAATATTATATATGGGTGAAAAGATACAGGGAAAAAAGGCTTTTTATAATTTATTTATTTTATATGTGAAAGGAGAAGGGGTTGGCTAAGATTTGGGGGTATTTTTGTTATTATTATTATTCAAGGAGATGGGAACAAATGGATTTTTACAAGAAAGGGAGGAATTATTTTTTCTTCAAAATGGAGGTTATTGGTTATTTCTTGTAAGGGAGGGACCCATGTGAACTTTAAATATTTTTGAACTCGGGTGCAAAGAGAACCATGGTGAATGAATGCATATGGATAATTAATGGAGGTTGTGAAATTGACAATTTTTAGCTAACATGACACAAAATACATTAACTAGTCGAAACTTTAACAGACTGCCGAGATCATCAAACGATGATGGTTTTGTTGAAACAAAATATGAACACAACTAGTACAACAAGCTGAATGGAGTGACACTAACTTCAGGACATGAAAATTAAAAAGAGAAAGACGACAAATATCTAAGACTTGACTCAACCACATGTACTAGAAGAACTCATCTATCAATTGATAAACTATATGCAAGACATGATGTATTGTCTAGATATAAACTCACCACACCCAAGGCACTAATTAGTAGAGAAACCCCTAAATGAGCATCTCAATGATTCTCCTATCATCTAACACAATAGGTATCTGGATGTCCTCAAAGAAATGATCCCTTAAAATACATGTATTGAAAAATAATACAAGTTGTGTAGTATTAATATTACAATTTACTAAATTCTACGGGGTCTCCGAATCCATCTGCAGTGTTAAAATTTAGTTTCTAGGGGCTCTCTGAATCCATCTGTAGTGTTAAAATTTAGTAAATTGTACAAATTCATTATGAAAACTATAATTTTTCATTGCCGGAATGACACAACTAAAAATGACCACATAAATGACCAATTGTTATGTGGTCATTTTTAGTTTAGTTCTTATCTCCCGACCAAATTGGTCATTTATCTTGGTCATTTATCTTGGTCATTTTTAGTTTAGTTCTTATCCCAAGACCAAATTGGTCATTTACCTTGGTCATTTTTAGTCAATTCACTTAAAATTTCTCAATTTTGGTCATTTATCCTTTGAAAAAGCTGTGGTGACCAAATTTTTTGGTCGCCTGGTCACGTATCTCTCATTTTGTACTAGTGTAGACTTGATACTATCACGTACCCTCCCATCAATACAACCAGCGGAGGGAACTTGAACGATATACGGGGTGCTAAAATTCACCTCTAAGGCCATATTATCAAATTCATTAACATCTCAATGCATGTGTATATGCATAATAACATACACAATGGAATTAAACTCTATCAGTGTACACACATCATGCATATACCAGCATGTTCATCACATGCATAATAGTAAAATCATGCACAGAAATGAACTCATCTTATGCTATTTATAGGAATTCAATTTTAACAATCTAAATCGGATCATTGCATTCAATCCAACATAAACAAACAAACACTCATAATGCATAAATTTGACATAATTAGAAACGATAGTTAACACTTATCTTTTGATTGAAATTGTCCAAGCAACTGGCTATGGAAGACCGGTGTTCCACCTAATCGTAGGTATCTGTTCATCCTATATTAATTCAGCTGAGAGACCACCCCGAATATGGGATATGTATCCACTATGGAGGAACTACTCAAGCTCACTCACAACCATAGACATAATCATCCATTCTAAGTCGGAACATAACTAGGTTGTCAACCATGTAAGAAGACAAGGAGGGAGAACTATAATCCAATGAGCTCAACCACAGAGCTATAGGAATCTCAATTGATCTCAGTCATCCTTGGCACCCACAATACCTACCACACCCTACACAAGGAAGAACCCCTTCCTTGCTACATAGTTCTTCAAGTGCCCCTTCCCTCCAGTGCTCTTCAGGGTGGGCATAGAAAGGTCCAAGCTACAAAAAGTTTACATATTCTTTACTTCACTTGGTTTATCAAGCAATTCTGACCTCTGATATCTCTCCCAATTCAATCCACTCTTGGAATTTAAATAATTATGGCCATGCGACTCTCAATCATCAAATTCAACTTCTAGGCTTCCAAATATGAGTCCTCCTATTGATTTTCGGGACTTTGACACTCTCAAATTCACCCCAGTAATTATGTCTATGGATTCCCCACTAGATTTCACTGCTCACATCAAAGTTTGGTCGCTTTTTACAGTCTAAATCGTGGCTTCTTTCCTAGTTGCGATTTCTACAATTTTTCATTGGTGGAGATGCATAGTAGGCTGAGAGTCGATGTCTGGTTGTTCAACAATGGAATGGGGATGATGGAAAATAAAATCCCCATGAGTAAATTGACTTCTTGGTCAAGTAAACTGATCCCATACCCATCCATACGAATTCGAATTTTTCCCATGCACTAGTAAATTCATGGGCTAATTTTTCAGTTGCCTCCTTACAAAAGAATTAAATTTTAGCATAACTAGTCCATATGGGTTCTCAAGAGGACATTTGGGAAAAAACGATTTAATCCCTCAACCCCTCACCTCTCCCTAGTGGATACATACAAACGCCTCATTTTTAGTTGTTTCTAAAACCATCTCTTAAAAAAAAAAATTGCAATATAAATATTGATATGTTTTTACAATTTCTCATGGTTTACTAGCACATGGCTCACAAAATATAAAATACTTTCCTTTTAAAGCCAAGCATTCACTAGCGGGGCAACGGCCTTGAAATCCACACTATGAATTCATACATCATATATGCACACTATTCACATATGAATCCAATACATTCCAAGGGTCAAAATGGGGGTATTACATTCACCTCCCCCTTAGAAAAACACCACCTTCGGTGTTCTCAAAACTAAAAAACAAATGGGTGTGCTTCTTTCATGGCATCTTTCAACTCCCATGTAGCCTCATTGGGACGAAGGTGCTTCCATTTCACCTTTACCTATTCGATGTCTTGGTTCTGAAGCAATGTTACCTTATTTTTGAGGATGTGGATAGGTTCCACTTGGAAATATCCATTGGGCTCCACCTATATCACATTCCAATCAATTATGTGATTAAGATCATGTACATACTTCTTAACCAAAGAAAAATGGAAAACATTATGAGCTCTCATGTTAGTAGGAAATGCAATCCTATATGCAACTGGCCCTATCCTATCAAGGACTTCGAAGGGTCCACAATATCTTGGTGTTAGCTTGGCACAACTTCCAAACTTTAGGGAAATTTTCCTTGGATTTTCTCTTAAATAAACATGATCCCCAATTTTAAATTCCGTGTGCACTCTTTTCAAATATGCATAAATCTTCTGCATGTCCTAGGATGCCTTTAAATTCTACCTGATCTTAACAATTTCGTGCACTATTTCCTTGAGCAATTCTTTCCCAAGCACTACCCTATTCACTAGACTATCCCATTTCACTAGAGTTCTGCATCCCTCTCCATAAAATGCCTCAAATGGGATCATTCCTAATTATTCTTGATGTCCATTGTTGTATTCAAATTCTACCAAGTGTAGGTAATCCTCCCACCTGTATGCTTTATCTATCATATAAATTCTCAACATATCCTCAAGAAATTGATTCACCCTCTCAGTTTGACCATCTATTTGAGGATGATATGATGTACTAAAGTTCAGTTGAGTTCCTAATTCCTAAAATAATCATTTCCAAAAATTGGATGTGAACTTTGCATCTCGATCAAAAACTTTTGCTTTGGGTAATCCATGCAATCTGAATATTTCCTTCAATGTTCGCTATTTCACTTGTTTTATGAGTGGACTTAACTAAAATAAAATGAGTTGCCTTTGAAATCTGGTTCACCACAACCGTAATTTAATCATGCTTCCTCACTGTCATTGGAAAACCTATTATAAAGTCCATATAAATTACTTCCCACTTCCATTTTGTAATGGGAAAAGGTTGCAACAGTCATGTTGGATGTTGATTCTCTGCCTTGACTTGTTCGCACTTTTGACACCGAGCAATGTATTATGGTATATCCTTCTTCATTTCATGCCAAAAGTATTGTTTTATTACTGCTATTATTTTATTTTGATATCTTGGATGTCTAGAGTATGACATTTGATGAATTTCATCCATTACCACCTTCTTCAAATCTACAAAATTTGGAATTTACAATCTGCCTTTATAAAGAAGAATATCATCTTCTCCAAGTTGGTACCCTTCACACTTTTCATCTAATTTTCCCTGTTGCAATTTCTCTTTTACTTGAAGGTAAGTTTCATCGCTATTTTGTTCTTCAAGAACCCTTGTTCTCAAATTTGATTTGCAAATGCTTAAGGCTTCTACATGAAATTTTCTGCTAAGGGGATCTGCAACCTTATTTTCTTTCCCTTTTACATGTTTGATTTCAAAATCAAACTCACATAGGAATTCTAGCCATCTACCTTGACTGGTATTTAAGCTTGGTTGATCAAACAAATATTTTAAGCTCATGCGATCGAATCTAAGCTCAAATATTCTTCCCAACAAATAATGTCTCCACATTTTGGGAGCATGTACTATGGATGCTAATTCTAAAGCATGAGTTGCATAATTCTTTTCATGCTCTTTTAATTTTCTTGACCCATTGCAAATCACAAAGCCTTCTTGCATAAGCACTACACCTAATTCTTCAATGCAAGAATATTTGCACACTACAAAATATTTCTTTGGACCTGCAATCTTCAAAACAGGAGTGCTAGTGATTAACTTCTTCACTTATTGAAAGCTTTCTTCACATTTTTTAGACCACACAAACTTTACATTATTCCTCTACAGTGATGTGATTGGATGAGCGATATTGGAGAATCCCTCAATGAACCTTCTATAGTATCCTCCAAGATCAATAAAATATCTAACCTTTGTAAAATTATTTAGAGTAGATCAGTCCATTATGGCTTCAATATTTTCCGGATCCACAGAAATTCCTTCTTTCAAAATAAGATGACCCAAATATTGTACACTTCTTTGATAAAATTCACACTTGCTTAGCTTTGCATAAAGTTGGTTCTCTCTAAGAACTTGCAACACCATTCTTAAAATTTCTTCATGCTCTTCTTCATTCCTTGAATAAACAAGAATGTCATCCAACAATACTTACATGAACTTGTCCAAATATTTTCTAAAACACTATTCACAAGGCACATGAATGTGGCAAGTGCAATGGTAAGTCCAAACGGCACCACCGTGAACTCATAATGACCATATCTTGTCCATAAATCTATCTTATGAATGTCTTCTTCTTTTATTCTCACTTGATGATAACTGGATCTCAATTAAATTTATGAAAACACTTTGGCTTCCTGCATTTGATCGAACAAATCATCAATTATAGGCAATGGGTACCTATTCTTGGCTGTCATTTTTTTTAGTTTCCTGTAATCAATACACAACCTTAAAGTCCCATATTTCTTCTTGAAAAATAACACCAGTACTCCCCAATGGGGCACACTTGGTCTTATATATTTATTGTCCATTAATTCTTGTAGATGCATCTTTAATTCTAGCAATTTTGGCATGCTCATTCTATAAGGAACTTTGGAAACTGGCGCTTCCCCTGGAACAAGATCAATTGTAAAATCAATGTCCCTTTTTGTTGGCAGTCCCAACACTTCATCTGGAAACACATATTTGAACTCTTGTAACAACCGATAATCTTCTACCCTTGGGCCTTTGCTCTCTAAGGAATCTAATATGAGGGCTACATATAGTTGACAACCTTTCTTCTAAAACTTTCTTAATTGTAAGGATGAAATACACTTTACCGAAACTTGCTTGGGAATTTGTTTTACCAATCGTGGCCTTCCCTCTTCATCAATGCATTCAAGATCGTTTACATAACAATCTACCTTGGCTCTATGCCTTTCCAACCAAGCCATACCAATAAGGGCGTCATAGGATACTAATGGTAGGACATTTAAATTTACCTTGGGGAAAATTCCATTCAACTCTATGGGCATTTCATCACTACTTCACTCATTTTTTCTTCCCTGTGGCTAATTGAACTAACCAAGACTTATTATGCGTCAGTTTTCCAAGCGAACAACTTTCGACCACTTTTGGAGAAACATAACTATGAGTAGATCCCGGATCAGTCAAAACAAAAGTAGATTGCTTAGAAATATTACCTTCAAGTTCCACTACTACTAATTGATGGTATTCCTGATGATTATCCAACACTACATAAATTTGGGGATTTTCTCTCGCCATATCCTACATTGCAACTTATGCTTCTAAGTTATGCAAGCCTCGAGGTTTTTCTCTCTGATGTGGACAATATTTAAGCATATGTTTCTCTCCACATCCCCAACAGTGAAGCGGTCCTTTTGGCCCTTTTCCTATTGCTATTAATGTCTTAATTCCACTTCATGCTTGCTGACCTTGTTGAAAATTTATTGGATGATTTTTAAATGGAGGCTTAAATCCACTTCTCCTTTGGTAAAATATTCCTTTTGGCTTTCCCTTCCATGCTAGATGATCCTTTGCTTTTCCTTTAATCTTCTCATAGCAATGCATTTCCATCCTAATGACTTCATCAAGAGTTGGTGGGTTAACAAACTCAATCCTATCTCTGAAATTTTGGGGTAGACTTCCAATGAAGCATTGGATTTTACTCTTTCATCTTTGATGTAATATACATACCTCAACAATCCCAAACAATTATGGTCTTGTTCTTCCATATATTTATGTCCAAATTTTATTTCATTGAACTCCTTCCCCTTGTTGTCATAATACCTAGAATGTAGGTCTTTTTCCTCGAAATAATTCTTAAATCGCTCACAGCTTACCCTTCTTTCCTTGATTCCTTTTACTTGCATGAGATGCTCCCACCAAATTGAAGCTCAACCATTTAGATTGTAAATAGCAATTCTAGTCTTTTAATTTCCTCTGTAATCATGAATTCTAAAGTACTTCTTCATCCCAAGAATCCATGCTTCCACTTCTTGACCTGTCTTACTTTCTTTGTCAAATGTGGGAGGCCTTTCCTTTCTAAATTCTCCATGTGGAATCCTTTTAAAATCTCTTCTTCTTTCGAACCCGCTGGAAGTACACCCTGTAATACCTTCGGAATATTCAGAATCACATGACCTTCTAGAATAATATCTTCAAAAAATATCTTACATTCCCTTTTCCTTTGTTCCATTTATGCATATTTGGGAATTGCCTTTATTGACAATTTATTTGTCAAACAAGGTTACATAAACTTTTCTATTCTAATCTATGAGACATTGGAATTCCTCATTTGAATTTCAATTGTGCAACACTATTCCATCAGCTATAGTCTTTCCAACTCCTATATTCATGCTCCATTATGATTTCAGACATGGAATTTACACTCTTCCAAAAATGTCGATTTTGCCCAATTATGCACTTTTTCCACAACTATAATTAGCTTCGGTGGCCAACTTCAATGACTTGTAGAAGTAAATCTAGAGAGAACCAAAAAAAAATTCCTATCAGGGAAAGTTAGTTCATATGACAAGGATCACTTAGCAACTTTTGAATCTCTGATCCGATGCACCATTCAAACTCTATAAAATTATGGGTTTGACTACTTTTGACTTTTGCAACTTCCAAATCTTGGAACTTTTGGCAAAAATGATTATCTCCCAAACTAAGCATTTCTGGAAAAACTTTGTCCAATGGAAGTTTCTTGTTTTAATGAGTAGGTAAAATGATGAGTTTAAACTTTTTCTTGGTTTCGACATATTAGGTCACTTTTTCTCCCTGCAAGCTTTTCAAAATCCCCCAAAAGTGCTCTAGAATAGTGCATTTTGGCTTTCTTTGACACCCCAAATTCACACCTTTTGGAATTTGGACCCAAGATTCCAGATTTAACTTTGTTCCTGGCCCATGACCTCACCTTTGTGATTTAGGCCCAAATCGAGCTCTCATCTGGTCTCTAGAAACAAATCTTTGAAAGTCTCTATTTCGAAATTTTCACCCAATCAGAGCAAAATGGGCTCTGGCTTCACTGTTGTTTTTGTGACCTACGCTAATGGAGTCCGTACATCGCAAGTCTCATCTTATTATGATTTAAACTACTCTTTCTATGGTTGAAAAATTTTTAGGCTCCCAATTTTTATCCTGATGTCCCGACCCCGACTCGGTCGAAACCGACTTTTCCAAGCCTTTCCAACTTTTCCGATCGAAAATTGAAAATAAAAACACGCAACTAATCTATAAAGATCCATTTCTGACTCCTCGAATCCGACTGTTATCTTCCATATGTCAGGAGTTGGAAGTTGATACTACAAAATTAATCTCGACGAATCACCCCCAACCTGCCGACTCTGACTACTACCTTTCGTATCTCAGGAGTCAAAATTTGACATTGCGAATCTAATCTCGACAAACCACCCTTGACCTCTTGAATCTGACTGCTACCTTCCATACATCGAGAGTTGGTAGATGAAACTGCAAATCCAATCTCGATGAACCACCCCCAACCTCCCAAACTCAAGTACTACCTTCCGTACTTCAGAAGTCAGATGTCGGCATTGCAGATCCAATATCGAGGACCGACCCCTAACCTCCTAACTCTGACTACTACCTTATTTATACCGGTGGTCAAAATTCGTCATTGTGGCACTATCCAAATAGTAATAGCACAAACCTTCCAACCTTCTGTTTCTGATGTCTGAAGTCAGAAGTCGACAATATTCCTATGCTACTGCCAACTTATCATGCCAATATATTACATGTCCGAAGTCCAATTTTTATGAAATAGGCATTGCTGAAAAACTCTGAGGGAGCTCTCCACAATGGTGTGCTCCTTTGCAACATTTGAAGATTTTGATTTTTGGTCATTAATTGAACCCACAATTTTACCAAATGTTCGCCAGCACTTCTTGTGCATTTCTGATTTTCTACTTGTAGGCCTAGATTCCATCCCAAACAGTCCTAATGCTGCAACCATTAGCTTTGATACCACTCCCTCATGTACCCTTCCATCAATCCAACCAGTAAAGGGAACATGAATGATATATGTGGTGCTAAAATTCGCCTCTAATGCCATATTATCAAATTCATTAACATCTCAATGCATGTGTAGTTGCATACTAACATACACAAAAAAATTAAAATATATCAATGCACACATAGCAAGCATATACCAGCATGTTCATCACAGGAATACCAGTAAAACCATGCATATAAATGAACTCATCTTATGCTATTTATAGGAATTCAATTTTAACAATTCAAATGGGATCATTTCATTCAATCTGACATAAACAAGCAGTCACTCATAATACATAAATTTGACATAATTAAAAATAGTAGTGAACACTTATCTTTTAATTGAAATTGCCTGAGCAATTGGATATGGAAGAGCAATGTTCCACCCAACTGTAGGTCTTTGTCCAGCCTATATTAATTCAGCTGAGAGACCACCCCCGAGCTAGGCTATGTATCCACTAAAGAGGAACTACTCAGGCTCACTCACAACCATAAGCACAATCACTCATGCTAAGTTAGCACACAGTTGGGTTTTTAAACATGCAGGGAGACATGGAAGGAAAATGTTAACCCAACGAGCTCAACCACAGATCTACAAGAATATCAATTGATCTCAGTCTACCTTAGCACCCACAATACCTACCACACCCAACACAAGGAAGGTCCCTTTCTCTTCTACACAGTTCCTCAGGAGCGCCTTCCCTCCAGTGCTCTTTAGGGTTGGCATAGAAAGGTCCAAGATACAAAAAATTCAAAGATTCTTTCCTTCATTGGGTTTATCAAGCAATTTCTACCTCTGATCTCTCTCCCAATTCAATCCACTCTTGGATTTTTCCGAATTCTGGGCACGTGACTCTCAATCACGAAATTCAACTTTTGGGATTCCAAATCTGAGTCTTCCAATGGATTTTCGGGCCTTTGACACTCTCAAATTCTCCCCAGTGTTTATGTCTATGGATTCCCCACTCGATTTAGTTGCTCACATCAAATTTTGGTTTTGTTTGACACTCTAAATCATGGCTTATTTTCTAGTTGTGATTTATGCAATTTTTCACTGCTAGGGATGCATAAAAGGTTGACAATTAAAACTTGGTTGTTCAATAATGGAATGGGGATGATAGAAAATGAACTACCATGAGAAAATTGACTTCTGGTTTGAGTAAACGGATCCCATACCTAGCCATATGAATTTCTGAGTTTTCCCATACTCCATTAAATTCATGGGCTGATTTTTCAGTTGCTTCCTTACAACATAATTAAATATCATCATAACTATTCCAGATGGGTTCTCAAGAGAACATTTGGAAACAAATGATTCAATCCCCCAACCTCTCACCTCTCCCTAGTGGATACATACAACCCCCTCATTTTTAGTTTCTTCCATATGTTAGGATAATTTTATACTCCATCCTAGTCCTACTAGCATTTTCATCCTTTGCATTTTCAGGCATGCATGCACTTTTAGGGTTTGCATGCATTTGCATGCATCCCAGTTATCAGTCCAGCACCTAGCCCTCAGCTAGCCAGCCCCGGGGAGCTTCTCTCAGATCAGTTTTAGCCCTCCTAGATCTTAGTGCGCCCTCCTTTCACCTACTGCATGAGAAAAGTTCCCTTACTTACCTACCATTCAGTTATCTTCAGTTATCTCCTTGATTTAAGGCTAGACTGACTCTCAACTGACTATATCACTCTAATGGACCTCCAGTGAGACTTCACTACCCATTTTGACTTCAGTTAGCTCCTCATGCGCCCTCCACTGAGCCTCCTTCATTCAGTTAGTTCCAGTTACACTCAGTTACACCATACTCCATTAAATTCATGGGCTGATTTTTCAGTTGCTTCCTTACAACATAATTAAATATCATCATAACTATTCCAGATGGGTTCTCAAGAGAACATTTGGAAACAAATGATTCAATCCCCCAACCTCTCACCTCTCCCTAGTGGATACATACAACCCCATCATTTTTAGTTTCTTCCATATGTTAGGATATTCCTATACTCCATCCTAGTCCTACTAGCATTTTCATCCTTTGCATTTTCAGTCATGCATGCACTTTTAGGGTTTGCATGCATTTGCATGCATCCCAGTTATTAGTCCAGCACCTAGCCCTCAGTTAGCCAGCCCCGGGGAGCTTCTCTCAGATCATTTTTAGCCCTCCTAGAGCTTAGTGCGCCCTCCTTTCACCTATTGCATGAGAAAAGTTCCCTTCCTTACCTACCATTCAGTTATCTTCAGTTATCTCCTTGATTTAAGGCTAGACTAACTCTCAACTGACTATATCACTCTAATGGACCTCCAGTGAGACTTTACTACCCATTTTGACTTCAGTTAGCTCCTCATGCGCCCTCCACTGAGCCTCCTTCATTCAGTTAGTTCCAGTTACACTCAGTTACACCTACCACACTCGGTTAGACTCAGTTTGACTGATGGTTGACAGTTACTTGAGCATTGATGACTCCACTGATGATGAGATAGACTACTAGTTGTGCTTCGATGACACTCTAGTGATCTTTTGATCATTCCATGAAGGTAATTTCAAATTGCCACCTTGGCATTCGAAATATCATGCATTGTACTATTTATTTGTCCATATTGCGATTAATTAATTAGTGTGTGTGAAGTATTTTTGCTTCTATCCGAGTTCTACTATATTATTATTCTATTGCTCATTATACTGCATTGACCACTCTTCTTCTATTTTCTTTCTTAATCAATTACTTTCTTGTGAGGTATACATCATCTCTTAGATCTGCTGTGAGGATTTTCACATGGTATCAGAGCATGTTGAGAGTATTCTTGATCTCCATTCCTGAGAGTTTTTGCAGGTTATTATCAAGATTTCAAGTACAACAGTTGCAATAGTTTTTGCATTTTTGTAGATATTTTCTATTTTTTTTGTAGGTCTTCTACAACTTCAATGTATTCAGAAGAAATCCCTCCTCTTTCTCCATTCAGCTATGATCTTCTTTCTCTATTCAACTATGATGAATGGAAACCGAATATGATAGCACATTTGAAGAGAAATGGTCTCTTTGATTATTGTTTTGAAAGAGAGTTTGAATCCTCTGAAGAAAAGTATGACTGGTTAATTGAAGTTGACAGAGCTTGTGCAGCCATGATGTTTTCTATTCCTCTATACATGACACACCAATTCGTTGATATTGAAACTCCAAAAGAGCTATGGGCTCACCTGAATGAAAGTTTTGGCAGACAAAATGAAGGAATTGGTCCAAACTCTTTCGAGAACAAGCAAAGTGATGCATTCGCCCTCCTTGATGATCTCATTGATCATGAACCAGTATCAAACACATCTCATATTGAAGTTGTCCACAAAGAAGAAGAACTTGCGAATTCTACACTCATGCTCCAAATTTCTTCTCTTTCTGTGCTAGCTCACACTCTAGATATTGAAGAAGGTCCTAAATCCTCTCTTGAACCAGAGTCTTTTGGTCTGCATCATGATCTACTGAATGTTTCAAAGGTCAAATAAGCTATTGGAGGTAATGCATTTGCTCTCCTCAAACAATCACCTCTTATTTACTACTATATGATCATTATTCCATGCTTTCAGAAGGTTATTGAATAATATGGCCATTGCAATTCACTTGGGATAATTTCTCATGCACATCATGGTTTTGATCTCACCCCTACTGGTTCAAAGGAGATCTCAAGAAACCATAGCCATTCGCTTGGGATAACTTCTCATGCATTTATTGGTTTTGATCTCACCTCTTATGGTTCAAAGGAGATCTCAAGAAACCATGATTCAAGTCTTGGATCTAATTTGTATTCTAAGCAAACACTACTTGGGATAATTTCTCGTGCATATGATAGTTTTGATCTCACCCCTATTGGTTCAAAGGAGATCTCAAGAAACTATTCTTCAAGTCTTAAATCTGATTTGGATTTCAAGGTATTATTTGATGGTTCCTTTTGGCATAATCTCACCCATGGTGGTTCGAAGGAGAAGACAAAAGACTATCTGCACATTCATGTTTTTGATCCTACCTTAGTTGATTCGAATCACAAGTTCAAGGATCATCCTCATACTTTTGGATTTGTTCTCATCACATTTGATCTGAAGAGCAAGTACAAGCACATGCTTTCTGAGCATGATCCACTTCTTCCCAAGAAGAATATACCTCCAGACATATGACCAAGCATCACACTTGCTTGAGTTTGGAGCATTTATTTTTATGTGTTCCTTACAGTCTATTTTGAGGGGGGGTATTTTTCCCATGAGGTTTTCCCCATTTCCTCGTTTTATTGACTGTTATCATTCATTGTATTGGGTGACCTTTGGCCTTAGTTACCAGGGCCCAAGATGGATTAAGGGGGGGTGTTAGGATATTCCTATACTCCATCCTAGTCCTACTAGCATTTCTATCCTTTGCATTTTCAGTCATGCATGCACTTTTAGGGTTTGCATGCATTATTTAGTGTTTGCATGCATTTGTATGCATCCCAACCATCAGTCTAGCACCTAGCCCTCAATTATCCATCCCCCAGGAGCTTTTCTCAGATCAGTTTTATCCCTCCTAGATCTTAGTGCGCCCTCCTTTCACCTACTGCATGAGAAAGGCACCCTTCCTTACATACCATTCAATTATCTTCAGTTATCCTCAATTCTCTCCTTGATTTAAGGCTAGACTAACTCTCAACTGACTATATCACTCCGATGGACCTCCAGTGAGACTTGAATGCCAATTCTGACTTCCGTTAGCTCCTCATGCGCCCTCCACTGAGCCTCCTTCATTCATTTAGTTCCAGTTAGACTCAGTTACACCTACCACACTCAGTTAGACTCAGTTTGACTAATGGTTGAAATTTACTTAAGCATTGATGACTCCACTGATGATGAGATAGACTACTAGTTGTGCTCTGATGACACTCTAGTGATCCTTTGATCACTCCATGAAAGCTAATTCGAATTGCCACCTTGGCATTTGAATCCTCATGCATTGTACTATTTATTTGTACATATTGTGATTAATTAATTAGTGTGTGTGAAGTATTTTTGCTTCTATCCGAGTTCTACTGTATTATTATTTTGTTGCTCATTATACTGCATTGACCACCCTTCTTCTATTTTCTTGCTTAATCAATTACTTTCTTGTGAGGTATACATCATCTCTTAGATCTTTTGTGATGATTTTCACACCATATCCATCTCTTCGAATTTTATTTGCATTATAAATATTTACATATTTTTACAATTTCCCATGGTTTACTAGCACATGGCTCACAAAATAAAACATACTTTCCTTTTAAATACGACCATTCACTAGCAAGGCCTTGGCCTTGAGCTCCACACTAGGAATTCATACATCGTGCGTGCACAATGTTCACATATGAATCCAATACATTCCAATGGTCAAGATGGAAGTATTACAGATACTCCTATCTATTTTGGAACTTTAAATATTGAGGAATTAATAGTTTGGATAGGGGAAATGGAAAAATCCTTTAAATTTTAAAATATTAGGGATCCTATGAGGGTTAGGTTTGCAAGTAACAAATTGAGAATTCATGATTCTTTATGGTGGGACAAGTCGTAGTTGAATAGAGAATGTGGTGGTAAAGATAGAATTAAAAGATGGGATAGAATGATCTCGAAGATGAAACGTAAATTTTTCCCTATGGATTATACTTTGAATTTGTTGAGAAGATTGTAGAATTTGAAGCAGCTGAATATGTCAGTAAAGGAGTACACAAGAATTTTACAAGCTTTCGATAAGATCCAGGAAGAATGAGGAGATTCTAGAATCCATTGTGAGTTATGTGAATAGATTGAGTTATGCTATAAAAGATGAGTTTAGTGTTTTGAGTTTTCATTTGGTGGAAGAGACTCACCAAGCATCCTTGAGAATTGAAGAGAAATTATTAAGGAAACAACAAAATGTGAAGAGATATTATCGATATGGAAGAGTGCAGCAGAAAGAAAAGCAAGTTGAATAAGGTGAAGGAAATTCCAGTGCTGTGGACCATCATGATAGAAGGGGATCTGATTTTGATAGAGGAAGATGTCAATCAACAAGAGGTAGAGGTAGAGGAGGAAAATTTGAAGGAATTTGCTTCAGATTTTGGGCACAAGGCCATAGGGCATTTGAATGTCCATAACTTGTGAAGGATGGAAGAAGGAAATAAGGGAGAACACATCTTGCAGAATATGAACCGACAGTAGCAAATAATGAGGTGAATATGTTGTAACTAGAGAAAGGGGAAAATTTGATGATGAGGAATATATTGTTACAATTTGAGAAAGAGGATGAGAGAGAACTTGAATAGAGAACAACACTCTTCAAGACAAAATGCAAAATAGAAGTTAAGTGTTGTGATCTAGTTATTGATGGTGGTAGTTCTGAGAATTTTAGTATATACTGGGGTTGTTCATAAATTAAAATTGAAGTGTACACCTCATCTAGAAGCATATAGGGTGTCATGGTTACAAAATGGGCATAGGGTCACTATCAACAAGCAATGCTTGGTTCATTTTAAAATTGGGGAATATAGTCATAGCATTTTATTTGATATTTTTTCCATGGACGCATGCCACACCTTGTTGGGGAGGCCATTCCAGTTCGATAGAGGAGTTATGCATGGAGAAAGAAAGATTCCCTATCAATTTAAGAAATATGGGAAGAAATTCAATTTGAATCCTTTAAGTAAACAAGTGGAGAAGGAAGACAAGGTGATGATTTTGACATATGTTAAGCGTGTGGAACAATAGTTGGTTGAAGGAGATAAAAGTGTGAGTGTTCCAGTAAATGAACTTTTGACAGAAGGGAAGATGGGAGTCTGTCAGTCCCATAATGTCTTATGTATTCGTGTTCTTGTAGGTAATGCAGTGGATAGTGTGGAAGAAGTGGTTGTGCGGAAGACAAAGAATTGTGAAGCTGACAGAGACAAGAAAGGATTTTTTGTGTAGTTGGTACAATGGGTGATGAAAATGATGCCTAAGGAAGAATATATTAAGGAAGTGAATGTCATGGACGAAAGGAATATTTTTTCAAGAATGAGGAAGGTGAAAAACATGTTTGGGTTAGAATGTTAAAGGAGATGTTGTGGATGTTTGCAGCAGAGATTTGAAAAGGAGGATGTCCAATCTGCACATGGTTTCCACCTACAATTTGAACAAGGATGCTCAACTTTCAACCTGGGGTGTATGATGGAGGAGTACCCCCCATCCCAGAGATCCATCCTGAACAAATAAAGTTGGATGTGGAGATTCTGTAGATCACTGCTACAGATAATTGTTATAGATCATTGCTACTACAGGTTGGTGCAGAAGTTGCTTCTACAAAACAAAAGATTTGATTTCTTACTATAGATCCTCCATGTCAATGCTACATATACCCATGTCAATTCTACAGAATATACCCATGTTGGTACTCATTATAATGCCAATTATTAATACTTTGTGAAGAGATAAGAAGAGGAAGGAGGTTTGGTGCATTATTTACACAAGTGGCATTTATGTCCATAGTGAAATGGTTGAATGTACAACAACAACAAATATTTCACATTATGCTAAATAAATAATACATTATTATATTTGTTTATGCCAATAATAACTCAGGTTTAGGTTTATGTTTTATGCACCAATAATGCCGGGAGTAAAATGGTCTCATTTATAGTGTAATTCTCATCCATTGGCAATTGAATCATTGTCAAACTAGAAAACTTCTTAGTTTGATTTCAAAGTTTTCCTTTTCATATTCTCAACAAGGTTCATCTCAATGTATAAGGGTCATGGGAGAAAAAAGTTGGGGGGAGCAGGTAGAAGCGCAATGAAAAAAGTGAGATACACCAAAGGGAAGAGAAGGCAAGGATGCACAGAAGAGGGAGGGAGTGTGGATATGCTGGTCTAGAAGGGGAGTTGCAGCAGAGGAGAGTTGTAGCAGGACCTGGAAGCATGCAAAAATTTGTGTGAGCGTGTTTTCCCTAAACACGACTGATACTCAGAGATGAGTGTTGTAGATGTTGAATCCTATAATAAATATTTATGTTAATAAATAAATTGCAGTATTAATTCCAGTTAATGAATGTAACATGTGTGGATTCTATTCTTGTTTCCATTTATTATACAATATCTGGTCCGATGTCTATTGTGCATCTCTGATTGTAGCACCTGACTGCATCACAAAAATACTTAGACTAAGAAAGAAAATCCTTTATTTTGTTTGCAATATGTGGAGGCCAAGACAATAATGTAGATGTCCTAGGACAGTCATTTCAAATTTCTTCTTAAGGATTGATTTCACATGGGTTTTAAAATTTTAGGGTCACGACTAGTAAAAATAGGGTGTGATGTAAATATTAGTGGAAGAACATGGATCACTAGAGGAGTACATGAGTGTTGGAACTTAGTGTGATGCTTAGTTTCAAGAAGAATTGGAGCTTATGTTGATTTAATCCTAATATTACATTGTAACATTGTCTAGAGATATTGTTTCCTATGTGATTCAAGAAAAGAATACAAAGGGTTTGTAGGATGAAAGCCATATGATGGATGAGAAGTTTGGAAGTCTAGTAATAGGGTTTGTCTTGGAGTATTTTTATTTGTGTGCTCCAAGAAGGCATAGGGTTTTTGTGCTGTAAACCCTAAAGTAAGACATGCATGCTAAAGGAGTGAAGGAGACCCAAAGCTTATGTGATCTTCGAGAATATCCTAAAATACTTGTGTGATACAATTGGGAGATCAAGGGTGGACTTGTTGGTATTGTTATTGATCATTTGGAGTGCCTAGGAGTAGCTTGGTTTGATGTTTTGTCAGTTCATGTTTGTTCGATGGGGTTTTTAGTTGAGGGTGGATGCCCTACATAGGGTTTAGATGAAATTGGAGAGTCCTAGCTTCTAATAAGTAGATAGTAACTCAAAACACCACCCTTTCTCTTGTACAATGTACAATGTACTCTCAACACCACCCTTCCTCTTGCGTGATGTAACTACATCACCACTCTAGCATGAAATCCACTGCTTCTATGGAAAAATATATAAGACATCCAAATTTGATTATCTCACATATTCCTACCATTATATCAGGAAATTCCACTAATAGACCATCTAAGCTACCTCAACGAAAGTAGTGGAAAACAACATCATTTCCTTTTCATTGTGATGATTAGATCTTTCTACCAGTAACCATCTTTTTTTTGTGATCACTATATTCTTATTGTTTTCACTTCAATATTCTCTACTTCATTAATTTCTCTTTCCAATACCATAGAATATTCCATTATAGGTGGTTCATTCACTATGATGTAGGGGAATCAGACCCCAAGACCACTAGTCGAAGGTAAGACACTGAAGTCTCTTGGAGGGGAGTCAACGAACTACAAACAAGAGCAGGAAAGTCAGGCCCAAACAGTCGAAGTCAAAGGAAAAGTAGACGGGAGGATGGAGTCGACTTGATTTGAGTCAACCAAGTCATAGTCAAGACATACAGATAGTCATATGAAATAGTCGAAATATGGGTAGTCTGAGAAATTGATGGGTTGTTGGACTTGGAGGGTTAGAAATAGCCGGGGTAGACCAACTAATAGTTGAATAATAGGTCAAGTTGCAGTTGACCCAGAGGTAAAGAAAGTTGGATATATTTTCAATAGAGAAGGATCCAAAAAAGAGTAGTTGGGCCACAATGACAACATAGAGAGAAAGATAATTTTGGAGCCAGTGTCTAATGACATGTTGGGATGACTAAAAAATCACATCAAAGGATCGATAGAATGAGATTACGACTAGTAGAAGAAGCTAAAATGCCAAGAAACTAGGAAGCATCTCAAGAGTAGTTGGAGCAATTAATGCAAGAGTTCTATTATTTTTTGAACATGCTAGATGGAATATTACACCAAGGAGGTTGTAGGTGAAACATTTAATTCCAATCATTGAAGTAGAGAAGTGGCTAGAGGATTGTAGAAGAAGATGAAATGGGAATCTAAGGTGGGGAAGGAGGCTATAAATGCAGAGCGAGTTCTAGGACAAGGGTTTCTTCTTCTTCTAGCCAGTTTCCCATAGTAAACATAGAGTTAACTTCATAAGAGAGAGAGTCACCGAATATAACATCATAGAAGCCGATTATATGGTTGAAGAAGGAGTTTCACCCTGATTGTAATCAAATGTTGTAATTTATTCTCAAAATTAATCGAAATACATTACTGGTTTCATTCCATAATTTATCATCTTATATGTGGGTTTCCATTTGGGATTTTATTGTGCATTCTACTTTGTGACCTTCCAAGGTGGGTAATGCGGTGGTCACACTACATAAACTAGGCAATCTATAGGTTCTATAATAAGCTGATGTCTCATATTGGATGGAATTTTAAAGGAAGGCTTTGCAAGACATATAATAATCGATGACTTACAAGGAAAAATATATAAGACATCCAAATTTGATTATCTCACAAAGTCTTTCCATCGGTTCCAAATTTGATTATGCAAATGTGCAAGAGTTTGATAAAATAGATAAATAAAAAATAAATGAAATTCTTAGATACAACGTGAGATATCTCTACCTAGTTAAACAAGATCGAATATATGATCATAGTCTACTGAAATAGATGATTGGCCCTCCTCTGACTGGGTTGTTTCAACAACTACACATGGGTCAATTGTAAGTGATACATGATCCCATTCATCAACCTAGTCTGTTAATCATATAAATTTTTAGGGGGGAAATTTTATTAATTGGTTAATTTTGGGGTTTTTTTCAAAAAATAAATTTGCTATTTGATCATTTTTAGTCTCTGATATTGCCTATATTTACATAAAATATGTTTTTTTATCATAATATTTGCCAAAATTTACAAGTTTCAGTAGTAAATCGTATCTTTCATATTTAATCTGCTCTCTCTCTCTCTCTCTCTCTCTCTCTCTCTCTCTCTCTCTCTCTCTCTCTCTATATATATATATATATATATATATATATATATATATATATATATATATATATATATATATACATATATGCATATATATGCATATATGCATATATATGCATATATATGCATATATGCATATATATATATATGTATATATATATATATATGCACATACATATATATATATATACATACATACATATATATATATATATATACCCTGCTCTTAATTCACAATCATCCCATTTGCCACTACTACAAGTTCCACAAAACCAAGCCAGTTTCCATGTCCATACTTTCAATAAAGGGTTGTTTCATCTTCGAACTGAATGAAATCCACGAGTTCCTTGTACTGTGTTTTAATGATATGAATGTGAACGGTCTATATTGATCACTTCCCATAAATTTCTAAGTACAAGTCATGTCCTTAATAAATTATGATGCGTTTTTGCACTAATTGGCATTACTGTATAACACCAACGAACTATATATTTTGCATATTGGATACGATGATTTGTTATAAAGTTCATCTCCTCCCTTCATACTTCATTTTTGATGCATGCACAAACCCATTCATGCTCACCTTTCCCTTTCCTAGTCTCAAAATAGTTCCAAATATGTTGCACATTTTTGTGCAAAATACTCAACCATTGGAATACATGGGAATTTTTGCATTAGAATGCAAAACCATATGACCATATCCCATGTTGATGCATATATATGTATATATATGTCCTTCAAGTTATCATAAAACATTTGAAATGAATGTTGCACATAATGTAGGTCATGACCCCCCTGTCATCACTTATGTAGAAGTTTGTCTCTTTCACTATTATCCTCCTGCCTTTGTTGTTGTCTAGCCCATGCCTATATGTGATATGTACCATTACGCTAAGTTTATATAAATGATAATAATAGCCTTGGATTCCATTTTGTGTCCATAGGGTGTAGTTCTTAGTGAAATCCACAACTGACAATATACTGCCTATGGGAAAGGTGTCTCTGCATATTCAAAACTATTCATCTTGCCATCATACTACATGCACATGTTGAATGTATTGTTTGGTTTTAAAAAAACAATATTCATTAATTCACATATTAATATCTAGTAACACAAAAATAAATGGTAATTAAATTGTGGCCTTTAAAAGATATAATAAAATTTTTAAGTTGCAATATGAAATAATACTATCTTCACTTACCTCGGACTTCACCAATGTAATATTTTTTCTTGCTTTCCCACTGTCCAGTTCACATGTAACATACTTGAATCTCTACATATCTACTATCACCCTCCCAAATCCATACTCCTCCCTTTCATGAATGCATCGACTCAATAAAGAAAATCCATTGCACCTAGAACATGTTCCATTTAGACAAGATTTCCCTTAATATTTTTGTCCATTTGACCTTGGAAACATGATGCTCTTAATAAATACCCTTAACGAAATCGGAGGTAGTATGGATGAGTACTCCTACACATTATTAGTATGAAAAACACAATGGACGTGTACATGTGTCATAAAAAAATCAAATTCTACATGGCATCTACAACAACATGTGTTGCAGTCTATGCACATCCTAACATACCAAGGTTTATATTTATCAAATGATCTTTGGCTTAGGTTAAATTCCATGTTTTCATTCTTGAATCTCTCATAGAGTTTTGTTTGTTTCATGTTAAGGAAGTGCTTAATGTGGGACTCACGATCATAATTACTACCTTTTATCAACTTTAGCATATCTCTTTGATTGGATAAAGGCTTGGTATTTTCATGCCAAAAATTTTGTACTAGTTCCTTGATATCATCAATTAAATTCCTGTCATAACAAGGAAACCTTCTAGTAAAGTCCCAACGATCTATTTGATCTGGGTTTTCAAGGTTATCTCTTATAATATATTACTTTCAAAGAGTTTTTATATTTACTTTAAAAATGTTAGATGTGTGTGACAACAATCGACATTTCCTTGTGGACTTGTTTACAATCAAGTTTGATAACACATGGCATGAAACATTACGATCTTTTGAACGAGTAGACTTTCCAATTGTATTGAAATCCCTTTGAAGATATCTTACAACATGATTAGTAGAATATTATCGTTTAACTATCTCTAGGCCTAAAATTATCCCAAAAACAACTAAAACAGATAAAAATGTGATTTTAACAAAGCCCACAACAATTGAAATTTGGATGTATCATTTTTTTATTAAAAAAAGTCTGATAATTTTTCTACAATACCAATCATTTAGGTCACTTACCTTCAAGAGATTCTAGACGAATTTCATTCACTTGACATCTAGTATTTCTTTGGTGTGCATTATATAGACAAGGTAGGGAAGGTGGAAAATAAGTGAAAATCCCACCACCAATAGATTGTAGCACTACATTCACTTTAGAATTGAGATTGGGAGTGCAATCGACATGTGTGCAGTCTATATGTTGAATATTTGATTGTTCAAATTCAAATTTCACATGATGAGTGTATTCACCAGAATGTTGGAAATGAGTAACTTGTCCAAAACCCCCTATGAATACCCAACATCTAGCAAAGTTTGAAAATATTTTTCTTCAATTGGATCATTTCTTGTTGATGGAATATTGGATGGAAGTTGACTTGATGTTGGAATATGAATTGCCTCCATTGGATGCATATGCTTCACTTGTTGTGTTGAATTAGAGATTACTGTATCATCTTGTGTGCAAGGATTCGAGGTGGTGACTACTGGATGCCTAAGGTTTTCCATAACAAGCCTTTCCTACTCTCTTAGTTCATGGACTTCTTCAAGGGGAAACATCTTCATTATAGACTGTCTTTCTCTCACTACAACAAAACTAGCAATTAGTGTTCCTTTTTAGTGTATTTTTTCCCCATTGAGTGGCTCAAGTAGATGGTAAACCTAACACATCATGGACAATTTTAAAGTTCCTCAAATGGTGTCCTTTTTATCGTCCCAAATAGTGCCCCATTTAGAATCCCATTTATCGTCCCAAATAATGTCCAAAATAGTATCGAGAATAGCGCCTAAAATAACGTCTAATTTAGCTTCCATTGTAGCACCAAGTTTAGCATCCCATTTACCTTCCTTTTTAGCAACCACTTTTCCCAATCATGCCAATAATTTCTTCCAAATATAGTCTAGAGTGCCAAGTTATAACCTAGTTTGGAATATATGTTTGCATCCAATATGTTAGTTCCATGTTTGCATTGAATATTGAAACCATGCATGCTACTAGAAATTGGCACCTTGTCTACCTTCCAAATTGGTGCCAAGTTTTGCTTCCCATGTCTTGCCATGTTTTTCTTCCAAATTGGTACCAAGTATTGCTTCCCATGTCTCGTGATGTTTTGATTCCTATTTGGCGCCATGTTTTGCATCCACAATAACATCCAATTTTTCTACCATATTAGCGCCATGTTTGGATTCCTCATTGGAACCAACTATTGCATCATTTTAATGCCTAATTTTGGATCCATGTTTGCATCCACATTAACAACATGTTTGGAAACCAATTTATCTCCTAGTTTAGCGTTCATTTTTTCTTCCACAATAGTGCCACATTTTTCTTCCCATTTAGCTCCGTGGGTTGCTTATTATTTTTCTTCCTCATGAACACCACATTTAGCTTCCTATTTAGCATCTAGTTTTTATTATTTGTTTGCCTCTAGTATTGCTTCTAGATTGGCTTCTTCTTTTTCTTCCACAATAACAACAAAACTATATTCCAACTTAGCACTAAGTTTTTCATCCAATGTTGCTTCTATATTTGTGGTAGATTGGGATTCCATTTTAACTTTTAGCTCCTAGTTTTGCTTCCTATTTTTCTTCCTTATTAGCATCACATTAGTATTTCTATTTAGCACCTACAATTGAATCCAATTTTGCACCAATATATTTATTATATCAAATTATTAATATTTCATTAATTTCAATAGTTCTTATATTTCATAGTTATGAAATAACATAATGAAACATAAAAATTAAGCAAATATCACTATTTAAATTAATTGCATAACATTTATGAATAAATTTAAGACAAACATATAACATTCATCTGAAGAAGTAATTTCATCATATTTATTAATTCTCCATCAAAATATCATCCACAACTTCTAATATATATAAATTTACAATATAATGTTGATAATGTCAGCATTATCTTTCATCATAAGAGGTGAAAGTAGAATACATCATCACATCAATAACCTCTCATACAGATCATTATAGTAAGGTTAAAATAACGAGTGATATATATATATATATATATATATATATATATATATATATATATATATATATTGAAAATACCATATCAGAGGAAATAAGATTTTTGATATCCATATATGGGAAAGTCAAAACGATCAAGGGTAATCATAGTTTATATGTTTACATCAATCCATGATACAAATCAATATGACACCGAATGTAATATTAACTTGGATCATCATAAAAAACAATACATGTCTAGTAGCATGGAGAAAGTAATAAACATCCACAGTCTCATCAATAGCATCAATGGCTACAACCACCACCATCATCATCATTATCATAATCATCATCAAACACAACATCATATCCATCATCATTATCATCAATGCCTTTCTCTGGTTCACTATCAACATAGTTTGGATCATCATCCAAGCAATAATGTTCACTAGTTTTCTAGAAACAACAACAAATATTCAATATTGAGTGATACTATTAATTTCATGCCATAATGCATATTTTGTGTTTAATGAAAATAGTTTTATAATCCATGCATTCTCATGAGTTTTCCAACCACAAAAATATATATAATCTCATCAATAGTTAGTAATCATAGATATCAAGTGTATCCACAAGCATGCACACACACTCATGCTTACATGTAAAATTAGTCACAGCAGATCTATTGAACAAGAAAATGAATCACAATGATGTAAAACAAATTGGAGTAAAAACTGTGCAAGAGAGATGCATCAGTGCTCTATAATCGAGAATAGTAGAATTACAATACAATACTGTCACAATGAGTGAGAAATTCAAATCAGCCAAGGAGGTCATTCGAATATACTGCATGGCATAGCTTGGATCCAACTAGGAGTCATCATCATCAATCAGTGGTGGTCATCAATGCACGAGTAACTATCAGCCAGGTGTCAAACTGAGTCTAACTAAGTGTAATAAGTGTATCGGCACTAATGTAGGAAAGGAGGCTCAGTGGAGGGCGCATGAGGAGTGAATTGAACTCAGAATAGGTAGTCAAGTCTCACTGGAGGTCCATTGGAGTGGTAACAACAGTTAGGAGCTAGTCTAGCCTCAAATCAAGGAAATACAACTAGCTAATTGAAGTGAACTGGAGTGGTAGGTGAGAAAAGGAGCCCCTGTCAGGTGGTAGGTACATGTTGGGCACACTAAGCACTAGGAGGGATAAAACTGAGTGGAAGTAAGCTCTCGGGTGTTGGCAGACTAGGGACTAGGTGCTGGAGGCATCAAACTGGTGACTAGGCAGCATGCAGATGCATGCACGCATGCAAAGTACATACTGAATAATGAGATATCCTAACACCCCCCCTCAAGCTATACTATGATGTAAAAAATAAAATGTAGGGCCTTGGCTACTGAGACCAAAGGTCACCCCAATACAATAATCCAAAAATGTTGAAAATAAGCTAAGTGAGGAAAACCCAGTGGGAAGAAATCCCCCCCTCAAGCTAAACATAAAATGGATCTAATCTGTCTCCACCATCATGGAACTCACCCCCAACAGTGAACGAAGGTAAGATAACTTCTTTTGAGTGAAGCTCTTGGTGAAGATGTTTGCAATTTGCTCATAAGTGGGGTAATATTGCAAAATGATGGTGCGATCATGCATCAACTCTCAGATGTAGTGCATATGAATCTCAATGTGCTTGGTCCTCTTCCACTGAACTAGATCTGGGGAGATCTTAATAGCAATTTGATTGTCACAAAATATGACAGTCAAAGTAATGCTACCAAAATCAAACTCGGAAAGAACACCCTGCAACCAAACTGCCTGAATACAGGCATTGACTGCCCCTCGATACTTTGCCTTTGCTAAAGAAAGTGCAATGGCTGCCTTCTTTTTGCTTGACCAGCAAATAGGGCCATGGCCAATCATGAAAACATATCCGGAAGTGGACTTCCAATCAATGCTATCACCCACCCAATCTGAATCAATAAAACCAATGAAATCTAGCTCAGAATCTGTAGCATAGTGTATACCAAAATGTCTCGTACCTTGCACATACTACAAGATCTGCTTGGATGCCTGCCAATGAAGCTCATAGGGATTCTACATATACCTTGATACAACACTCACAACATAAGAAATATCAAGCCTTGAGTGTGTCAAGTAGAGTAGTGAACCAATCAACTGTCGATACATAGTGCAATTTGCAAGCGGTGTAGAATTTCCTTAAGACTGATTCCTGAGAGGAGTGGAAACAGAGAAGCCTTACATTCTGCCATATTAAACTTTAATAGCAGGTCTGAAGCATACTTTTTCTGAGATAATGTGATCCCATCAAAGTTTTGAGCTATCTTCAAGCCCAAAAATTGCTTTAGTAAGCCCAAATCGCTCATGTCAAAAGCTATATTTAAGGCGGTTTTTAGCTTGTTGATTGTAAGGAGAGTACTACCAGTAATGAGAATATCATGAACATAAAGAACAAAAATAAGAAAATTACCTTTAACTTGTTTTAGATACACATTCAGATCAGATTTGCATCTTTTGAAATTCTGAGAAAGAAGGAAGGAGTCCATCTTTGCGTACCAAGCTCTTAGGGCCTGTTTCAATACATACAAAGATTTCTTCAATCTATAAACTAGTGATGGATCTGATGTGTATCCTTCTGGCTACTTCATATATATTTCTTCATCGAGATATCCATGTACAAAATCACTCTTCACATCCATATGGTGCACTTTCCAGTGCTTGGATGCGGAAATAACCAAAACTAGGCAGATGGAATGCATCTTTGCAACTAGTGCAAAAGTCTCAGTGTAGTCCACTCCTTGGACTTGGGAAAAACCTTTTTCCACCAGCCTAGATTTGTATTTTCTGATAGAGCCATCAAAAGAAACCTTTGTGCGGTAGACCCACTTACATTGGACCAATTTTCTTCCAGGTGGAAAATAAACTAGCTCCCATGTATTGTTCTTTTGAAGAGAACTGTACTCTTCATCCATGGCGATTTTCCATCTTGGGTCTCGGTGGGAATGATAGTATGATTTGGGATCTGAACCAATCATCAAATAAGATTTCTTAGATAGTAATGGATCAGAAAATGAAAGAGCCATACCTACTCTTTGGAATTCTGCTCTTGTGCTCCTTGGATCAACAGGATTTCCAATGTTTGGAGTAGCAGATTATAGAGTGTTTTGGGCCCACTTTGGTAACTAAGGAGGATCATTATGGTCAGATTCTAAACCTGATATGTCATGGCCATCAAATTCTGATAAAATATCAGAGGTATCAGATCCAATTCTTTCTTAATATTCTCTTGAATTTTCTTCTTGTGGAGGCTGCAGATCGATAGTGTTTTCCTCGACTAGTTTCAAATCTTGAAGCGGTTGTTAAAACTTCACACGTCGCTCTATGAATATATTTTTGGATCTGATATTCATGAGTTTATATGATTTTGATTCTTCTCCATAACCTATTAGGATGCATTTAGTATTTTGTGGATCCAAATCGTTTCTCTTTTCAGAAGGAATTCTAGCCCATGCAATGGAGCCAAAAACCTTCAAATTGGACACATCCGGTTTGTGACAAGTGAATGCTTCGAAAGGAGTTTTACCTTTCACATATGAATGGGGAACTCGGTTCTGAATGTACGCAGAAAAATTCATGGCTTCAGCCCAAATATTTGCAGCCAAAATTTTTGACTCAAGCATACAGGTAGCCATCTCTTTCAGTGACCGATTTTTCCTTTCCGCTACACTGTTCTGCTGGTGTGTGTAGGGAATTATATGTTGGATCTGAATTCCACTTTCGGCACAAATTTGAAACAACTCAGTCTTGATATATTCTCCACCATTATCAAATCTAAGAGATTTGATCTTTCTCTCCGTGGCAGCCTTAACAGAAGCCTTAAAATACTTGAATTTTCCAAGCAGTTCAGACTTGTTTTTGAGAAAGAAGACCCAAGTAAAGCGGGAGAAGTCATCGATGAATGTCAAAACATAACTTGAACCATTCATGGACATATTTGGCAGTGGACCACTGATATCAGAATGTATGAGATCCAAAATAGTATAATCTCTTTTAGCTTTACCACGGTCGAACTTGTGCTCAGGGTGCTTCCCAATGGTGTAACCGAGGCAAATTCCCTTCAAGGAACGGAGTTGCGGAAGACCATCAACCATGGATTTGTTTTGTAATAGAATCAAATACTTGTAATTAAGGTGTCCAAACCTTTCATACCAAATCCTACTAACCTCATTTCCATGAGTGAGAAGAGTAGTGGGCTTTTCAATTGGCACAAAGTGTGAAAACTCATAGTATTTTGCAGTATGATTTTCCTTTCCGACTACAATAAGTCTTCCACTTTCAATATCAAAAATTTCAACTTTGTTAGGGATGAATGTAACTTGCTTCGGTGCACTAGTGTGTGTCATTTGGTACACAGAAAGTAGATTTGAAGCCAAGGAAGGCACATAAAGAACATTATGAAACCTTCCATGCTCTAAATGGATGGTACCTTTACCCTTTGATGAAATTTTTGAGTCATCTCCCAAATGGATGGGGATGGAGCTATTTGGATCAAATGAATAAAATTAGTCAATATTTACAGCCATATGATTTGAGGCACCGGAATCTATCAGTAGAGTGGTGGGTTTCGAAAAAGTTGCCATGAGTGCTTGACCTCTTTCATGATCAGCATTTCTGTCCTTCTTCTATGCACCGTCGGGAAGAGTTATGTTATTCTTTTCCAAAAGGAGGGCCATTTGATCTATTGTTTTCTTCATGCATGAAATTTCAGGATGAAAGCCACAGTTGCAATAAGAAAATTTAGATTTTTCTTTACCCTCTTTTGTAATGTCCCTAAAATAGCGAAAAATTTAAAAAAATTTCATGTCCCTGTAATAGACGTTGTTTGCCAAAAAAAAAGTAGTCGCAAGTTATTTATAGTACTAATAGAATAAGTAAATGCTTATTGTGAAGGAAATTCTACCAATCTTGAAAATTTATGATCTCTTTAGCTTTTTACATTTTTAATCCTACGGAAACAATGTGGAAATGAATAATGATGTATCGTGGTTACGAGTTTACAATAGTTAGTGTCATTGAAATAACACATCTTTTGTACTGTTTTAATGAACGCATATGAATGTCGGAATGACACCTTCAGATGATATGGCCTCTGTTGATGAGGGGTTTGTGTACTATGATGGATCACTAGTAGCAAAAGAGGCGAAGGAATAAATACCCTGACAAGGCTGCCGAGAGGTGAGAGCACTCTTGGGTGATTATGGACTTACTTAGCATTTGTTTGCTAATACCATACTCTCATGTTTGATTTTGCAGGTATTTCTTATATGACAATTCCACACTAGAACACCTATCCATTCTCTATCAATTGTTTAAGTCTCTACAAGGTATAATTTCCATGAGTTATGGTTAAGTGCTTTAGTGGATACACCATACTACAAAAATTTTATAATACCAAAGGGGGTTCGCTAATGTAATTAGTTATGGTAGGAATAACCATATCCATACTAAGCAAATCGTGGCTATGTCACACGACTCCACTATGGTTTATGCATAAATGAATCGAGCCTCCCCTAGAGTAGGGTTTGGTGTAATATTAACTATGCTTCAAGGCATAGTGGATGACAGGTTGTTAGTGAGGGTTTGTAATAATTAGGGTTTTTCCTTAGTCACGTCTTATCTGCTTTTTGTTGGTTTCTTTGCTCTGCACTTCATTGTAATGGAGGTATCTTCGTGCCCTGACCCGAGCTATGCTTGTGGTCAATGCACTTGGCATTTTTAAACTTAGCTGGTGGCATACAGAGTATCATACTCTACTCAGGTATGGATCTTCTCGTTACTATTATGAACAATCCTTTCATTCTTTGATAAAATCACAGGGCTTTTGACTTGTGTTGCTTGTTACCCTGGTAGGTAATAAAGGCTCTGGTGTGTGATGTTGTGGGTGGTCTTGGGATTCTACTGTCGTGGCCAAGGTATTGGTAAGTCCTGCTTACTCACCCATGTTACTCTGCCTCTCGCATCTCTAGTGCTGCATTTATATGTCTTGTTCTATTTTAAGGGATACTCCCATAAGCCCTTGGCTTACTAATTTACCTTGGGAAGTCTAGTGTGGTCCTCTAATGGTTGGACCAAAGAAAGTTGGGTTTCGAAATGTATTTAAAGAGATTCAATGAGAGATGGGACTATGATGTAAATTTCTATGGTGATTTTCTTTCTTGCTCTGTATGTTTGTGATTTTGATGTGGAAAATAAACGAAAGAGCCAGGGTCTCATAGCGTAGCTACTCCTGTGTTGTGGATATAAGTAGAGGAACACTATGGCATGATACCCTATCTAGCACTCTACGTTTGTATGGTCACGGGGTTCATACTCCATCGTGACACTAGCTGCATTCTCTGTTTGGAACGAAACTCGTATTTAATTTAATGAGTGTTTCTATGTTTTCAAGTTAATAATACTCTATGTGTTGGGAAGGAAATGAAAACGTAACCCTGTAAATTATTCCATATATATAAAATTTGAAGAACCCTGGGTTCTTACTTCAGTGTTTTCTGTTTATTTGAAGGAAAAGACAAAAGATCTTTTTAATGAATGTAGAGGGATTCGATCCCTGTATCCGTCAGTGGTTGATTTCTCTTTTGTATCATGTGTGGAATTGCTTAATGTGCCAATGCAATACTTTTTTGTTTTTAAATGGAAAAATTCATACCCTAGCTATGTTCTCTAGTTCAACCCTTTAGAAGGTATGGAATGGGATTCGAGGCTCACAATTTGTGAAATGCTATGTAATTTAAATATTGTGGGTTATGTTGACTTCTTGAAATGAAACATAATGGGTCTTTATAATCGAAAATCTGAGTTTTAGGATTGCAATGTTTGATGCTAGGTGGTAAAGCTTTAATCCTGGAAAGTGCTTAATGTGTTTGAACTTTAGTAGTTCGTTGATTGTGTGATGGTAGTTTGAAAAATGTTGGAAGAGAAAGTTATGGTTCGTGCTATGACTTATTTATCGTATCTGTTATTGTAACTCCATGTTTAAGGTTTTAAGTAATAATGTTGGGCCTGTTGATGACTATCTGTTTTACTTTTATCTGATAATGGTTTCGAAAACAGAGGTACTAATAATGTAAAAATGGTAGCTTATTTAAATGGGTGCATATACTATGAAATTAGAAATACGATTTGACACTAGATAGCTAACTAAACAATAAATTATAAGAAGAATGATTTTGACAGCAACTAGATTTCTTAAATATCATAGACTAGAAGATAAAATTCGTTGTCTAGCAAAGGCTGGCTATGCTAGCCCTGCTAGACTATTCAGGGAGTTTTGGGCAAAACTTCTACTTCCGATAATGAAAACAATTTGTATAAAAACAATGTGGTAATGTCAAATATTTGTAAAAGGAATATTAACTGTCCATACATGTCTACTTGAGCTCGTTGTCCCTCCCTGTAGCAATCCGCTTATTGATGTAGCTTGCTCCTCACGGTAATGACCTGCACACTCCGTCAATAATTAGTGGAGAACTGTTGCACTTCTAATTGACCTGACAATTGATCTTGGAATGGATAACTTTGGGACTACCACGTTCCTCCCAACAATGATTCTACAACCATTCCTGGTTCAGTATGAATCCCCTCGAGCTAGTTCTGACATGCAAACTGAGAGGTAGAGGCCCTAGACTTGTAGTTGGTTCAGATCTGGAAAATGTGGGAAGGGTTTACTTCCTAGAATAGAGTGTCTCTCTTGACATAATAATACCAAAAAGGAAAAGATCCCCCAAACTTTGGGGTCTGTCCTCCTTAAGTAGGACAATCTTGAATTAGGACTCTTGGAATTTACTGGTTTCTTTAAAATAATTTAAATTATAAAAGAGTATTTGTTTACTTAGCTGCTAGTTATTTTTGGAACTGGGACTCCTCAACTTTGTTTGACTAAAGTGTTTTTGATCTTTAATCTTTTTATAATAATAATAATATAATAATTACAATACCATCTAAATATTAATAAATAATATTTAGTAAGTGGCAGCCCACTTATGCATATATATATATATATATATATATATATATATATATATATCTATATAAGAGTAAAAATTTATAAAAGAATATATAATTAATAACAATATTATTATTGAAAGCTCCTAATAATAATATTTAGCTTTGTGGCCTTTAAACATTTTGTTCACATGATGCTTCTTTTAATTCTTTTTAAGGAAAGGGTCCACTTCTTTGGACGGTTTTGGTAAGCTGGTAAAGGCACCTCTAGTCTCTCCCTTTGCATGTCAGACTCCCTCGTTTTAACATGGTAGTTCCCACAGTACTTGATGATAACAAGATTTATTTAATCAATCGAATAGTTTTGATAAAATACATAAGTGCTATTCAGAGTCCTTCCGACTCAACACTGGAGATCTAGTAACCTCGAGTGCTCTTCAAATCCTTTTAACTCAACACTCTCACATGGGCATTACACTAGTGCAATTCCAGAGCCTCTACTCAACACTAGAGCTAGAATGTGGTTGTTAGGCACATCTAGGATATTTAAGTGGCCTCGGATCCAGTAATCATTTTCTTTCAAGCTTGGAGTTCTCCAGGGATTATGCCCAACATTCAACCTACCTCGCGGCTTAGGCCCAATATGTAACAACATTCCTCTAGATACATCGGGGCTTAGGCCCAGTATATAGGTCATTCATGTGTTTCTGAGTCCATGCTCAACACAGCAGAAAATCATCCATATGAATCATGCTCTGCACAGTATAATGTAACAAAAGAGGTAATCTCAGTATATCATAATTTGTAACCCATTCTCATAATACAACATAAGTTTATTCATTCGGGCTTTCCTACCCAGTATATATTTAACAATGAAACAAATCAGGGTCCATGCCTAATATATCAACTCATGAAAGAATAAATCAAAACATGCTAATATTATGCCAAAATAATAAATCACATATGCTGGGGCGATGGCCCAATATAACATCATAACATAGTTAGTCAAAATTTTGGGATATTACATCTTTACTCTTTTGCTTGTTCCTTGAAGCAGATGGTGCATCCGATGGTTTGCTTTTCTCTCTTTGCTTGGTAGGTTCGAATTTGGGATTCTCTTTCTTTTTCTTCCCTTTTCCATTCGAATTCTTGGATCCTCCAACAAAGAGGGCTAAATATTTGGAGCTTATGGAACCCATTTGAATTAGCTTATCATGCTCTTTGGTAACGGACTCAATGAAGGCATTCAAGGTAGGCATCTTCCAATTCGGGGTAGTTAGCTGACCGGAATTGAAAGTAGAGACAAATATCGAGAAATATTTACCAAGCTTTGAAAGAATGGAGAGGATCAATTGCTTATCCTCTTTGACAACTCCACTGTAATTCAATTACAAATCCAAGTGCTTGAATCTTGTGAAAAAATCATTGATGGTCTGAAAATTCCTAGGACTAAGAGCAGTCAATTCATTTTCCAATTGAAAGGCTCTAAGCTCGTCCTGCTTGCCAAATTTTTTTTCAAGTTGCTCCCATACTGCTTTTGGAGAGTTCAATCCATTGAGATGGAAATGAAGATCCTTGGAAATGGAGAGGAAAAGAAGACCATAAGCTTCATCAAGCTTATTGAAGTGTTTTGTTTTCTCAAGCAATGTGTTTGGCTCCAATTCGAGGCCCATGGTGACTCTATAGAACTATTTTGAGCGCAATATTATCTCCATATCATCTTTCCAATCAAAATAATTTAAAGGAGTTAGCATAGGATTTGAAGAAGAGTATTCCATCACTGATGGCGAGTGCAATTGATGAAGAAGAACCTGCAAATCACAAGATAGCAAATGCAATTGATGGAGATGATTAACCTGCAAATCACAATCAAAACAAGAACCATAAGGTCGAACAATCCACCCTTTTAGAGTTGCATCACACCCGGGATTGTATATCAAGCAAGATTGAAGATCCAATGTATCAATTCCAGTAATTCTGTGGAAAATTCAAGCTTTTCGAGTGGTATTGGAGAGATATTTCAGCTTTGCATGCACATGAGCGAATGCACATGAGATTTTGCATGCCAAAACTTCAGTATTTTTTAGCAAATTCACTCAAATATTCATGTAGAACACCTGTAGAAGAGAGATATTGTCCCTGCCATGGATCTTATACCATGTAAAATTAGTCATAGCAGATCTATTGAACAAGAAAATCAATCACAATGATGTAAAACAAATTGGATTAAAAACTGTGCAAGAGAGATGCATCAGTGCTCTATAATCCAGAATAGTAGAATTACAATACAATATTGTCACAATGAGTGAGCAATTCGAATTAGCCAAGGAGATCATTCAAATATACTGCATGGCATAGCTTGGCTCCAACTGGGATTCCTCATCATCAATCAGTGGTGGTCATCAATGCACAAGTAACTGTCAGCCAGGTGTCAAACTGAGTCTAACTAAGTGTAATAAGTGTAACTGATGGTAATGGCACTAATGTAGGGAAGGAGGCTTAGTGGAGGGTGCATGAGGAGTTAACTGAACTCAGAATAGGTAGTCAAGTCTCATTGGAGGTCCATCGAAGTGGTAACAGCAGTTAGGAGTCAGTCTAGCCTCAAATCAAGGAAAGACAACTAGCTAACTGAAGTGAACTGGAGTGGTAGGTGAGAAAAGGCGCCCCTCTTAGGTGATAGGTGCATGATGGTCATACTAAGCACTATGAGGGCTAAGACTGAGTGGAAGGAAGCTCCCGTGTGCTTCCAGAATAGGGACTAGGTGTTGGAGGCATCAAACTAGTGACTAGGTAGCATGCAAATGCATGCATGCAAAGTACATACTGAATGATGAGATATCCTAACAATACACACACATGTACACAATCAATTTTTAAGTCATAATAGAACAAGACATCAAGTTAACCAAAAATAGATATTCTTGTGATTATATATAAGTTAGA
The DNA here is from genome assembly GCA_027924585.1 of Larix kaempferi. Taxonomy (NCBI): domain Eukaryota; kingdom Viridiplantae; phylum Streptophyta; class Pinopsida; order Pinales; family Pinaceae; genus Larix; species Larix kaempferi. The sequence goes on from BSBM01001163.1 coordinate 381,945, forward strand.
AAAATAAGTCATCACATATACTCTTTTGTTCGAATAGCTTTTGGTAGCGAGTTTAAATTCACCATAACTCGATAACTAAGGCTCGAATGGAAATACCATCAATTTCGTTGGAATCTTGACATCAAAGTATCGCTAGTGATACTACTCTAGTGTGACTGCATGGATCGAGTATTGTTTATTTTGAAGATTTTTGCTACTAGGATATGCTCATCAATATCCAATGCAATCTCTCCATTATAGGATAATTTTTTTTAAAATGGTGTCATGTTAGGGTGTGGGAATCATTGTCATCTTGGCCTTTCCAAAACACACATCAAAGATGTTACGGCATTCAATTTCGTTGCTTGGTTTGGTATCTATGCCCTCAATTCAAATTTTCCAAGTGTCCTTGAATGAATTTTGGTATTGAGTTGAAACTCGCCATAACTCAATAATTGAGGCTCGGTTGGAAAAAATATAGATTTCGTTGGAATCATTAAATCGTAGTACCGATAGCGACACCCCTCTCCAATGACTTCATGGACTGAATTTTTTCTATTTTGAAATTTTCACAACTAGTGTTTTCTCAGTAACATGCAATGCAATTTCTGCATTAGAGGGTAAGGTTCTAAAAATTGTGCTGAGAAAGGGTGTAACAATTTTGGTCATCTCAGCCTTTCCCAAACAAACCTATAGGAGGTTACCACACTCAATTCTATTGTAGGATTTGATTTTTATGGCTTCAATGGAAATTCACCAACTAGTGTCCCTTAATGGCTTTGGGAAGTGAGTTGAAACTCACCTTAAATTGATCACCAAGACTCAGATGGACAAACCATCAATTCCATTATATTTGTGACATCGGATTACCACTAGGGACACACCTCTAAAATGACTTTATGGACTGAATGTTGTATATTTTTATGTTTGTTGCAACAAGGGTTTGTTTAGCGACATGCAATGCAATTTCTACATTAGAGGGTAATTTTTTCAAAAATGTGTCAAGCAAGAGTGTGGGAAACGTCTTCATCTATTCCTTTACCAAACACACTTGTATGAGGTTACAACACTCAATTTCATTTCTCGATTAGTTTTGTATGCCCTCAGTTGAAATTCTCCAAGTGTTCCTAGATGGATTTGAAAAGCAATTTAAAACTCGCCATAACTTGATAACCATGGATCATATGGAAAAAAATGTTAGTTCCATTGGAATCATGACATAGAAGTGCCATTAGGGACACCTCTCTCCAATGACTTCATGGACCGAATGTTGTATATTTTGAAAATTTTCACAACTAGTGTTTTCTCAACAACATCCAATGTGATTTCTGCTTTAAAGGATAAATTTTTGAAAATTGTGTCGAGCAAGGGTGTGGGAATGATGGTCATGTCATACCCTTCCCAAACATGCCTCTAAGCAGTTAGGGTACTCAATTCCATTGCTTAGTTTGGTTTTATGCCCTTGGTTGAAATTTTCCAAGAGTTCCTGAAAGCTTTTGGTAGCGAGTTGAAACTCACCATAAGTCGATAAGAGAGGCTCAACTAGATAGACTGTCGGTTCTATTGGAATTGTGGCATCAAAATACCACTAAGGTTACCACTCTAGAGTGATTCCATAGATCGACCTTATCTATTTTGAATATTTTCAGAAGTAGGGCTTGTTCAACAACATCCAATGCAATTTCTGCATTAGAGGGTAAATTTTTTAAAACTGTTCCATGTGAGGGTGTTGACATTGTGGTCATCTCAACCTTGCCTAAACACACTTGCAGGAGGTTACAACACTCAATTTTGTTCCTTTGTTTTGTTTTGATTCCCTTCGTTAAAATTTTCCAAGTGTCCCTAAAAGGATTTTGGTAGCGAGTTGAAGCTCTCCATAACTCGATAACCGAGGCTCGGATGGAAAAAAACTTAGTTTCGTTGGAATCATGACATCATATTACTACTAGAGACACCACTCTAGCATAATTTCATGGATTGACCATTGCCTATTTTGAATATTTTCACAACTAGGATATGCTCAAAAACATCAAATGCACTTTCTACATTAGAGGGTAAATTTTTAAAACTATGCCAAGCGAGGGTGTGGTAATGATGTTAATCTCAACCTTTCCTAAACACACTTGCACGAGGCTATGACACTCAATTCTCTTGCTCGATTTGGTTTTTATGCTTTGAGTTGAAATCTACAAAGTGTACTAAAATGGATTTTGGTAGTGATTTGAAAGTTGACATAACTTTATAAATAAGGATTGGATGGAAAAACCATTAGTTTCATTGGAATTGTGATATCGGATTACCGGGGTCACCCCTGTCTAGTGAATTCATGGACCGAACATTGTTTATTTTGAATATTTCCGCAAGTAGAGCTTGTTCAACAACATTTAATCCAATTTATACATTATAGGGTAAGCTTTGAAAAATGTGTTGAGTGACGGTGTGGGAATTGTTTCATATTGGCATTTCCCAAACACACCTGCAGGAGGTAACAACACTCAATTCCATTGATCTGTTTTTTTCAACCCTCGGTTGAAATTTTCCACGTGTCCTTTAATGGATTTAAAAATAAAGTTGAAACTAAACATACATTAATAATCAAGGATCATATGGACAAATTTTCATCTCTGATGGAATTGTGACATCAGATTACCACTAGGAACACCCATCTCTAGTGACTTCATGGACCGAACATTGTCTATTTTGACAATTTTTGCAACTAGGGTTTTCTCAACAACATCCAATGCAATTTATACATTAGAGGGTAAGTTTTTGAAAAATGTTACAAGTGAGGGTGTAGTAAAAGTGGTCATCTCAGAATTTCCCCAAAAAAAATGGATATGGTAATAACACTCAATTCCATTACTCAATTTGGTTTTTATGCCCCTAGTTGAAATTTTCCAACTGTCTCTGAATTCCTTTTGGTACCGAGTTGAAACTCACCATAAATCAATAACAAAGGATTGGATGTACAAATTGTCAGTTCCATTGGAATTGTGACATTGAAGTACCACTAGTGGCACCCCTCTCTAGTGACTACATAGATCGAACATTATCTATTTTGATGATTTTTCAACTAGCGTTTGTTGAGCAACATGCAATTTAATTTTTGCAGTAGAAGGTAAATTTTTGAAACCTATGATCAATTAGGGTGTGGGAATTGTGGTAATCTCGGACTTTCCCAAACACACCTATAGAAGGTTACAATACTCAACTACATTGCTCGATTTAGTTGTTATGCCCCTGGTTAAAATTTTCCAAGTGTCTGTCAATGGCTTTGTGAAGCAAGTTGAAACTCACCATAACTTGATAATAGAGGATCAAATGGACAAACCATTAGCTCCATTTGAATCGTAACATTGGAGTACCAATAGGGACACCTCTCTTTAGTGACTTCATGGAACAAATGTTGTCTATTTTGACGATTTTGTAACTAGGGTTTGCTCAACAACATCTAATGCAATTTATACATTAGAGGGTAAAATTTTGAAAATTGTTCCAAGAGAGGGTGTGGGAATCATGGTCATATTATCCTTTCCAAGTCACTCCTACATGAGGTTATGGTACTTATTTATGTTTATTGGTTTGTTTTTTATTCCCTCGGTTGAAATTCGCCAAGTGTCCCTGAATGGCTTTGGGAACCGAGTTGGAACTCACCATAAATTGATAACCATGGCTCAAATAGACAAATCGTTAGTTCCATTGGAATTGTTACATAAATGTAACACTAGGGACAACCCTCTTCAATGACTTCATGGAGTAAACGTTATCTATTAATTTGATTATTTTCGCAACTAGGGTTATCTCAACAACATTCAATGTAATTGAAAAGATAGGAAGCCTATGGTGGTGATTGTTTCTGAATAGTTTCAGACCCTAAAGAAGGTCCATCATCAAGAGGGTCCCTCATTTGAAAGCTTCAAATGAGCGCCTCTCCTAACGATGAACCTTATTTAGGGTTCAAAACTGTTGAGAAACAATCAACACCACAGGCTTCATGTCTTATAAATTCTTCAACTATGGAAAATGAATCATGAAATTCAATGTAATTTCTCCATTAGAGGATAATTTTTTGAAAAATATGCTCAGTGAGGATGTGGGAATCATGGTCATATTGTACTTGTCAAAACACACCTACATGAGGTTACAGTACTCAATTCCATTGCTTGTTTCAATTTTTATGCTTCTGGTTGAAATAGGCTAACTGTCGCTAGATGGATTTTGGTAGAAAGTTGAAACTCATCATAACTTGATAACCAAGGATTGGATGGAAAAAACATCAGTATTCTTGGAATCATGGCATTTAATTACCCCTAGGGTCACCACTCTAGTGTGATTCCATTAATTGAATTTTGTATATTTTAAAGGTTTTTCGTAAGTAGGGTTTGCTCAACAACATACAATGAAATTTTTGTACTAGAGGGTAAATATTTTAAAATAGTGATGAGTGAGAGTGTGAGAATTATGGTCATCTCGGACTTTCCCAAACACACTTGCAAGAGGTTACGTCGCTCAATTATGTTGCTCGGTTTGGTTTTGATGGCCCCATTTGGAATTCTCCAAATGTCCTTAAATGACTTTGGGAAGTGAGTTGAAACTCACCATAAATCGATAACCAAGGCTCAGATGGGAAAACCTCAATTCTATTGGATTCATGGCATTGAATTATCTCAAGGGATACCTCTCTGTCGTGATTCCATGGATTGACCATTGCCTATTTTGAATATTTTTGCATCTAGGGTATGCTCTGCAACATCCAATGATACTTTTTCATTAGAGAGTAAATTTTTGAAAAATGTTCCAATCAAGGGTGTGGGAATCATGGTCATGATGACCTTTCCCAAACACACTTTTAGTATGTTAGAGTGATAAATTTTGTCTCTTAGTTTGGTTTTTATGCCCCTTGTTGAAATTTTCCAAGTAACCTTGAATGGGTTTTAGTAGCAAGTTGAAACTTGCCATAACTCAAAAAACTAGGCTCGAATGGAAAAAACATTAATTTTATTGGAATAATGAAATTGTAGGACACCTCTCTCTAGTGAATTCATGGAGAGAACATTGTCTATTTTGACGATTTTCACAACTAGGGTTTCTCAACAACATGCAAATGCAATTTCTACATTAGAGAGTAAGTTTTTAAAAACTATCTCGAGCAACGGTGTGGGAATCATATTCATATGGACTTACCCAAAAATACCTATAGTAGCTTACGTCACTCAATTTTTTTCTCAGTTTGGTTTTTATGCCCTAGGTTGAAATTTTCCAAGTGTCCGTGAATGGGAAGCGAGTTGAAATTTTGCATAACTTGATAATCGAGGCTATGATGGAGAAACCGTCAGTTTTGTTGGAATTGTGACATCATAGTACCACTAGGGACACCACTCTAACATGAGTCCATGCATCGACCGTTGTCTATTTTGAATATTTTTGCAACTAGGCTTTGCTCGACAACATCCAATGCAATTTTTGCATTAGAGGGAAAAAATTTGAAAATTGTGTCGAGTTTTGGTCTACTATTTTTTTCATCTTTTGAACTAATGAGTTGACCTTTTTGACCATTTTTACCCTAGCTTTATGTTGGTCAACTAAATTTGTTAAATTGGTAATATAAAGTATAATATGGGTAGTTAGTAGACTTATGAGATGTCGACAAAATATATGCAGAAGTAGGAATCTAAACTAATGCAACTTTCTTAATATATTATTTCCATAAGTCAAAATTAAACATTGAGGCTAAATTCATTTATTTCACTCAATAATTCAAATAACTTATGCAGCTTTATCAAGCATCAAATCAAATTTAAACAAAGCTTTCATAATTAAATCCGGAAATCTTAGAGCTATTAGTCCAAGTCCTTTAATTATTGTTGTATGGCGTTCATGTAATATCAACATATTAAGATTTTTGATAGAACACCATGCACGTACGATTAACACACTTGCATAAATTTAAAATAATGAAAAATAAAGTAAATGGATAAAGAAATTAAACCATCACACCATACTTACAAAATTGAATAAATGAAATTAAAACAAATCCCACAAAAGAAACACTTTTCTCTTTCGACGCCCTTGCTATAGTAGAACAAAATGCTACTACTAATCTATAACATAAATAAACCAAATTAAAGCATACTATTTATACTAAATTGAAACATACTATTTATAACACTAAAGAAAAAAAAAACTATATGAAGAGAAATATGAAAAGGATTTACTCTATTCCATTACAACTTGGACACATGCTCTAAGAGTCCTCTCTTGAGAATGGAGGAGGAGAATAGGGGAGGAACTCTTATTATACCTGTCTTTGGAATGGAGGAGGAACTCTTATTATACCTGTTGTGACGCTGTATATATTGTATTCGATATGCTTTGACTACATATTACTTCCAAATTTGACCATAAATTTTTAACTTTATCTATACTTTTTGATTGCTTGCTATTTTTTTTACCTTTAATTATTTAAATTGGTTTATGCATCATTCTATTGGCTCGTCAGCTTGAAGCGTTATTGCCTGGAGATTGAGTTCGATAACTATTTTTCCAAGTTGTTCATCACTCTGGTTTAGAGAGAGGTGAAAGCATTTACTAAATGCATTTACGGCCACCGCCTCTGTCACCACCTTGATCCCACCTATTTTCACCGCCCACCACCTTCATTCCCATTCCCATTCCCATTCCCATCCCCACCATTTTAACAGCCTTCACCCTTTGCATATGACATTTCATACCCTGTTATATTGCATTTTGTTGGTTTGCTGAACCAAAAATAGATGTCATGAGATGCTTGCAAAATATGAAGGAACTACAAATCATAAGGACTTTTAATTTTTGTTCATATTGATGAGATATAGGACACTTAACTTACAAGAATTACAAATTGTTATTGCAAGACATTTACCAGAATTATTGTTTCCTGTTAGTAGGAACTGAACCGATGCATCCGTCTGACACATTTTGTTGTCTTCAACATATCTGCAGCGTGGCCGTCCACACTAACTGGTAAAATCTCACTGCATATAGTAGTTCAATTAATTGCTATTTCTTAAACAATATTTCGAGTCATCAGCCATCTCATTCTCTTCTTCCGCTTGTAAGTGACTACATCTAGAATTTTACCATCCTGAGTATGCATTAAAAATACTTCTGAACTATACAATCATGTTGTGACATAGAAATCCAAATAGCCATATTAATTATTTCCATGAAACAGGAAGAAGAAAACTCTCTATTAATAATATTCATATCGTACCTTTATTGAAGCAATGAGAGCATCTTTAAAATTTATAGTTCCTGCACAAATCTAATCAAACATCAAAGAAGGAATATCACAGAGTCTAGATTTGAATAAAATCACACCATTTTTCCCAATTTGAATATCAATGAAGTGGATTTGGGCTGCCTTATTCGCATGAAAATTCCATGAAATATGTATCACCTCCTCTATACATGAAAACACAAAATACAAATTAGGATTGGGTGATAATGTTCAAAGAATAAATTACTTAATTACTTTCAAATGTCGCTGCATTCCAATGTTGTTCGTAATTAATGTTGTTCAGGCGTTGCGTCTGAAATGTTTACCTAGTTTTTCAATGCAGGTGGGTATGCCATTTTCAATGCTTCAGAGTGGCTAGACTTTTCCATCAAGATCATGGTGGTCGTATGGAATCTACCTGAAGTTTACTTGAAAATTGAGTTTACCTTAAATCAGTTGAACTGCAATTATAAAATACTAAAATACAAAGGAGATAGTTAACCCTTAAAACCTACAATAGAATATGAATGATGTTATAATTTGCAAAAGCATTAATGGGCTATGCTTGTCTTTTTAAATGGTGCAAAAATCATCTCACTTTTCAGTAACTTTCACAGATTCAATTTCTTTATTTTTCGCAATTAATTTAACTTATTTTTCTGGCGTATCATTGGCATTTTGATTGGGGTCTTATAGTCGGGGCAACGACGAAATGGAGAGCGCATTGAATTAACATTTAATTCAACATATTGTTTTTGTCATAGGTCTATGCCTCCAATGCATTGCTGTCCAATGACCATATTCATGGCTCTATGCAAAGATTAACATATTCCGAGCTCGATGCGAACTGAACGATGAAGTATGGTTTGTGTTGCTTCAACTACTGGCTCCGCGGAAACAAAACCTGAAACAATATGTTCACCTCCACGTTTTCTAAACTATATCAGGTATGTCTAATACTGAAATGAATAAGTTAGCTTGAAAATTTGTTTGCGTATTACCTCAAAAGATGTTGCTCCGTAGCATTGTGAGTACTACTCTCTCCTACCCTTCGCCTTTTGTTCTAGACCTAACTATTTATCATTGAAAATAGTTAGGAGAAAAACTGGACACAAATCCATCCCATATGCTGGAAACTTCAATTTAGCTCGTCGCTGCAGAAAATCATGGCTAAGGTTCTCCTCATATTCTTCGAATGCTCTCTACCACTTCGCCACTACATAAAGCCATCGCTAAGATTCTTCTCAAATTCTTCACCTGCAACATGATCTACTACCAATCCCCAAATCATAGGGCCAACACCTAGCCTAGCATCTCTTTCAGAGCTAGTAGCACCCCATAGCGAAGGGAGCAAGGGAATAACGTTTAAAGCCACTATGATTTCAAGCATACCTTAATGACTTCTTTGCCCGCATCTACATAAACTAGATAAATACAAGTCTGCTAAAAATTATGATTGAATTACTGACCTAAGGTTTTGAGGTGCTTCAATCTTAGAAGAGGATAGGGAAGAATAATTTGTGGCTGCAACTTGATTCAGTTTGTTTTCTTCTCCTTTAACTTGAAATTGTTGATCAATTTGACGGTCCATAGTGCATAATCTTTGGCACTCTGAGAGAGAGACTAGCTCTGATGTCCATAAAACATATGTGATGTAGAGCAACTGGGATGCAAACTCTACAATCGTTCTGCAGCCATCGTATGAACAGGCCTCATCCGCTTTACTTGTGTATTGTCGACTGCCTTGGTTCTGGAGAACAAAACCCTGAAATAAGGGTCGTGCGTGCTCCCATCCATGCCCACTCCAAAAAAACGTCATCTGGCATTAAAATCATGAAGCTTGATGTTAAACAAGATGAAGATCTGTACTGGCACAGATTAGGTACCAAATAATTATTTTCCATATACATTGAAGCAGTGGTGAACAATTAACTGAGCTGGGCTTGCAGAACGGGTATGTCGCCGATTTTCCTAGCCCATGGGCTTTCATCACCGTGTGGAACAACGAAAATGTATTCAAAATGCAAATGAAAGGCATCTCATCCTGGAAATGTATGTACTCATACAACACGCTTTGGTGCAATATTCAAAATGCAAATGAAATGAATCTCATCCTTGAAATGTATATACTCAGCCAACACGCTTTGGTGCAATGGAATGAACGAAAGAGAAGAAACAGGTGGTGCGCATGCATGGTAATGGTGCCAAATTTCACAACTCAACATATTCTTGGATACAACGGGTCCCATAAATAAGTGTATATTAAATGCAATCCATCCATTAGATAAAACCTGGTCTCATCATTTGAGGCAAGTGGAAACTACATTAGATATTATTTTCTCGAGAGGGCACTCAACAAGTAACTTCTCCTGATGTAACGGAAGTCTAACTCTGAGGTTCAATCCATGGAATGATTCCAAGATGCTTAGCTTCCATTGTATTAGTAGCTGCTCTAACTCTGAGGTTCAATCCATGGAATGATTCCAAGATGCTTGGCTTCCATTGTATTAGTAGCTGCTTCTTGAGCGCAAAACTATATATATATTGAGGCACTCTCCTTACTTTGCAGAGTGGGACGAGCAATTTTTGGTTTTTTAGATTTGGAGTGTAATTACTAAGAAAGCCACTCCACACAACTTTCACTTTCCTAGACATTGTCGGCCTCGACATTAACTTTAAATTAATTATTTTGCAACAGGACAGGTTATGCTGCTATGCAACCTTGTTTATACATAATTTTCTTTGAGAATGAGATAAGAAACTAATACCTTCATATTCACTTTTATCTCATATGATTCAATCATTTTCTTACAACTAGAGAATAATTATCTCTACAAATCCACTCACAAATCTCTAACATATTTAGTAAGAAAACTTCCATGATTCTTCTCCATCAAATATGGTTGAGTGATCATCCCAAATATTCCTCAAATCTTCAAAGGTGGAAGAAGAAATTCGAATATGAGGATGAGGGGTAGCATTTAACTTTGTTCAAATATTCAAATATTCATGTACACATCACAAAAAATTTCATACAAGTTTCAAGGTTATGTGAAAACATGTTATTTTTCCAACATTTAATCATAAATTCATTCAAAATGTTAAATAAATGCTTTGGAAAATAAAAATTCTAATCCCACATGTAAACATTAAAATGGTCTTAATGCAAGGTTATGGGAAAGTAAAAAATGGTTAAAAGTCAAGGGAAAAAGAGGTAAAAATATGACATTTTGGTGACTCGATTATTGCCCCTATTACCGTATCTTCTTATATTTTTGAATCCAAATGCCTTTAACAAGCTATAAGAGGTAAATGTGGAATAATTAGATAATTTCCTATGTATTTAGTAAAATATATTGGGTTTATAAAATAATCTTGATATTGATGCATCTTATTAGTTCAATTGTATTTAGTGAAATATATTGGGTTTATAAAATAATCTTGATATTGATGAATCTTATTAGTTCAATTTATATACCAGCACTTCACTTTTGGTACCTGACATCATCGATTAGCATATCTATTCCCCTCTAGATGAGAATCACCTACATGGGTATTGAAGGAATATGTGTCAAGATGGTGTTGTGTTCGTCGAATCATGCAAAGGTTTCTTCGGATGAGCAAAATTCTACAATCAATGTGTTGGAGGACTCCGTGTTTTGTGCAAGTCATTAATGAAATTTGAGCTCCTTGATGGCTATGAACTTATTCTTATTCACTTCATGTCAAAAGAATAATTAAACGAGAGAAATTGTAATTTTATCTATGGTTTTGTTCTAATAAAAAATTGTTGATAATTATATAGACTATATAATCCCTAACATTCTCTAATTTTCATTCACTACATCAAAATGTTGGCATACCAAGAGCATTAAACTTATTTATATCGTCTTTATTCACATCAAAGTAATGGTTATAAATTGTATTTTGGGACTCAAATCCATGGTAAATCATCGTAATGTTTGTTAACATCACTATATCCCAATGTTTTTGAATCCCCTTTCTCTTGTCAACACAACAAGCAAATCAATTGCCTATAATTAAGGCCTTCTTGTGTTTCAATTCACAGGTTTTATTGAGGGTTCTATATCACTAACATAGTTGGACTTCATTAAAGGCATAACAACCCTATTTCAAAGTAAATTGTTGATAGATAAAAGACTCCTACTTTGTTTCATATAAGGAGCAGAGCAATACTTTTATGAAATGTGTTGATAATTAATGCTCTAATGATGTATCTTTCACTTGACTTGATATGTATTAGACCCAAATTTAAACTTAAACACGATGGTTAAACATTGCAAAAATTTTATTATTTGAAAGACCAAGCATTAGTATAATTTTGACTCTTCATCTTGACTCTTGGTAGAGCTAATGATTTGTTGCAATATCCTTAGGAAGAGGTAGCCCCAATTTATCATATTAGTATATATTACCTTTGTTTTTGTATATGGAAAATACTCATATATAAATTCAGTTAATTTCGAGCATTATCATTGTGCATAAAATTCTTATTGTTTAAAGTTAAAAGCGGTGAGATTTGGATCCTTTATATCTATGTTTTGCACCTTAAGGGAAACCAACTTTAAGCAAATGAAATAGAAGGATCTACCCTTTGCAGTTCTTGAATTCCTTTACAAGCAAAGTGGGTCATCACAAGCATTTGTTTAAGGGGGAATCCATGATTCCTTTCTCTCAGGTAAGTACACTAGGCAACATTCAAAGCATGCCTCTTAATATTTTCCATTTTAAAAACATATGCCATTTTCAATCCTTGAGAAGAGATCAACAATTGCATAAAAAAATAGTCTTATGCTACTATTGTATGCCTTCTCAAATCCTAAATATCTCCTTTATTCATATTTCTAGATTGGTTTCATTGCATCACTATTGATAATTGTAAATTTTCCATTACTTAGAGACTATCTTTTGGTATAAATATCTTAGCATGTGGAAAGCTTATGACCTGTTTTAATAACTCTCTTTAAAGATCACACTCCTAACTAACAATTCCATGAACAAAGTATTTTATATGGTCAATTTGGCCACAATAAGAACACTATTGTAACCCTAATAATTTGACCTTAACAATTCTTGTATCACCTTATATTTTCTTTGAAAAATGCAGAATGATAAAAGAATTGGGCATCTTCCATTGGATCAAAATTTCAAACATCATTGACATTTCATGCACCTTCATACCCAATATACTTGCATTAAGGTGTTTACTAACCAATTTCTCAGCTTCCTCAAAGACTTTCAATCGAGTGATCTAGAAAACAGGGGCAACATATCTACTTCGCATAAGTGTTTCCACCATGCAAACTGTAGCATACATCTACAATAGAAACCAGAAATGAAAATTACCCAGAATGGTGCAATTATAACTCCTCTATTGTATTGGTGTAGTTGTTACACCAAGGTATTAAAGACCATAATTGATCATCAACATTTATGATGACAAGCCCTTTGATAGAAAAAAGGACAAGACAATCACATTCAAGCTTGTTTCAACTCCAAATGATGGTAAATCATTAGAAAACCCAAAGTTTAGATACAGTTTACATTTAGTTTCATTTTGGGAATAGGTCTCTTTTAGACCTTTGGCAATAATTTTTTTTTTTTGGAGGCGGTGCAAATTTAAAGCTGGAAAAACTTAATACGAGTGCCCCTTTCCAAATAATAGCACAATTGTTACCAAAGGATGGCACATACCACCATAGATCATCAACATTTATAAAGGCAATGCCTTTGACAACAAAAGGACAAGGTAATAAAATTTCATTTTTTTTTCAACTCCAAACACTTGAAAGGAATAAGAAAACATGATGCTCATAGTAAATTTAGTGATGGAATAACAAATTCCTCCAGTAGATAAAGGAGGAATGAATTCATAAAATTTAAAAGTTGGAAACAAAATGAAAAATAAACAAGGCCTACCAGCATTAAAATTTCGGGAAAAGGAATCTAGTTTGGTAAGGAGAGAATCGGATAGACAAAGGGGTAGGCCCATGGGAACATCAAAACAAAGGTCAACCGGACTTCCCATTTTAGAGGAGTTTAGACACATGATAACCATGTTATTAGATTCAACACACATTGTAGAAACCTGGTATTGTAGACTTGTGCAAGAAGGAAAGGTGCAAGGAGGGGAGCAGGGTATTTTTTAAGGATTCTAATAGTATAAACACATTATACAACTTAACGAGAACTATATACTCAAAACAAGAACTCTAACTATAAAAACTCATATTTTTTCATCAAAAACACCAAAAGCAACTTCTGAATCGAAACATGCTAATACTAGTGGCACCCCTTTTTTTTTGGGTCCAAAATTAATTTTTTTGAAAAATCTAGCCAGTGTGGGTGCAATGAAAACCGGAAATCAACCATCGAATCGAAAAAGTAGTCCTGTAAAATCATCCTCATTTTTATTCATGGTTAAAATTACATCATGTCTAGAACTGTGGCCTTCACAACCAATGCAATTGTAACGAGAATGCAGAAATCAACGCCCAAATTGAAAAAAAGTGCGATCAATAGCACCCATTTTTTCCATTGAGTTAAAATTGAAGATATTTCAAAACAATTCATGACCTGAAAAAAAACTTTTTTTTAAAATAATTGTAAGAGAAAAAACAAAAACCTAATTTTAATTAAAAATAGATAATTAAAAAAACTTAAAAGAAAAGATTTTTTTATAACAAAGAAAGGAAAAAACACAAAAATGAAAAAGAATTTAGAAAAATAAAATAACTAAAAGAATTTAAAAAATTAAAAAATTCTTATAAAAAATTAAAAAGAATTAAAAAAACAAAAATTAAAAATTAAAAAAAAATATTAAAAAATTAAAAATATAAAACATACAAATTATGTAATTGAAATGTGTTGAAGTGGGAGGGGACTCGATGCTGAGCATCGAGCCCCCACACGCAAGCCACCACATTGGAGTGGAACCACTCCAAAGTGGTGGCTTGCGGGCGGTCGCTCGATGCTCAACATCAAGCCCCCATCCCACTTCAACATATTTCATATATAATTTTATTAATAAATTGAAATGTTTCATATCCTTTTTTATTTTTTATTTTTTAAAATTATAACCTTTGTTTATTTTTTATTATTTTATTTTTAATTTTTTTATTAAAAAATATAATTTTTTAAATATTTTATATTATATATTTGTGTATTTATATGTATTTGAGAATAATTTTTTTCATAGTGTGTCAACATTTTGCTTGATCTTTTGGATTGGCATTGTGTTAAAGTTTACACTATCGACACATTTGAGATGGACACTCCACCCATCTTCAGGATCCGGTTGAAGCTTGAAAGATGAATTGCAAGAATGGTAGAAGTTTGAAAGTTTAATTTGCAAGGAGGTTGAATAAATAGCTTGGAGGGAAAAACTAGTCATTTGGAGATAGTCCCTATCTCCAAACAATGTTATTTTTGGGAGCATATTTAGGCACAAAGAAAGGAGCAATACTAGGGGAAAAAACATGGTGTTACTTTGGGAGCAAAACTAGATGAAATAGTGGACATCATTGTAGATGCAAAATTTAGTGCTAAACCTACCGACAATTATGAAGCTAAAGTAGGTGCTAAACATGCCAGGTGTTAATCTTGTATTAAATCATGGCACAACTTAGGGAGCCAAACCAGGCACAAACCTGAGGCAAAAGATGAAGCTAAACTTGGCGCTAACCCTATGGAGGACACTATTTCTTGCACAAAAGGAAGCAAAACTAGGTGCTATTGAGGGTGATATGTCTGGCACTAATCCTAGCACTAAAGTGGATGAAATTAGCATCCGTCTTTGCAGCTAATTTTAAAAAAATGACACAAAAGATTCCAGGAAAAGCACCATCCTGTGAAATAGCACTGACTTTGCATATAAAATGAAGAAAAATACACTAAAAGTGTTAGTGCATGCCAAAAAGGGAGGTAAAGAGACATTAATCACAGGGTTGGGGGATAGAAATACATAGAGATGAAGGAGGTTAGGGGTTTGGGGAGGAGTAGTGTGGTTAAAGAGAAGGGGGGATATATGGGGAGAGAAAGAGAGGGGGTTTTAGGGAGCGAAAGAGAGATGGTGGGTGGTCAGTGGTAGGGGGAAGGGGATTAGGAGAGAAAGGGGGGTGTGGGGTTAGTGGTAGGATTAGTAGAGAGAGAGGGAGAGAGAGGGTGGGGGGTTAGGGGGAGGGGGATTCAGAGGGGGGTTAGGGAGAGAGAGAGAGAGGGTGGGGGATTAGGGGGAGGGGGGAGTCGGAGGGGAGTTAGGGGGAGAGAGAGAGAGGGTGGGGGGTTTAGGGGAGAGTGAGTATGAGGGGGTTTAGGGAGAGAGGGGCGATAGGGGTAGAGAGAGAGAGAAAGGTGGGGGGTGGAGTTAGGTGGAGGAGTAAGGGGGAGAGAGAATGAGATATTGGGTTAGTAAGGGTTATAGAGAGAGAGAGAGAGATGGTGGTGTTTAGTACTATAGGAGCGGGATTAGGAGAGACATAGAGAGGGGGGTCAGTGGTAGGGGGAGAGAAAAAGAGAGAGAGAGAGAGAGAGAGGGGGGGGGGGGATTTTATGGGGCTAGGCGAGAGAGTAGGTTGGGGGTAGTTGGAGGAGTAGAGTAGAGAGAATGATAGAGGGGGTTTGGAATGGTTAGTTGGAGGAAGGGGGGAGAGAGAAAGGAAGGGGGTTAATAATGGTTAGTGGGAGGAAGGGGGGGAGAGAGAAAGGAAGGGGGTTAGTGGTAGGGGAAGGAGAACGGTAGAGAGAGAGAGGGGGGGGTTAATGGTAGGGGGAAGGGGACGGGGATTAAGAGAGATTGAGAGAGGAGGGGTTAGTGGTAGGGGGATTTAGAGAGAGAGGGGGGGGGGTGTAGGGATAGGCAGTGAGGAGAGGGGGGGTTGGGGAGTTGGAGAGAGAGAGAGAGAGAGATGGGTGGGATTTAGTGGTAAGGGAGGTGGATATTAGAAGAGACATATGTATATGGGGGTAGGGAACGTAGGGGGATGATGGGTAGGGGGTGTTGGTACAGAGATAGAGAGGGGGGGGGAGGATGGTGGATTATTCGGGGTATGGGAAGAAAATGGGTTTAGAGAGATAAAGAGAGAGAGAGAGAGATATTTGGGGGATTAAGGGTTTGGGGAGGAGGATGGAGCTCAGAGAGAGGGGGTGTAGGGGTATGAGGAGGAAATGGTTTTAGAGAGATAAAGAGAGAGAGATATTTGGGGGATTAAGGGTTTGGGGAGGAGGAGGGAGCTTAAGGAGAGGGGGTGTAGGGGTAAGGGGGAGAGATATAGAAGGGGGGAAAGACGTTAAGGGTAGGGGAGGAGGGGAGAGAGAGAGAGAGATAGAAGAGGTGTTAGTGGTATGGGTTATGAGAAGGAGAGAGAGAGTGGGAGGGTGGGAGGTTATAGAGGAGGGTTTTTAGGGACAAAGGGAGAGAGAGGTGGTGTTTTAGAGAGAAAGAGGGTAGGTGGGAGGTTAGAGAGGTGTGGTGTTAAGGAAAAATGGATAGCAATGGGGGCTTAGAGAGAGAGGGATGTGAGAAAAGAGAGAGGGTAGGTAGTGTGGGAGGGATATACACAGAGATTGTGGGAGGGATATACTAAGAAATGGTGGGAGGGAGAGAGGGGGCTTGGGTGTGGGAGATAGATAAGGAGAGATGTAGATGATATAGATTGGGAAATGATGGGAGGGAGAGAGAGGGGTAGGTGATGAGTCTTAATTTTGGTAGGTAAATCACGCACTCAGATCCTAACCATGCAATCTAATAGGGTGTTATCTGAGAGGTTTAACACATACTCTGAGGTTGACTAAGTATTTAAGGAATGGATTGATAATGATAGGAATTTTTATCTTTTCTTTTGCTTGATTCATTTCAAAACTTGATTAAAGAAGTCTAATGTGTGGTATTGGAATCTCATTATGAACTACAAGGAATCACATCAGGAACTTGTAACACCCCAATTTTGACCCTTGTGATATATTGGCTTTACTGCAAATATTGTGTACGTGCGACATATGATTCCCTAGCATGGAGCTCAATCCCAAGGCCCCGCTAGTGTATGTTCATATTTAAAATGGACAAGTATTTGACATTTTTCCATCCATGTGCTATTAAGCCATGGAACATTGTAAATGATGTAAATATTTAATATTTCAATAAAATACCAAAACTGGCTATGGAAGCAATGAATGAGAAGGGGCCATGTGTATTCCACTATGGAGTGGTGAGGGGGTTGTGGGGTTGAACCATAGGATGCCAAATGTCATTTTGAGAACCCATTTGACCTTCCTTGCTGACATTTAATTCAGTTGTAAGAAAGTTGTTGAGAAATCAGTCCATGGCTTCAATGGAGCATGGGCAGCCCAAAAATTTGTATGGCGGGTATGGGCTCTGTTTTTCTTGTACCACAAGTCACTCTACCTCATGGAAATTGGTTCTTCCTCATTCTCATTCCATTTTTGAACATCCCATCATCAATTTTCATCCATTACGAATGCCCAATAGTGAGAAAAACCAGAAATTGCAACTTTGCAAGAACCCATGTTTTGAAGTGCCATAAACACCCATAATTTGTTATTGATAGTAAAATCCAATTGGAGATCCATAGATATGAGCCTTGGGGCAAATTTGAGAGTATTAGATACCCCAAAATCCATAGAAAAACCTAGTTTTTATAGCCTAGAATTCCAGTGACAGGATTGAGTTATTTGATCACCGAATTGAGAAATTCCAAGTGTGAATTCTAGAACAAAGGTTGGGAATGCTTGATAAACCCAGTGAAGGCTGGAATATCAAGGATTTGGAAGCCTAAACCTTTCTATGCCCATCTTGAAGAGCACTAGAGGGAATGGATGCCTGAGGGACTGTGCAACAGAGAAGGGAACCTTTGTTGTGTTGGGTGTGGCAGGTATTGTGGGTGCCTTGAATGTTTGAATTATTTTGAGATGCCTATAGCTCTGTGGTTGAGCTTACTGACTTAACATTTCCCCCCTTTGTCTTTTGTATGCTTCATAAACCCAACTATGTGTTGCCTTAGCATAACTGTTGAGTGAAACCATGGCTGTGAGTGAGACCATCTAGTTCCTCCTTAGTGGATACACAACCCAGCTTGGGGATGATCTCTCAGCTGAAAGAATATAGGTTAGACAGATATCTATGGTTGGGTGGAATGTTGCTCTCCCATAGCTAGTTGTTTGGACAGCTTCATCTCAAAGATAAGTGTTCTATGTGGTTTAAATTATATGCATTATGTGTTCTACAATGTATTAAATCTGAATGATAATTGTTCATGTTGATGAAATGAAAGGCATTATATTTTATGCAATGTGATAATTGATGATTGTTATGTGCATGATGAAACTGTGTGTGTATGTAGTGTTTAATTCCGCTGTGTTTGTTGAATATGAATATGTATTCATAAGTTTTTAATTATCCTTGAATTTATTAGTAATGTATGGGGTTGAGATTGTCAAATAAGATTGGTATGTTTGGTCATGTTTCCTCCCTTGCATCGGATTGACGGGAGGGGGCATGACAGAGTGGTACTAGAGCCCACGTTGCAACACTGAGGATTCTTAGGCCAAAGTTTGAGTTACAGGCATATACCAGAATGTTTTAACGTGGTATTGGTGATGTTCGGGGCATCATTTTGATTTGGAAAAATGGTAGAATTAGAGTTCTTAGGTGGGGCATGGATTCAAACCATTGCATAGATCTCTCCAATAGATTTCCAATGATACCAGACTCATCTCATTTGGTTAAGGGACGAAGGAGATATGAACCCCACAAGTTGCAGGAACGGTGGTGTTTCCACAATTGCAAATTGCGGAAACGTAACTTTTGAAAACTTGCGTTTTGGCATTCCGCAAATCCAAACCCGCAATTGTGGAAAGGTTAAAATTTTCGTATTCACGACTTGGCTTTCCACACCCGCAATTGTGGAATTGCAGGATTGTGGAATGGTTAAAATTTCCATATTCGCGACTTGGCTTTCCGCACCTGCAATTGTGGAATTGCGGGATTGCAGGTTGCAGGATTGCAGGATGGAGTAGTCCCGGGTTGGAAAATTGGTATTTCCGCACCCGCAGTACGGATTGCGGGATTGTGCAGCTGCGGGTAAAAAAAAGAAAAAAAATGAGTATAGAGCCTGAAAATTTATTTTTGGATTGCAGGAGCATGCAGAATCATAATTGGATGTGTTCGGTGGCGTTCTAAGGCCATTAATTAATGTCATGAAAGGTACAGTGAAGATCCCGAGCCCATTAGGCTCCAATTTGGCATAAAATTGGAATTAAGGGCTTTTACAAATCAGTGTCCCCACACTTGAAAAAAATCCAGATTGAGATGAAACTAATATGGAGCGGTCATGGAGCAGAAACGGTGTTAATTTTGGAATTTTGGAACCAAAATCCAAAGGATGTGGAGTCGGGGTGAGTAAGAATGCCAAAAAGCACTATTCCGGGCCACTTTTTGTGGATTTTGAAAAGCTTGTGGTGGATGAAAGTGACCTTAGATGAAGGATTCAAAAAATTTACTAAACTCAACATTTCATATTCTCATTAAAACAGACAATTCAAGTTAGATAGATATTTTCCAGAAATGCACAGTTTCGGAGATAGTCATTTTTGGACCAAAATTTGAAATTTTGGAAAAATGTGAAAAGTGAAAATTAGTCAAACCCATAAATTTATAGAAGATTAATGGTGCATCGGTATAGAGATCCTCAAGTTACTGAGCATTCCTTGATGTATGGACTAACTTCTCCCAATAGAAAATTTTTTCCTGAATCTTTCTAGATATCCCTCTATAGATGGTTGAAGTTGGCAATTCAGGATATTTTTGTAGCTATGTAAAAATATGCAGAATTGTGGTGAAAATTGTCGTCTTTGGAGTAATGCAATTTCCACACCCGATGTCGGAATGGAGCATGGAGATAGGCATTGGAAATCTTGTCCAGCAGGGAATAATTGTGCATGACTATAATTTGAATCAGGTTATCATACCCCATAGATAATTAGAGCAAAAAAGTGCCAGGGATTGTTTTGACATATTGTTGACAATATGGGCAATTTCCAGAATTGCATGAATGGGAAAAAGAAATGAAGACATATTAACTCTGTAAATGATTCCATGAGTTTGATTATGTTAAATATTTTTTTATGTTTCTATAAGCATTCCTAAGATGTCTAACAAATATTTTCATAATGCACAGTGCTTGCAACTCATAAGATTTAATAGTGTAGCAGAAGTAGCATACAGGGAAGAGAGTCTCCAAAGAAAAATGGTGACCATAAATGATGCTCAAGATCCTTATGAGCATGAATAAGATGTACTAGGATAAAATGTACAAGAAGGGAATGCTGACACTGAATCCAATGGGAGAAGGGAGCAAGTAACTCCTCGGAATTTGGTTGAAACCATGGTGTGCTTCAATGAAAGGTTGATGAAGGCTCAAGAAGAACAAAACCAACTCAATGTTATTATTTTGCAAAGCCTCACTAATATGCAACAGAATATAAAACTTGGGTCCAAACCAAGCAATGTAGGTGAAGAAGGAAGAGATGCAGAGAGTCGTTGTAGAGTTCGTTCAAAGAAGAGGAGTCCAAGCCCAAGGAAGAGTTGTGTGAGAAAGAAGAATAGAACACCTTCCTCTAGATCTTCTTCCATCAGATCATGTGACTCGAGAGGTTCTCAAAGAATTCCAAGGCATATGCCCAGGATATTTGATTGAAGAAAGAAGTTCAGAGGCATCCCACAGGGAGAATTCAGGAAGGCAAGGCCTCCCACATTTGATGGAGAAGACAAGACTGGCCAAGAGGCAGAGGCATGGCTTCTTGCAATGAAGAAATATTTTAGAATTCAGGACTATTCAGGAAAATGAAAAGGCCAAAATTTCCATTTACAATCTAAATTGTAGAGCTTCAATTTGGTGGGATAACCTCTTGCAAATGAAAGGGGTCGGTGAAAGGAAGATCAGCTGGGAGAGATTTAAGAAGTACTTCAAGGAAAAATATCTTTCTACTAGGTATTATAACAGTAAGAGAAAAGAGTTCAATGAACTCAAGTTGGGACAAAAATCTATAGAAGAACATGTCCATAATATTTTGGAATTATTAAGGCATGTGGATTACATTAAAGATGAGAGAGTAAAAATCCAATGCTTTCTTGGAAGTCTACCTCAAAGTTTCAAAGATAGAATTGAGTTTTTTAATCCACCAAGTCTTGATGAAGCCATTAGAATGGCAATGAATTGCTATGAGCAGAATAAAGGAAAATCGGAGGTTAACCCAGCGTGGAAAGGAAATCCAAGAGGGAGGTTTGATCAAAAGAAAAGTGGCTTCAAACCACCATTCAAACATCATCCCAAAACCTTTCCACAGGGGTAGCAAGTAAGGAATGGATTCAAGCCAGTAGTAGCAGTAGATAAGACATCAAAAGGGCCACTTCAATGTTGGGGATGTGGAGAAAACCACATGCTAAAGGATAGTCCACATCGAAAGGAGAATCCTCGAAGACTACACAACTTAAAGGGAGCAGCAACAGTGGAGGACATGGCAAGGGAAACGCCTCGAATTTATGTAGCGTTGGATAATCATCAGGAATATCATCAATCATCAGTGGTGGAAGTTGAAGGTAAGATTTCTAAGCAATCTATTTCTATTTTGATTGATCTAGGATATACTCATAGTTATGTTCCTCCAAAAGTGGTTGAAGGTTTTTCTCTTAGAAAAGTGAAGCACAATAAGTCTTGGCTAGTTCAATTAGCCATAGGGACTGTTATTTTTTCATAAATTTCAATATGATCTAGGATCTTAGCTGAGATAATAACATGTACAGTATATCTACAACATATCAATCATGGACACAATAATGCAAGCACACAAGAGACACAGAGTTTCACCAGGGAAAACAAAGAAGGTGAAAAACCTCGCAACTTCCTCAGAGATAGATAGATCAATGATACAACCCAAGTACAAGAGATAATCTTCCTAGCAGCATCTTCTCCTCCTCCACTAGTGCGCCACTCTCCAATGAGTGTGTGAGTGAGAAAATGAATGATCAAATAGAGTGCCTCCCACACTCTATTTATACTTGACTTGAATTGCCTAATAACCTTAACTAGGTCGGCCTTAACTTAACCACATAACATAATGCTGACAAGGCCGACCCCCAATAGGGTGGTCTAATAATGCTTTAACACACATGACTTATACACAGTCGACCCCAACAAGGTGGTCTAGTAACCTATCAAGTATAAGTTATGGCACTTACAATATAAATGACGACACTTCCGTATAGAGGAATAACAACATCTCTATAGGAATACAAACACTTCCGTATAGAGGAATAATAACATATCTATAGGAATATACAATATACATATATGAAATACATTCCAAATTTACAAATACATCAACACTCCCTCTTAACTAGGAAGGTATTTCTCGACACAGGTCTTCTAGCACAAGTCTTCTTCTCTAGACCATCATCACTGGATCATCGACATTGAATCATCATCATCGTCACTGCTGCTGCTACCTCAATCAATCTCCGATCTACTTGTCATAGGAAGTTCTACAGAGCCAGTCATTTTTCATACTCGATATAGGCCCACCACCTGTAGGTATTAATCATCTGTGCGAACGGTCTGATAGAGGTGGTCTCTCAGCACTGATTTATGTGCTGATGCAATACCTGAAAAGAGCACCCCGGGAACATTTATATGCTTAAGCACGACCGACAAGATCTCCCAGGACTGATTACATGCATCCCCTTCATAATACCTTTAAGGAGCATCCCATAAACATTTATGTGTTGCAGCACTACCGACAAGATCTTTAAAGAACATCCCAGGACTTATTATGAGCACAAAACTCAACCTCTCAGATGTCCAGGACTGATTAGATGTAAATAGACAATACCTGTAAAGAGCATCCCAGGAACATTTATGTGCCGCAGCATGACCGACAAGATATCTAAAGAGCATCCTATGACTTATTACAAGCACACAGCTCAACATCTCAGATCTCTAGGACTGATTACATGTCTCCATAGCAATACCTCATCCCAGGACTGATTCCGAGCATACAGCTCAAACTATCGGATCTCTGAGGACTGATTACATGCTACTTGCACAACCTGCCACATATCATCTCTAGCCTCCAAGTATCAACCTGATACTCATGATCCAACTGATCATCATCACACGAAGCATCATCCTGATGCTCATGATCATACTGATCATCATCACACAATACATCATCATGATGTAGATCATCCAGAGTATCATCCTGATACTCATCATACGTCATCATCTTGATCATCGTCAATGCACCATCCTGATGCATATCATCTAGAGCATTGTCCTGATACTCATCATACATGATCATCTTGATCTTTGTCACTGCATCATCGTGATTCATATCATCTGGAGCAACATCCTGAAGCTCGTCATCTATGATCATCCTAATCATACAATGCATTCACCTGATGCATACCAAGTATCTACCTGATACATATGATCCATCTACATGATGCATATCTCATACATGTTCCACCTGATCATACAATGTATCCACCTGATACATATCATGGATCTACTTGATGGATATCACATACATGATCCAACCTATCATACCAAGCATCCAACAAGATGCATATACAGATACATGATCCAACTAACCATATCCAGCATCCAACATGATGCATATACAGAGCAGTAACTAGAGCATCGTTCTGATGCAAATCATCCAGTGTTTACATCCACAGCCATGGGAAGGATCCTCCTCTCACCATGCTTGTAATGGCTCCAGTAGATGTGTCCATCACTTCTTCCTTGAAGTGTCGTCAATCTAAATAACACCAAGAATCTCTCTTAAGTACTCAAACTTCACTCTGGCTAGTGGTTTCGTCAATACATCTACAATCTGCTCATCCGTTGCAACATATAGGAGCTTTCCTACTCCTCTCCGAACCATATCCTTGATATAGTGATATTTGATATCAATGTGTTTCGACCTGTCGTGTAACACTGGATTCTCAGACAGCTTCACACAACTCTTATTGTCAGAAAAGATACTAGTAGCATCCAATGGGAGATCAAATAACTCAGACAATATCTTCCTCATCCATACTACCTCACAACTAGCCGAACAAGCTGCGACATACTCTGCTTTGGCTATACTCAGTGCTACACAGGACTGCTTCCTGCTAAACCAAAAGATCACACCTGATCCCATACTGAAGCAGCACCCATAAGTGCTCTTCCTATCTGCAGCATTTCCTGCCCAGTCCGAATCAACATAACCTTGTAGGTTAAACTTTTGATTCACATCATACTTGAGCCCATAATCAATTCTACCCTTTAGGTACCTCAGAATATGCTTTACATCAACCAGGTGAACACCTTTGGGATCCATCAGGAACTGACTCAATGTGTTCACAGTAGAGCAAATATCTCGTCTCGTGTTCGTCAAGTACATCAAGGACCCAATCATCTGACGATACACTGTGACATCAATCGGCTCAGATGAAGCATCACACAGAAGCTTCAGGTTCAATGCCATAGGTGTGGCCATGGCCTTGCAATCCATCATCCCAAACCTCTTCAGGATCTCTACTGCATACTTCCCTTATCCAAGGCATATTCCATCTGCACTCTGCCACACCTCCATGCCTAGAAAATAGTGCATTATCCCTAATTCCTTCATCTTGAACTCAGTAGCAAGCTTCCTCTTCATATCAACAATAAATCTATCCTCACCTGTAATAAACAGGTCATCCACATACAGAAGTAGTATCACTAGATTTCCTTCCTTAAGCTTGTAGTAAAGGTTGGAATGCGCTTTACTCGTGGTAAATCCCAAACTGGATAGAAAGATGTCTATCCTGCCATACCAAGTCCTAGGAGCTCACTTCAAGCCATACAAGGCTTTCTTTAATCTACACACATATGACTCCCTGTCATGTGTCTCAAAACCAAGTGGCTTCTCTACATGCACTTCCTCCTTGACTACACCATTCAAGAAAACTGTCTTGACATCCATCTGGTGTATCTTCCATTTCATCACTGCAACCAGAGAAAGTACTATTTTGATGCAAGTGTATCTGTCTATAGGAACAAAAGTCTCTTCATAGTCTATTCCCTTTTTCTGGGAGAAGCCACGAGCTACAAATCTTGCTTTGTATTTCTCTATGCTTCCATCTACAGCATGCTTGATCTTTGGAAGTCACAAAAGACTTCCCATCTGGTCTTGGTACCACATCCCAAACATCTTTCTTCATGATCGATGGATCATGGTATTTTTTCATTACTTCATCCCGAATTCTCGGAACTTCAATATCTTCAATAGATAGCTTTGTTGCTGGAACAAATGTTGTAGTCCTTCTTTTGTAGGTGATGGTATATGATCTTTCCTACAAAGCAAGTTAAATTGCATGATTAGAAACATCTCATAAATTTCATAACAAATTCTTACACATAAAGAAATATGTCATACAGTCATGGAATTATTTTAGCCAATGCTTCAATAAATCATTTATCCATATCCTGTAACCTTCTAGATGCCTTCCAATCTCTACCAGAACATTGTTAAGAGTGTGCACAACTCCCAACATGTCAGGAAAGAGGTTTCATTCTAGATAAGTAGCAATGGAATGTTGTATAGTGCCATAGGACACTTACCCATTACATGCGTATTAGTAGTATACTGTTCATTAATGAAATTATTCTAATATGCATAATACACAACCTAAGTATAGGAACATAAGCATATACATCATTGAACAATATTATTTAACAATCAAATATACAAGAAATGACAATTCAAATACTTATCTTTGTTTGCTATATCAAGCCCTAGCTTCGCAAGTGCAACAAGTGTCACAAATTCCATACCATGCCTTCTTTTAGGCTAGCTCTGATACCATGTTAGTTTTTCAGAAATTCCAATCTGATCTGGGATCTTAAATGGGAGAATAACATGCACCCCATATCTACAACATATTAATCATGGACACAATAATGCAAGCACACAAGAGACACAAAGTTTTACTGGGGAAAACCAAGAAGGTGAAAAACCCCGTAACTTCCTCAGAGATAGATAGATAAATGATACAACCCAAGTACAAGAGATAGTGCTCCTAGCAGTATCTTCTCCTTCTCCATAATTCTCCACTCTCCAATGAGTGTGTGAGTGACAAAATGAATGATCAAATAGAGTGTCTCCCGCACTCTATTTATACTTGACTTGACTTGCCTAATAATCTTTACTAGGTCGGCCTAAACTTGACCACATAACATAATGCTGATAGGGCCGACCCCCAATAGGGTGGTCTAATAACCCTTTAACCCAGATGACTTATACAAGGCCGACCCCAACAAGGTTGTCTAATAACCCATCAAGTATAAGTTACGACACTTTTGTATAGATCAATAATAACATCTCTATAGGAATACAAACACTTCCATATAGAGGAATAATAACATCTCTATAGGAATACAATATACATATATGAAATACATTCCGAAGCTACAAATACATCAACACTCCCTCTTAACTAGGAAGGTATTTCTCGACATAGGTCTTCTAGCTCAAGTTTTCTTCTCTGGATCATCATCACTGGATCATCGACATTGAATCATCATCATCGTCATTATTGTTTCTATCTAAATTAATCTCTGATCTACTCGTCATAGGAAGTTCTACAGAGCCAATCCTTTTTCATACTGGATGTAACCCACCACTTGTAGGTCTTCATCATCTATGCGAACGGTCTGATAGAGGTGGTCTCTCAAGACTGATTTATGTGATGATGCAATACCTGACAAGAGCTTCCCAAGAACATTGATGTGCCTAAGCATGACTGGCAAGATCTCCTGGGACTGATTACATGCATCCCCTTCACAATACCTTTAAAGAGCATCCCAGGAACATTTATGTGCCACAACACGATCGACAATATCTCTAAAAAACATCCCAGGACTTATTACGAGCGCACAGCTCAACCTATCAGATCTCCAGGACCGATTACATGTGAATAGACAATACCTTTAAAGAGCATCCCAGGAACATTTATGTGTCGTAGCACGACTGAAAAGATCTCTAAAGAGCATCCTAAGACTTATTACGAGCACACAGCTCAACCTCTCGGATCTCCAGGATTGATTACATGTCTCCATAGCAATACCTCATCCCAGGACTGATTACGAGCATACAACTCAACCTATCGGATCTCTGAGGACTGATTACATGCTACTTGCACAACCTACCACATATCATCTCTAACCTGGAAGTATCAACCTGATACTCATTATCCAATTCATCATCATCGCACAAAGCATTATCCTGATACTCATGATCATACTAATTATCATCACACAGTACATCTTCGTGATGTACATCATCCATAGTATCATCTTGATACTCATCATACGTGATCATCCTGATCATCATCACTGCAATGTCTTGATGCATATCATCTAGAGCATCGTATTGATACTCATCATATGTGATCATCCTGATCATTGTCACTGCATCGTCCTAATGCATATCATTTGGAGCAACATCCTGAAGCTTGTCATCTATGATCATCCTGATCATACAATGCATCCACCTGATGCATACCAAGTATCTACCTAATACATCTCATGCATCTACCTGATGCATATCTCATACATGACCCACCTGATCATACAATGTATCCACATGATATATATCATGCATCTAACTGATGCATATCACATACATGATCCAATTGATCATTCCAAGCATCCAACATGATGCATATACATATACATGATCCAACTGATCATATCCAACATCCAACATGATCCATATACAGAGCCGCAACTGGAACATCGTCCTAATGCTCATCATCCAACATTTACATCCACAGCCATGGGAAGGATCATCCTCTCACCATGCTTGGAATGGCTCCAGCAGATGTGTCCATTGCTTCTTCCTCGAAATGTCATCAATTTGAAGAACACCAAGCCTCTCTCTGAAGGACTCGAACTTCATTATGGCTAGTGGTATCGTAAATACATCTGCAACCTGCTCATCCATCGTAACATATAGGAGCTTTACTACTCCTCTCTTCACCATAACCATGATATATTGATATTTGATCTCAATGTACTTCAACCTTTCATGGAACACTGGATTCTTAGAGAGCTTCACACAACTCAGTTTGTCACAAAATATACCAGTAGCATCCAACGGGAGATCAAATAACTAAGACAGTAGCTTCCTCGGCCATACTTCCTCATAACTAGTTGAACAAGTTGTGACATACTCTGCTTCGGCTGTACTCAGTGCTACGCAGGACTGCTTCCTGCTAAACCAAGAGATCACACCTGATCTCATACTGAAACAGCACCTAGAAGTGCTCTTCCTATCTACAGCACTGCCTGCCCAATCTGAATCAACATAACCTTGCAAGTTAAACTTTTGATTCGCATCATACTTGAGCCCATAATCAATTGTGCCCTTCAGGTACCTCAGAATATGCTGTAATACAACTAGGTGAACACCTCTGGGATCCGTCAGGAATTGGTTCAATGTGTTCACATCAAAGCAAATATCGGGTCTCCTGTTTGTCAAGTACATCAAGGACCCAATCATCTAATGATACACTGTGACATCAACCAGCTCAGACGAAGCATCACACAGAAGCTTCAGGTTCGATTCCATGGGTGTGGAAATGGCCAGTCCATCATCCCGAACCTCTTCAGGATCTCTACTGCATACTTTCCTTGTCTAAGGAATATTCCATCTGCACTCTGCCACACCTCCATGCCTAGAAAATAATGCATTATCCCTAAGTCCTTCATCTCAAACTCGGCAGCAAGCTTCCTCTTCGTATCGGCAATAAATCTATCATCACATGTAACAAATGGATCATCCACATACATAAGTAGTATCACTGGATTTCCTTCCTCAACATTGTAGTAAAGGTTGGAATCCCCTTTACTCTTGGTAAAGCCAAAACTAGATAGAAAGTTGTCTATCCTACAGTACCAAGTCCTAGGAGCTTGCTTCAAGCCATACAAGGATTTCTTCAATCTACACACATATGACTCCCTCTCATGTGTCTCAAAACCAAGTGGCTGCTCTACATGCACTTCCTCCTTGACTACACCATTCAAGAAAGCTGTCTTGACATCCATCTAGTGTATCTTCCATTTCATCACTACAGCCAGAGCAAGTAATGTTCTGATGGAAGTGTATTTGTCGACAGGAAAAAAAGTCTCTTCATAGTCTATTCCCTTTTTCTGGGAGAAGCCACGAGCTACAAATCTTTCTTTGTATTTCTCTGTGACACCAGTTGCAGCATGCTTGATTTTTGGAAGTCACAACAGACTTCCCATCTGGTCTTGGGACCACATCCCAAACATCTTTCTTCATGATCAATGGATCATGGTATTCTTCCATTACTTCATCCCGAATCGAGGAACTTCAATATCTTCAATAGATAGCTTTGTTGTTGGAACAAATGTTATAGTCCTTCTTTTGTCAGTGATGGTATACGATCTTTCCCATAAAGCAAGTTAAATTGCATGATTACAAAACATCTAATAGTTTTCAGAACAAATTCTTACACATAAAGAAATATGTTACACAGTCATGCAATTATTTTACCCAATGCTTCAATACAACATTTATCCATATCCCATCACTTTCTAGATGCCTTCCAATCTCTACAAGAACATTTTTAAGAGTGTGCACAACTCCCAACATATCAGCAAAGAGGTTTCACTCTAGATAAGTAGCAATGGAATGTTGTACAGTGCCATAGGCCACTTACCTATTACATGCGTATTAGTAGTATAATGTTTATTAATGCAATTATTCTAATATGCATAATACACAACCTAAGTCTAGTAACATAAGCATATACATTATTGAACAATATTATTTAAACAATTAAATATATAAGAAATGTCAATTCAAATACTTATCTTTGTTTGTTGTTGGGTGGACTCCCTCTCAATCTTTGCTTCCTTGCAAGAACTACTGGAGTGGGATCCTGTAATGCCCGCCTTGGTGTCTTAACTGTTTAAAATAATGAGGTACTAGTTTTGAAATGAACCGGCTAAGTAAAACACAAACCATTTGAATTTACTTTGAAAATGCTTGAAGGACAGTTATAGAAACTATTACTTTAATTAATAAATGAATGCTCGACTGATTGAGATAGAATGAATAATTGTTAGATATGCTCGACTCATTGAGATGGAATGACTGAATGCTAGATATACTCGACTAATTGAGATAGAATCACTGAATGTTAGATATCCTCGACTGATTGAGATAGAATGACTGAATGTTACATATGCTCGACTAATTGAGATAGAACGACTGAATGTTAGATATGCTCGACTAATTGAGATAGAATGACTAAATGTTAGATATGCTCGACTGATTGAGATAAGATGACTCGATGTTACATATGCTCGACTTATTGAGATAGGATAACTGAATGTTACATATGCTCAACTGATTGAGATAGAATGATGAATGATAGATATGATTTACTAATTGAGAGAAAAGGATGAATGAAATATATGCTCGACTGACTGAGATATTATGATGGATGATGAAATATTTCATAATGCAGGGCTACTAATGTGCGCTTGAGTGTGTGTGTGCAGTGGTAGGTAAGATGATTTATCGACTGACCCACAATGGAATTATAAGGGTTGTAAGAACGGAAAGAACACATAGGGGTACGACAACTGACTGTCGACCTTAGATTAGCAATCCACGCATGGGTGAAGTTGTTTCATCTCACTTGGGGAAGCGTATTCCATACGGGTAAGGAGATAATGATTTGGTCGCGTACGATGCGTTGAGGGGTGCGCAATAAGGAGAGCATTATCCCTCAACATCCCTTAGTCTCCAAGGAGCGTAGTTGAGAGATCGAGGTAACGGTTCCCGGTCGCTACGCAGTACTCCCCATAATAAGGAATAAATGAAACTATTAGAAGGGCCCACCGAAGAGGTGCCTGGACAAGAACGAGAGGAAGAAAATTAATCAATGGTATAAATGAAAATTTCACAGAAGATTTAAAAAAATACATTATTTCATTTTGTTTTATTTTATTAATTTGAATAATTCTATTCAAGATTTTATTTTTAATTGATTTCATTAATTTGAATTATTCATTTTAATTGATATTATTAACTTGAAAAAGAATGGAAGAGATTGATTTTATTCAATATTAAATTTGATTAATTATGTTGATCGAAAAAGATTAATAATAAGAGAATTATTTTTATTCAAAGATTTTAATTTTATGGAATTTTTTTAATCATTCTATTAAAGATTCTATTTAATTGACTTCATTATTTTGAAAAAGAATTGAAATAGGTCATTAATAAAAGAATTGTTTCTCTTTTATTATTATTCAATATTTTACTTTAATTAAATTTTATTACTCATTTAAATTATTTTATAAAGAAGAAATTTAAAAATAGATTATACTTTTAGTAAAAGGAATCGTCTTTTAATTCAATCTTAATATTAGGAAAATAAAGAAAAGTAGAAAGCAATAAGCCTAACTAAAAGATTGTTAAGTAAACTAAATGAGAACCAAAAGAGAAGTAGAACTCTTCTACACCTAAGTCTCACTAATCTAGGGATTTAGGTGCACATTAAAGACATTAAGAAGACACATGTATTTGAGAATATTGAAAATTAAAATATAAAGTTAAATTAAATATGTGCATGGAAAGACACATGGCACACACGCTTTTGCTTTATAATGAGGGAGGCGAAGGAGAGAAAGACATCTATTGCTCCCTAATGCTGGATGGTAATCATAATCTCGGATTATGTTATGATCCTTAGAGTTGGGATTAGCCGGAACGGGGATTGGGAGATCCTTTCGGGAGGCTAGCTTGTGTGTTCTTATGGCCCCATTAGCTCGGGGGTTTGGGATGAAGAAGAATAACCCCGATACGGTAGGGAGGTCAACCGAGGAGTCACTCATTACTTCATCAGGAAATTGGATTGAATCATGTGGAAACAACTTCGAGGACTCCATCGATTCACTAGACCAACCGTCGAAAACAAATTTGAAGTATTTATTTTATTTATGTTGCTAAATCTTTTTGAGAATGAATAAATCTGAGTATATAGTTTTATATATTGACATTCATGTACTAAAATAGATAGAACTAGATCTGTGGCTTTTATATCTTCTTCTGAAAAATCGTACTCGAAGTTTTTTTTTTGGGGAACCCGAAATGGGGGTCCCTACATTTGGTATGAGAGCCAGTCGAGCCTTGAGGGTACCGGACTCATATTTTCTATGAGGGGTTGTCCGTATCTTCGTCGAAGCTGGATTGACCCGGAAAACCAAATCAGTAGTTACTACAGCGATCTACTTCATCTCATACTGGACCATCGAATCAGGTTTGATGACCTTTTATATTGTTTCAGTATTTAAGATTAATATTTCAGATTTATTATAAAAAAAAAAAGAGAAGATGTAGGATAGGGTTTTCATGGGGTTGACCCTCTAATATGTTTCGTTCTGTTATTAGTATTGACTGACTTTTCATATGTTTAGGTAGACGCACTGTCTATTGGATTGGCACAACGAATAAGTTAATGTTGTACTGTTTATAATCTCCCAAATACACGCGTTGTCTATTAGAACTGCACAGCACACCGTTGTACGGGTTTCATATCTTATTGGATATGTAAATCAAAACCCCAAGTAGACACACTGTCTATTGGCACTGCGCAGCATTGGAAAATAGAAGTATTATAGAGTATCGAGATCTCTGTAATACGACCTCTGTGTAGGAATATATTTTAAACCAGAAACTCTATGTTTGCTTTCTTCGCTGGAGGGATTGGGCAATCTCGATCAATGAGATCGATTCCATTAACTGTGGTTTATTCTTTTTTTTACCAACGCGGATGGGCGATCTGGGTTAAACGAGATCAATTGCATTCCCTGTACAACGCGACCTAGATAATCAAATATTTAGGATCTCGGCCACTATTTCTCATTTCCTTGTTGAAACACTAGATCTGTTTGAATGTTGAAAGAAAATCGCGGATCTCGGCTATAAGGGATCACAGTTGTTATATACTTTCCTTTGCTGAAACGCCAGTTCTGTTGAAAGTGGATTGTTGGTTGAAAATCGTGAAATCCTTGCATTGCCTTAATGTTTCTCCAATATCTCTGTATGCTGAAGCGTGTTGGTTGAAAATCGTGGTTACCCTTTGTATGAATGTGCTGGTTAGTTTGAATAGAGTGTATATCGCTGTGGATATGTAATATTTTATGGAAATCGTGAATGAATATGTTGGCATTTTACTTCCTTTGCAGTATACATGTGGACAATTTAAAAGATGATCTGAACTTGCAGTGTAAATGTATACT
Organism: Larix kaempferi; assembly: GCA_027924585.1. NCBI lineage: Eukaryota > Viridiplantae > Streptophyta > Pinopsida > Pinales > Pinaceae > Larix > Larix kaempferi. Next base: position 415,587 of record BSBM01001163.1, read on the forward strand.
GTTTCAGTTATCTGTGTTTTGGTTTAAATGGAATAGTGCTTGTTTCACTCTCGATCTCGCTGGAGTATAGGATCTGGAATATAGGATCTGAACTATCGATAACTAGCATAGTATGTGAACCGATCCATTACTCAGTTATTTGTATAATGTGAAATCGAGATTCTTCAGTAATACGATAGTGAATGATACCAATCCAACTGATGGCTTGATTTCTTCAAGAGTAGTGTACATAGATAATGTAAAAGGTAGATCCAATTTCGTAGGAAGAGTGAATGTATATATCTTAAGTTAACCGTGCGTAATGAATTTTCATGTCTCATTTAGCTGTATAAATTATCGGTAATTTTACCAGTAAAATACCCCAAAACTGAATCGTGTGTTGACTCTTGAAATCTCCACGCTTCCTCGGTATCATAGCAGATCCGAGCAATTGGCATAAATCAGTTGATATTCTCTTGGTTATAAAATTTATGTGTGCCCCGAAGGGATCAACCTATTCCGAACTGTGATCCTTGTCATCTAGATGCATAAATCTGTTGTATGATCCTCAAAGATGATCTTTAGCCTTGAGTACGAATAGATATTCCTGAGTAATAATTTTTGTTGATTTACAAATGGCGTACTACACATGTGGCGAGAGGGAGTTACCACTTGAGTTTATTTCTTATTCCTTTATGTGTAAACATATTTTTGTGTAATACTAGGTTAACGGAATGAGTATACGAATGCTACTTGTAAGGTAAATGTTAAATCTGGAAATGAACCTCTTCCTATTGTTGTCCTCTTATTTTCTGATGTGAATTATTGATCTCATAGTTAGCCGAGCTCTGAGATTTACACATCACAATTGGGAAGAGGGATGGCGCCTTTTTCTGCCAGTCACAAGACAGACCGCTGATTTCATTAAGCTAGTTGTCTTTATTTACTCCAACTAGATCCCTAAATAAAAGGTGAAGCTTGGAGTACGAGACTTTAGTGAAGACAGACTCAAAAAGAATTGTTGACTTTTAGAATTCTAAATCTATTGTAAATTATGTAAATTATAGACATATATATAAATATTTTCAATGTTTTATACGTGCAACATAATGATAGGAATTGTTGAATTATTAGATTTCTAAATCTATTGCAAATACTTTAAACTATAGAAATATATGCAAACCTTTTCAATCATTTATATGTGCAACGGAATTATAGGAACTGTTGAAATATTATAATTCTAAATCTATTGTAAATACTTTCAATTATAGGAATATACATAAATCTTTCCAATTATTTATATGTGTAACCGAATAAAAAAAAAGAATTGTTGATTTTTATAATTCTAAATCTGTTGTAGATCAACTTACATTCAATTACAGAAGTGTAAAAAAAAAAAATTATATATATATATATATATGTATATATATATATTTTCCGATTATTCATATGTGTAAATAGAAGCATATGTTGTTAGGTTGAAGTTAATAAGATTATTATATTCTTCAATTATATTTAGATTTATAAAGGAATTATGACACATAAGAGTAGGTGCACGCTTTATATAGTGAGTGATTATTGAAATGTATAAATAGACTCGTATGTTGATACGATGAAATTGTAGGATTATTGTATTCTTTGATTTCTAGTTATATCCTATCGAAAATACTTTCCTGCTCGAATTGTGATAATGTGGAAAGTATGAATATATTCTTCCAACTATGTACCTTGTAATTAAATTATGATATTTGAACGTAGGTTTATATATTTTGTTTTGGAAATGTATAGGTCATTAAGTTGTCAATTGATATTAGTTGTGTATTTAATGGGGTTAAGTAAATGTTAAACTTTGTATTATATTATTTGGAAACGTATATGTAATATGTTATTGTATATTCATTTTATGTTATTTGAATATTTTTTATTATTATTATTTGAAAAAGTTAACTTGTAGTTGACTTGAAAAATTATTATAGGAAAGGATAAGTTATATGTATTATAAGAAAATATAATTTTTGTAGTAATGTAAAATTAGATTTAATTTATGATGAGAAAAGTAACTTAAATGTGAATAATTTTAATAATGATTCATATAGTTTTATATGACAATGTGTCATCTCCTTGATTAGAAATTAGTCTACAAGATTACGATTTAAATAAATTCTATCGAGAAAATTGTTAGTGAAGCATGCAGGTACACATGAGTACAGAAGCCTCAACAAGCTTAACAGTACATAAGATTGATTCCCAGCTCAAGGGTGGTAGCAGGATTGAAAAAGAAATGAACATAGTTACCCTATGGTTGGAACATTGCAGCCATGGATCTAGTCAACCAAAACTTCTTATTCCAGATAAGTGACCTTTTAAATTATTATCTTTGTTGTTCATACATGTTTGAAGTGAATATGTGATCTCTTATGAGTTGTTCTTATCATTTATACAAATGAATATAGTTATAAAATTATAGAAAGGACAATAGTGATTGTACATCTCGAATGAATTGACATGTATAATATGGAATGTATAGATTTAAAAGCATATTCTTGAGCTTGAATGATAACTTATACTCTATACCCAAAGTGCCATTAAGAGTGTTAAAAATTGCTCAAAGCGACAATAAATTTTGCAAATATTAAAAGAACACCAAAAGGGTTCAATGTTGGAGACCACGTATACCTAAAGGTAAAATCCAAAGAGAAAATATGTAGCCTATCAATATAAAAATTCTTCATGTTATCTTTCATGTTCGCATCCTTGGTTCATGATGTTAATTATTTTTGTCGAGGTTAACAAGTCAACTAAGGGTATCTATAAATGTTAATGTACCTATTTATTACATGATGAAATGTAAACGAGATGAATGCGCTATGAGGATTTTATCAAGCAACCATTTGTACCAACATACTGGATGTTTGAGTGGAGTTTTAAAAAAAATAAAAAAAATTATATCCCATCTTCTCGAATTGGTAATGAGGAAATTGGGTATGTTACAGACGACATGGAAATAAGGAAAATGTAACTTGGAAAACTTGTCGAAAGGGTCGAATGAAGACGAATGTTGTAAAAAGAAGTATTGAGACGATCAACGCGATGAGATGAACACGACAATGTTAAACTCATGACATGATGAAACATTTATAAAAATATGACTAGATCTTAAGACAATACTCGATGAGACTAAATCGACACATAAGATGAGACTTGAAAATTCTGTCGAAGGGGTCATAGGAAAACAGGAATGATGAAATGAGGTAAGAATGTGATAAGTTCATTGACCGGAACATATGATGCTACTGATGAAAGCACTAGGCATTAAGGATTAATAAGTTACATTTTATCCTTAGTAGAAATTCTTATATATATATATATATATATATGACCTATCTATTTTGGGAATGAAGGAATTATAGGCTATAATTGAGCTGTAAAGGAAATTTCTTTTATAAATACACTTATAGATTAAATAACCGACTATAAATATGGTACTATAACTCCATATTGAAAGGACATCGATGAATGTACTCGAAGAAGAATAGATGATGACCATGGATTAATTATGAATCGAAAGAATTTTATACCTTAATTAAATTGAAGAAAAATCACTTATAAGTGTACCTTTAGAATGAATGTTGAGTGTTAAAATGCCTAGAATTATCTCAATAAATTATGTGCTGTAAAATTCAATGATGATAGGGATGTATGAATCTCTTTATTATATACATGTATTGTGTATCAATATAATGTCTTTTCAAATCTTTTTGAGAATGATTCTTACACTATTGAATTAAAAAGATTATGTTCAAATATAATGTAAGACATAGTTATTGTGGATGTATTTGAAGATAAATAACAAGCAATGGCCATATATGAATTTAAAGAAAGAAGTGCTTAGATAATTTTGAAGGTGGGATGCTTATGATTTACTATCAAGGAGGAATGAATATATAATGTTTAATAATGGGAGATTGTGACTTACGATGAGCAATGCATGAAGATTGACGCAAAAAAATCAGAGCTGCGCTTTTACTTCTTCTCCTTCGGCAATGATACTCCCAGCTTCTCGAACAGGTCAGAATTACTCTCCTCTAAAATTGCTAGTATGAAAGATTGAATGATATTCAGGGTTCATATACTTTGATGAGGGGTTATGCGTCAAGAATTTTATCGATTGGTTGTAAATGCTTATTTTTCTGAAATCAAGGCGATGGCTTCGCAGGTATGCACTACTAGTTTGTAATCATGCTTTGAATTGTGAAAAAAGAGAAGTTAAACTTACTTGAATTAAAGAATCTTAACTGTGCTTAAGTTAGGGAGAGAAGAAAACCTTACATGACTTTGTTTATAAAAATATGAGATTATACTCTTAGCTATACTAAGTAAATGGCACTCTAGTATTTAATTATACTTTGGATTATGAGAAGAGAGGGGTTGCATGTAAGATTAGTTTAGTAATGGTTAAGGTATGTATTGAAGAACAAAATTGCGAAGGGAAAATTCTTATTTTGAAATTCGGACATTGTTTTGAACATATGATAGTTATACGTAATTATAGAAAAGGGAGAAGTTAGAATTGAACATTTTATCCCTTATGTTGAAATATATCAGTGTTTTCAGTATTTTCGTAAATGATATACTTATAGTTTTGTTGAATTGAAAGAATTTGTTGTAGACGATTTCAATTCCGGTTACCATTAGTGAGTCAAGAGAGAACTGTTGTGGGGATTACTACACTATGAAAGGTACGATTTAGTTATATTACCAATTATGCGGCTTATACTTATATGAGGGTAGAAAAGAAGAAATGAAATTTTATTATCGATTGTGGATGTATTGAAGAAATGAATGTGAAAAGAAAGTGAAAACTCACCATGGAAGCACATGAGACTTAACTTCAGGACGAAGTTTTAATAAGAGGGGGTGTATGTAATGCCCACCTCGGTACCTTAACTGTTTAGAATAATGAGGTACTAGTTTTGAAATGAATCGGCTAAGTAAAACATGAACCATTTGAATTTACTTTGAAAATGCTTGAACGACAATTATAGAAACTATTACTTTACTTAATAAATGAATGCTCGACTGATTGGGATAGAATGACTAAATGTTAGATATGCTCAACTCATTGAGATGGAATGACTGAATGCTAGATATACTCAACTGATTGAGATAAAATGACTGAATGTTAGATATGCTCGACTGATTGAAATAGGATGACTAAATGTTACATATGCTCAACTGATTGAGATAGAACGACTGAATGTTAGACATGCTCGACTGATTGAGATAGAATGACTAAATGTTAGATATGCTGAACTGATTGAGATATGATGATTGAATGTTACATATGCTCGACTGATTGAAATAGAATGATGAATGATAGATATGATTTACTAATTGAGAGAAAAGGATGAATGAAATATATGCTCGACTGACTGAGATATTATGATGGATGATGAAATATATCATAGTGCAGCGCTACTAATGTGTGCTTGAGTGTGTGTGTGTGCAGTGGCAGGTAAGATGATTTACCGACTGACCCACAATGGAATTATAGGGGTCGTAAGAACGGAAAAAACACATAGGGGTACGACGACTGACTGTCGACCCTGGATTAGCAATCCACACATGGGTGAAGTCGTTTCAGCTCACCCGGGGAAGCGTATGTCGTACGAGCAAGGCCATAATGATTTGGTCGCATAAAATGAGTTGAGGAGCGCACAATAAGGAGAGCCTTATCCCTCAACATCCCTTAGTATTCAAGGAGCGTAGTTGAGAGATCGCGGTAACGGATCCCGGTCACTACACAGTACTCCCCATAAGAAGGAAGAAATGAAACTGTCAGAAGGGCCTTCCGAAGAGGTACCTAGACAAGAACGAGAGGAAGAAAATTAATCAATGGCATAAATGAAAATTTCACATAAGATTTTTAAAAATACTTTATTTCATTTTGTTCTATTTTATTAATTTGAAAAATTCTATTCAAGATTTTATTTTTAATTGATTTCATTAATTTGAATTATTCATTTGAATTGATTTTATTAACTTGAAAAAGAATGGAAGAGATTGATTTTATTCAATATTAAATTTGATTAATTATGCTGATTGAAAAAGATTAATAATAAGAGAATTATTTTTATTCAAAGATTTTAATTTTATAGATTTTTTTTAATCATTTAGTAAAGATTCTATTTAATTGACTTTATTATTTTGAGAAAGAATTGAAATAGGTCATTAATAAAAGAATTGTTTCTCTTTTATTATTATTCAATATTTTACTTTAATTAAATTTTATTACTCATTTAAATTATTTTATAAAAGGAAATTTAAAAATAGATTATACTTTTAGTAAAAGGAATCATCTTTTAATTCAATCTTAATATTAGGAAAAGAAAGAAAAGTAGAAAGAAATAAGTCTAACTAAAAGATTGTAAGTAAACTAAATGAGAACCAAAAGAGAAGTAGAACTCTTCTACACCTAACTCCCACTGATCTACGGATTTAGGTGCACATTAAAGACATTAAGAAGACACATGTATTTGAGAATATTGGAAATTAAAATATTAAATTAAATTAAATATGTGCATAGACAAACACATGGCACACATGCTTTTGCTATATAATGAGGGAGGAGAAGGAGAGAAAGACATCTCTTAGTCCCTAATGTTGGATGGTCATCATAATCTCGGATGATGTTATGATCCTTGGAGTCGAGATTAGCCAGAACGGGGATTGGGAGATCCTTTCAGGAGGCTAGCTTGTGTGTTCTTATGGCCCCATTAGCTCGAGGGTTCGGGGTAAAGAAGAATAACCCCGATACGGTAGGGAGGTCAACCGAGGGGTCACTCGGTACTTCGTCAAGAAATTGGATTAGATCGTGCGGAAACAACTTTGAGGACTCCATCGATTCACTGGACCAACCGTCGAAAATAGGTTTGAAGTATTTATTTTATTTATGTTGCTGAATCTTTTTGAGAATGAATAAATCTGAGTATATAGCTTTATATATTGACTTTCATGTACTACAATAGATAGAACTAGATCTGTGGTTTCTATATCTTCTTCTAAAAAATCGTACTGGAAGTTTTTTTTGGGGAACCCGAAATGGGGGTCCCTACAGATCCCTCTTGATCTTTGTGTCCTGGATTACCTGTCTTTGAGCTTATATCCATCCTTGACCACTATGCATTCTTAAGTGTACACTAGTATCATCATGATGTCGTCCTCAAGATCTCATACATAATCATACATTCATTAGTATAATCTCAATACTATCAAAACAAAATAATCTTAAACATGTATAGCCATGAACAATTCAAACACAGATAATAAGCATTAGTATTCAAGGTTTTAGGGAAGACTTATTTTACTCATGCATATTCTTGTTTGACAATAGTACTCTTCTGGTTAGTCATATCATCAATCAAGGTAAGGGACATAATATGCATAAACCCTTGATTACTTAAATTTCTAACTTCATAAATAATCATTATTAATCATGCCATGTATACCTATATAAGAGATCCTAACACAAGGTAGGATTCTAACTTGATATAGGAAAACATACCTGGATTAGCATGTTAGCTAGTTATGTCTAACATACATGGATTAGCATGCTAGCTAGTTATGTCTAACATACTCGCATAATGTCTTCGTATTCTCTTCAATGACTTGTACTAGTAACCTGCATATCTCATAGGTTAACCATTACAGAACCAAGTTATACATACCTCGTACGTAGATATTCTATGTGATCCATGTTAATGGATGAATCTTTGTCCTCATGTCACCATGGTAATATGTTCTTGAAGTAGAACATAATTTGTCTTTCTTGATGTACCTTTCATGTTAGCGGACAACATCAACCTCATAAAACACCACAATGCATTAGCACAATCATAAGTGTCAAAACCCTAATCAATCAATATCTTCTATCATGCATTCATATTTTTATTAACATGACATAACAAGTCTAAAATTAATCAAGATTGTACTAATCTTAATGAAGACAAATATATCATAAACTTAATCATGAACAGATTTCAAAACATACCCGTAAGTCATACCTATTGAGTTTGCTTTTAATCTTCTTATGTAAGGCATTAGCCTGATTTACCTCTGGAACTTCTTCACTTATGCAGGTGACCAATTCATTCTCTTCTAGGATTAACCCAATACACTTGATTTGCAGAAACTAGATCTGGAGCTGGATTAGGGTTTGCCAGAAAAACCATAATATTCAAACTTCCAATTTCAAACTTCTAAAAGGATGGGAAGATGTGCCTTGATGAGCTAATCAACCTAGTATACTCAGAATTTGAAAAATGCAAAGTTTCACCCCTCAAATTTTCTTTACAATCTTCCGGATTCACTCGGGAGGACCCTGAATTAGGGTTTGAGTTTCCCGGAGCTTCACCCAACCAAATAGTATGATCCAAAGCTCTAAACTTTGATTTTTCCAAGGATCTTCTAGCTATGGTCATAGATTTAAAAAATTCCCATTTTTCAGAAGCCCTAATTTTTCACCTTTTCGATCAAAGTCCCGCACTAAGGTTTGATCAAGCCTGGCCTTCTGTCCAACCAAAAAATTTGATATTGGTCTCTAAATTTTGATTTTGATGAGGAGCATCCATTCGTGGTCTGCGATTACAAAAATTCCAACTTTCTCTGAAACCCTAAATTCCCGTAGCGATGAATGAAGGTGCTCAAAATCCAATTTTGTTTTGACAAAAATATGCACCTGATTGATTCTGTTGTAACTCTAAAATTTCAGATCTACAGGGTCTGAAAATTTCTCCTGTGGTAGCGCGACCTGTTATCTTTCAAACCCCAAAGGTCTGACCTCAAATGGATTATCTCAGAGATATTTATGCCAAGTGTCACAATGTTCCTTGTACGGAGTTCCACATGTCACTAGTTCAATTTCGACCTCTGAAAATTAGACCTATGAAATTACAGTCTGTTCCCTACCTTTCACATTTTACTAAATTTCATTTTTAGCTTTCTACCCCAAGTTGTGGCCTTTCTTCCTAGGCCACCTATTTATGACTGAGATCTGCAAGAGGTAGAAACCCTATGTTGTAGATATCATAAATATGAAAGTACATCGAATTAGAGGCTCTCCTTCGGATACAAGGTACATAAGGATCTTATCTTCGACCTGTAATATTTTCAGATCCTGAAACTTCACCAAAATGACTTTATAGTGAAAGTTCTACGATGACTGGTTCTTGATATATCAAGCCCTAGCTTCGCAAGTGCACCAAGTGTCAAAAATGCCATACCATGCCTTCTTTCAGGCTAGCTCTGATACCATGTTAGTTTTTCAGAAATTTCAATCTGATCTAGGATCTTAACTGAGACAATAACATGTAGATCATATCTACAGCATATCAATCATGGACACAATAATGCAAGCACACAAGAGACACAGAGTTTTATCAGGGAAAACCAAGAAAATGAAAAACCCCGCAACTTCCTCAAATATAGATAGAGCAATGATACAACCCAAGTACAAGAGATAGTCCTCCTAGCAGCATCTTCTCCTTCTCCACTAGTGTGCCACTCTCGAATGAGTGTGTGAGTGAGAAAATGAATGATCAAATAGAGTGCCTCCCACACTCTATTTATACTTGACTTGACTTACCTAATAACCTTTAATAGGTCGGCCTTAACTTAACCACATAACATAATGCTGATAGGGCCGACCCCCAATAGGGTGGTCTAATAACCCTTTAACCCACATGACATATATAGGGTTGACCCCAACAAGGTTGTCTAATAACCCATCAAGTATAATTTATGACACTTACAATATAAATTACGACACTTCTGTATAGAGGAATAATAACATCTCTATAGGAATACAAACACTTATGTATAGAGGAATAATAACATCTCTATAGGAATACAAACACTTATGTATAGAGGAATAATAACATCTCTATAGGAATACAATATACATATACGAAATACATTTTGAAGTTACAAATACATCAACACTCCCTCCTAACTAGGAAAGTATTTCTCTACACATGTCTTCTAGCACCAGTCTTCTTCTTTGGATCATCATCACTAGATCATCGACTTTGAATCATCGTCATCATCACTACTGCTGCTATCTCAATCAATCTTCAATCTACTCGTCATAGGAAGTTCCACAGAGCCAGTCATTTTTCATATTGGATGTAGGCCCACCACCTGTAGGTCTTCATCATCTATGCGAACGGTCTGATAGAGGTGGTCTCTCAGGACTTATTTATGTGCTGATGCAATATGTGACAAGAGCTTCCCAGGAACATTTATGTGCCTAAGCGCGACCGGCAATATTTCCCAGGACTTATTACATGCATCTCCTTCACAATACCTTTAAAGAGCATCCCAGGAACATTTATGTGCGGCAGCATGACCGACAACATCTCTAAATAGCATCTCACGACTTATTACGAGCACACAGCTCAACCTCTCGGATCTCTAGGACTGATTACATGTGAATGGAAAATACCTTTAAAGAGAATCCCAGGAACATTTATGTGTCACAGCACGATCGAAAAGATCTCTAAAGAGCATCCCAGGACTTATTACGAGAAGACAGCTCAACCTCTTGGATCTTCAAGATTGATTACATGTCTCCATAGCAATACCTTATCCCAAGACTGATTACGAGTACACAGCTCAACCTATTGGATCTATGAGGACTAATTACATGCTACTTGCACAACCTGCCACATATCATCTCTGACCTCCAAGTATCAACCTAATACTCATGATCCAACTGATCATCATCCTGATGCTCATGATCATACTGATCATCATCACACAGTACATCTTCCTGATGTACATCATCCAAAGTATCATCCAGATACTCATCATATGTGATCATCCTGGTCATCGTCACTGCACCGTCCTGATGCATATCATCTAGAGCATCGTATTGATAGTCATCATACGTGATTATCTTGATCATCGTCACTGCATCATCTTGATGCATATCATCTGGAGCAACATCCTGAAGCTCGTCATCTATGATCATCCTGATCATACAATGCATCCACCTGATGCATACCAAGTATCTACCTGATACATATCATGCATCTACCTGATGCATATCTCATACATGATCCACCTGATCATACAATGTATCCACCTGATACATATCATGCATCTAATTGATGCATATCACATACATGATCCAACTGATCATACCAAGCATCCAACATGATGCATATACATATACATGATCCAACTTATCATATCCAACATCCAACATGATGCATATATAGAGCAGTAACGAGAGCATCATCCTGATGCTCATCATCCAGCATTTACATCCATAGCCATGGGAAGGATCCTCCTCTCACCATGCTTGGAATGACTCCAACAGATGTGTCCATCACTTCTTCCTCGAAGTGTTGTCAATCTAAAGAACACCAAGCCTCTCTCTAAAGTACTCAAACTTCACTTTGGCTAGTGGTTTCGTCAATACATCTACAACCTACTCATCCATCGCAACATACAAGAGCTTCATTGTTCCTCTCTGCACCATATCCCTTATATAATGATATTTGATCTCAATGTGCTTCGACCTATCATGGAACACTGGATTCTCAGACAGCTTCACACAACTGTGGTTGTCACAAAAGATACCAGTAGCATCCAACGGGAGATCAAATAACTCAGACAGTAGCTTCCTCGGCCATACTACCTCATGAACTAGTCGAAGAAGCTGCGACATACTCTGCTTCGGCTATACTCAGTGCTACGCAGGACTGATTCCTACTAAACCAAGAGATCACACTTGATCCCATACTCAAACAACACCGAGAAGTGCTCTTCCTATCTGCAGCACTGCCGGCACAGTCCGAATCAACATAACCTTGCAGGTTAAACTTTTGATTCACATCATACTTGAGCCCATAATTAATTGTACCCTTCAGGTACCTCAGAATATGCTTTACAGTAACTAGGTGAACACCTATGGTATACGTCAGGAACTAGCTCAATGTGTTCACAGCAAAGCAAATATCTCTCATGTTCATCAGGTACATCAAGGACACAATCATCTGACGATACACTGTGACATCAACTTGCTCAGATGAAGAATCACATAGAAGCTTTAGGTTCGATGCCATAGGTATGGCCATGACCTTGCAGTCCATCATCCCGAACCTCTTCAGGATCTCTACTGCATACTTCCCTTGTTTAAGGAATATTCCATCTGCACTATGCCACACCTCCATGCCTAGAAAATAGTGCATTATCCCTAAGTCCTTCATCTCGAACTCGGCAGGAATATTCCTCTTTGTATCGGAAATCAATCTATCGTCACCTGTAACAAACAGGTCATCCACATACAGAAGTAGTATCACTGGATTTCCTTCCTCAACCTTGTAGTACAGGTTGGAATCCGCTTTACTCTTGGTAAAGCCAAAACTTGATAGAAAGTTGTCTATCCTACCATACCAAGTCCTAGGAGCTTGCTTCAAGCCATACAAGGCTTTCTTCAATATACACACATATGACTCCCTCTCATGTATCTCAAAACCAAGTGGCTGCTCCATATGCACTTGCTCCTTGACTACACCATTCAGGAAAGCTGTCTTGACATCCATCTAGTGTATCTTCCATTTCATCACTGCAGCCAGAGCAAGTACTATTCTGATGGAAGTGTATTTGTCTACAGGAACAAAAGTCTCTTCATAGTCTATTCCATTTTTTCTAGGAGAAGCCACGAGCTACAAATCTCGCTTTGTATTTCTCTATGCTTGCATTTGTAGCATGCTTGATCTTTGGAAGTCACAACGGACTTCCCATCTGGTCTTGGGACCACATCCCGAACATATTTCTTCATGATCGACGGATCATGGTATTCTTCCATTACTTCATCCCGGATCCTGGGAACTTCAATATCTTCAATAGACAGCTTTGTTGCTGGAAAAAATGTTGTAGTCCTTCTTTTGTAGGTGATGGTATACGATCTTTCCTACAAAGCAAGTTAAATTGCATGATTAAAAACATCTCATAGTTTTCAGAACAAATTCTTACACATGAAGAAATATGTCATATAGCCATGCAATTATTTTACCGAATGCTTTAATACAACATTTATCCATACCTAGTATCTTTCTAGATGCCTTGCAATCTCTACCAGAACATTGTTAAGAGTGTGCACAACTCCTAGCATATCAGCAAAGAGGTCTCATTCTAGATAAGTAGCAATGGAATGTTGTACAGTGCCATAGGACACTTACCCATTACATGCGTAATAGTAGTATACTGTTCATTAATGCAATTATTCTAATATGCATAATACACAACCTAAGTCTAGTAACATAAGCATATACATCATTGAACAATATTATTTAAACAATCAAATAGACAAGAAATGACAATTCAAATACTTATCTTTGTTTGTTGTTGGGTGGACTCCCTCTCAATCTTTGCTTCCTTGCAGGAACTACTGGAGTGGGATCCCTCTTGATCTTTGCGTCCTGGATTACCTATCTTTGAGCTTATATCCATCCTTGACCACTATGCATGCTTAAGTGTACACTAGTATCATCATGATGTCATCCTCAAGATCTCATACATTCATTAGTATAATCTCAATAGTATCAAAACAAAATAATCTTAAACATGTATAGTCATGAACATTTCAAACACATATAATAAGCATTATTATTCAACGTTTCAAGGAAGACTTCTTTTACTCATGCATATTCTTATTTGACCATAGGACTCTTCTGGTTAGTCATATCATCAATCAAGGTAAGGGACATAATATGCATAAACCCTTGATTACTTAAATTTCAAACTTCATAAATAATCATTATTAATCATGCCATGTATACTTATATAAGTGATCCTAACACAAGATAGGATTCTAACTTGATATAGAAAAACATACCTGGATTAGCATGCTAGCTAGGTGGTGAGCTCCTAATGTGGATGCCTAATGAGGGCAGGTATACCAAGAGCCTACTTTAAATGTCAGCCCGGGGAACGTACAAACTTTAGAGATGCATGCACCATCTGTGCTCTTATAGGATAATCTCTTGTCACAGTTGGATGTCGGTATCGATGTTCTAAAGATTGTCTACTAAATATGAAAACTGGTTATACTATGGAATTAAATACTGGAAAGCAATAAATCTAATTAAAAGAATTAAAGTGCTGAAAGTAGTAAATGTGTTCTAAGAAATAAAAGGTACCAAAAGAAGTAAATCTATTCTAAGAAATAAAGCAATAAATCTATCTTAAATAATCAAAATGCAGAGAGTAAAGGGAACTATCTTATAAAATTACTTAATGCATAATAACAAATTTAAAAATGAACATGCCATAATAGATCTATTCTAAGATTGGGGGAAAACAAGGTCTATAGTTAATTTATGCCTAAAACCAGAATTCTAATCTAAACCATTTTAAATCCCAAGACTAAAATTGAAGTGCAATCGTTTCAAGCTATCCATCTACTACTAAAGAAATTGATCACGATGAGAAACAGTCAAATACCTCAGATATACACCATGGTATTGAAAGCAAAGCTGATACACATGCAATCATTGATTCAAATATGCATTTAAAGAAAGAACCTACAGGACTACTAAAATTGTTTTGCTGTACTACAGAATGTATTATAAACTACTACAAAAATAATAAATCATTGAAATGCTCCCATATGTAATAGAACTATTCATCAATGCAAAATGCATACTTGGAAAAATACCTGCAAATAGGAATCTCTTGACCTACGTTTTGGAGGGGCCCTCCCCAACCCGTACTCAGGAGAGAATAAAAACTTAGAAATGTTGGCTAGGATTAATCATCAATCTCTTAATTAAAATATAGAATCCATGTCAAAACAAAGGTCTGTACTTCGCAGTATCGATAGGGTAGAAAACGTTAAAACAATGTTTTTCTCAAAATAACAGTCGGGGCCTCTCGCTACCCGAGAGGTCCATATTTATATGATTTAATGCTGATCCTAATTGATTGTCAAAATGCCGATTCTTCTTGAAAGTGGGAGTGCGTCCTCTATAAATCAGGAAACAGGGCACAGAGCTTGGTGATCCTTTAGTCTTCTACACGTCCATCCTTGAATGACCCTGAACCTGCTCAATCACGCTTGGTTTCCATATAATTAGTTTATTTGATACGCATTCTAACATCCAAGAATAATCATAAAACAATTCCATTAAATAATTAAAGTAAAACATTTTCCCCCACAAATGAGTATGTTTCATCACCATTGCTTGAGTTTAGCTGCTAGAAAAAGGGTTATCAAATACCTGAAAACTTGACTCATCATTCTCTCCCACACTTGAAGGATTCACCCATCCTTGGGTGACTTATTTGATTCATCGATGACCTCCCTAATGTCCCATGCTACCACCCTAGGGATCCTTGCCTGCCTGTGATACCCAAAGTTCTGATCCTCCCTGGTCCATGTCCTCCTTTCTTCCTCTTCATTTATCTTTTCCTTGATGACTGGGGAAAGAAAGAATGGGGGATTTAGTCTCATCCCAATCAATCTGATTTGGTTCCTTGCAAAGGATTCTTTGTAGAGTGTGGCTTTGAAAAGGGCATCATCAAGCCTAAGGGGAGAGTGGAGTTCTCTCCTCTTCATATCGTTTGCCACTCTGCTCCATCTTTCCTTAATGGACTCATTAACTTCCTTCTGCGTGCTGCGGAGTGTAATGTCAAAATAATTCACGGCCTCCTATTGTTTTGAGAGGAGAATGGGTATCAGTTCCTCGTCCCGACTGAGTATCCTGTGGTTATAGATTATTCCCTCAGGGTGATTTGGCTCAGGTCTGATCGTCAATGGGGTTTCCCATTTGTATGCGACATAGAGATGGTAGTCCTGTGCTCGCTCTATTTCGTGGTTCATCCACGAACATAATGCCCTCAACTGAAAATCGCCCACATATGGGTTTGGTGACCAGTTGGGCAAGCCACAAACCATGAAGTTATGCAAAAAGAACTCACTTAATTTGTCCGAAAAGAATGCCTATGGTAGCCCGACCTGTTATCTTTCCAACCCCACAGGTCTGACCTCAAATGGATTATCTAAGAGAGAGTTATGCCAAGTGTTGCAACGTGACCTGTTTATGGGATAAAACAAGAGAGCGAACTTGTACGGAGTTCCACGTGTCACTAGTTCAATTTCGGCCTCTGAAAATCAGACCTGTGAAATTACAGTCTGTGCCCTACCTTTCTCATTTTACTAAATTTCATTTGGAGCTTCCTAGCCCAAGTTGTGACCTTTTTTCCTAGGTCACCTGTTTATGACTGAGATCTGCAAGAGTCACCTATTTGTGACTAAGATCTGCAAGAGGCAGAAACCCTATATTGTACAGATCATAAATCTGAAAGTACAACGAATTAGAGGCTCTCCTTTGGATACAAGGTACATGGGGATCTTATATTTGACCTGTAATATTTTCAGATTCTGAAACTTCACCAAAATGACTTTATAGTGAAAGTGCTACGATGACTGCTTCTTGCTATATCAAGCCCTAACTTCACAAGTGCAACAAGTGTCAAAAATGCCATACCATGCCTTCTTTCAGGCTAGATCTGATACCACGTTAGTTTTTTAGAAATTTCAATCTGATCTAGGATCTTAACTGAGACAATAACATGTACATCATATCTATAGCATATCAATCATGGACACAATAATGCAAGCACACAAGAGACACAAAGTTTTATCGGGGAAAACCAAGAAGGTGAAAAACCCCGCAACTTCCTTAGAGATAGATAGAGCAATGATACAACCCAAGTACAAGAGATAGTCCTCCTAGCAATAGCTTCTCCTTCTCCACTAGTGTGCCACTCTCGAATGAGTGTGTGAGTGATAAAATGAATGATCAAATAGAGTGCCTCCCGCACTCTATTTATACTTGACTTGAATTGCCTAATAACCTTTACTAGGTTGGCCTTAACTTAACCACATAACATAATTCTTACAGGGCCGACCCCCAATAGGGTGGTCTAATAACCCTTTAACCCACATGAATTATACACGGCCAACCCCACCAAGGTTGTCTAATAACCCATCAAATATAAGTTACGACAATTACAATATAAATGATGACACTTCCATATAGAGGAATAATAACATCTCTATAGGAATACAAACACTTCCGTATAGAGGAATAATAACATATCTATAGCAATACAATATACATATATGAAATACATTCTGAAGTTACAAATACATCAACACGCCCTCTTAACTAGGAAAGTATTTCTCTAAATAGGTCTTCTAGCACAAGTCTTCTAATCTAGCTCATCGTCACTCGATCATCGACATTGAATCATCGTCATCATCCCTATTGTTGCTATCTCAATCAGTCTCCGATCTACTCATCATAAGAAGTTCCACAGAGCCAGCCCTTTTTCATACTGGATGTAGGCCCACCACCTGTAGTTCTTCATCATTTGTGCGAACGGTCTGACATAGGTGGTCTCTCAGGACTGATTTATCTGTTGATGCAATACCTGACAAGAGCTTCCGAGGAACATTTATGTGCCTAAGCATGACCGGCAAGATCTCCCAGGACTGATTACATGCATCCCCTTCACAATACCTTTAAAGAGCATCCTAGGAACGTTTATGTGCGGCAGCATGACCGACAACATCTCTAAATAGCATCCCAGGACTTATTACGAGCACACAGCTCAACCTCTTGTATCTCCAAGATTGATTACATGTGAATAGAAAATACCTGTAAAGAGCATCCCATGAACATTTATGTGTCACCGCACGACCGGAAATATCTCTAAAGAGCATCCCAGGACTTATTACGAGCACACATCTCAACCTCTCGGATCTCTAGGATTGATTACATGTCTCCATAGCAATACCTTATCCTAAGACTGATTACGAGCACACAACTCAACCTATCGTATCTCTGAGGACTGATTACATGCTGCTTGCACAACCTGCCACATAACATCTCTGACCTCCAGGTATCAACCTAATGCTAATGACCCAACTGATCATCATTGCATGAAGCATCATCCTGATGCTCATGATCATACTGATCATCATCACATAGTACAACTTCCTGATGTACATCATCCAAAGTATCATCCTGATACTCATCATATGTGATCATCCTGATCATCGTCACTACACCGTCTTGATTCATATCATCTAGAGCATCGTACTGATACTCATCATATGTGATTATCCTGATCATCGTCACTGCATCATATTGATGCATATCATCTGGAGCAACATACTGAAGCTTGTCATCTATGATCATCCCGATCATACAATGCAGCCACCTGATGCATACCAAGTATCTACATGATACATATCATGCATCTACTTGATGCATATCTCATACATGATCCACCTAATCATACAATGTATCCACCTGATACATATCATGCATCTAATTGATGCATATCACATACATGATCAAACTGATCATACCAAGCATCCAACATGATGCATATACATATACATTATCCAACTGAGCATATCCAACATCCAACATGATGCATATACAGAGCAGTAACTGGAGCATCGTCCTGATGCTCATCATCCAGCATTTACATCCATAGCCATGGGAAGGATCCTCCTCTCACCATGCTTGGAATGGATCCAGTAGATGTGTCCATCACTTCTTCCTCGAAGTGTCGTCAATCTAAAGAACACAAAGCCTCTCTTTGAAGTACTCAAGCTTCACTCTGGCTAGTGGTTTCGTCAATACATCTGCAACCTACTCATCCGTCGCAACATACAGGAGATTTACTGGTCCACTCTGCACCATATCCCTAATATAATGATATTTGATCTCAATGTGCTTCGACCTGTCATGGAACACTGGATTCTTATACAGCTTCACACAACTCTGGTTGTCACAAAAGATACCAGTAACATCCAATGGGAGATCCAATAACTTAGATAGTAGCTTCCTTGGCCATACTGCCTCACAACTAGCCGAACAAGCTACGACATATTCTGCTTCAACTGTACTCAGTGCTACGCACGACTGATTCCTACTAAACCAAGAGATCACACCTGATCCCATACTGAAACAGTACCCAGAAGTGCTCTTCCTATCTGCAGCAATTCCTGCCCAGTTCGAATCAACATAACCTTGCAGGTTAAACTTTTGATTCGCATCATACTTGATCCCATAATCAATTGTACCCTTCACGTACCTCAGAATATGCTTTACAGCAACTAGGTGAACAACTCTGGTACACGTCAGGAACTAGCTCAATGTGTTCACAGCAAAGCAAATATCTGGTCTCGTGTTCGTCAAGTACATCAAGGACCCAATCATCTGACGATACACTATGACATCAACCGACTCAGATGAAGCATCACACAGAAGCTTCAGGTTCGATGCCATAGGTGTGGCCATGGGCTTGCAGTCCATCATCCAAAACCTCTTCAGGATCTCTACTGCATACTTCCCTTGTCCAAGGAATATTTCATCTGCACTATGCCACACCTCCATGCCTAGAAAATAGTGCATTATCCCTAAGTCCTTCATCTCGAACTCGACGGCAAGATTCCTCTTCGTATTAGCAATCAATCTATCCTCACCTGTAACAAACAGGTCATCCATATACATAAGTAGTATCACTAGATTTCCTTCCTCAACCTTGTAGTAAAGGTTGGAAACCGCTTTACTCTTGGTAAAGCCAAAACTTGATAGAAAACCGTCTATCCTACCATACCAAGTCCTAGGAGCTTGCTTCAAGCCATACAAGGCTTTCTTCAATCTACACACATATGACTCCCTATCATGTGTCTCAAAACCAAGTGGCTGCTCGACATGCAATTCCTCTTTGACTACACCATTCAAGAAAGCTATCTTGACATCCATCTAGTGTATCTTCCATTTCATCACTCCAGCTAGAGCAAGTACTAATATGATGGAAGTGTATCTGTCTACAGGAACAAAAGTCTCTTCATAGTCTATTTCGTTTTTCTGGGAGAAGCCATGAGCTACAAATATCGCTTTGTATTTCTCTATGCTGCCATCTGCGGCATGCTTGATCTTTGGAAGTCACAACAGAGTTCCCATCTGGTCTTGGGACCACATCCCAAACATATTTCTTCATGATCAACAGATCATGCTATTCTTCCATTACTTCATCCCGGTTCCTGGGAGCTTCAATATCTTCAATAGATAGCTTTGTTGCTGGAACAAATGTTGTAGTCCTTCTTTTGTAGGTAATTTTATACAATCTTTCCTACAAAGCAAGTTAAATTGCATGATTAAAAACATCTCATAGTTTTCAGAACAAATTCTTACACATAAAGAAATATGTCAGACAACCATGCAATTATTTTACCCAATGCTTCAACACAATATTTATCCATATCCCGTAACTTTCTAAGAGTGTGCACAACTCCAAGCATATCAGCAAAGAGGTTTCATTCTAGATAAGTAGCAAGGGAGTGTTGTACAGTGCCATAGGCCACTTACCCATTACATTGCGTATTAGTAGTATACTGTTCATTAATGCAATTATTCTAATATGCATAATACACAACCTAAGTCTAGTAACATAAGCATATACATCATTGAACAATATTATTTAAACAATCAAATATACAAGAAATGACAATTCAAATACTTATCTTTGTTTGTTGTTGGGTGGACTCCCTCTCAAACTTTGATTCCTTGTAGGAACTACTAGAGTGGGATCCCTCTTGATCTTTGCATCTTGGATTAGCTGTCTTTGAGCTTATATCCATCCTTGACCACTATGCATTCTTAAGTGTACACTAGTATCATCATGATGTCGTCCTCAAGATCTCATACATAATCATACATTCATTAGTATAATCTCAATACTATAAAAACAAAATAATCTTAAACATGTATAGTCATGAACATTTCAAACACAGATAATAAGCATTAGTATTCAAGGTTTCAGGGAAGACTTATTTTACTCATGCATATTCTTATTTGACCATAGAACTCTTCTGGTTAGTCATATCATCAATCAAGGTAAGGGACATAATATGCATAAACCCTTGATTACTTAAATTTCTAACTTCATAAATATCCATTATTAATCATGCCATGTATACTTATATAAGAGATCCTAACACAAGATAGGATTCTAACTTGATAGAGGAAAACATACCTGGATTAGCATGCTAGCTAGTTATGTCTAACATACCCGCATAATGTCTTCTTGTTCTCTTCAATGACTTGTGCTAGTAACCTGCATATCTCATAGCTTAACCATTATAGAACCAAGTTATACATACCTTATAAGTAGATCTTCTATGTGATCCATAACAATGGATGAATCTTTGTCTTCATGTCACCATGGTCATATGTGCTTGAACTATAACATGATTTGTATTTCTTGATGTACCTTTCATGTTAGCAGACAACATCAACCTCATACAACACCACAATGCATTAGTACAATCATAATTGTCAAAACCCTAATCAATGAATATCTTCTATCATGCATTCATATTTTTATTAAGGTGATACGACAAGTCTAATATTAATCAAGACTGTACTAATCTTAATGAAGACAAACATATCATAAACTTAACCATGAACAGATTTTGAAACATACCCGTAAGTCATACCTGTCGAGTTTGCTTGTAAGCTTCTTATGTAAGGCCTTAACCTCATATCCCTCTGGAACTTCTTCACTTATGCAGGTGACCAATCCATTCTCTTCTAGGATTAACCCAATACACTTGATTTCTAGAAACTGGATTTGGAGCTCTTTTACGGTTTGTTAGAGAAACCATAAAATTCAAACTTTTGAAAGGATAGGAAGATGCACCTTGATGAGCGGATCAACCTAGTATACTCAGAATTTGAAAACTGCAAAGTTTAACCCCTCAAATTTGCTTTACAATCTTTTGGATTCACTTGGGAGGACCCTGAATTAGAGTTTGAGTTTCCCGGAGCTTCACCCAATCAAATAGTTTGATCCAAAACTCTAAACTTTGATTTTTCCAAGGAGCTTCCAGCTATGGTCATAGATTTCAAAAATTCCCATTTTTGCAGAAGCCCTAATTTTTCACCTTTTCGATCAAAGTCCCGCACTAGGGTTTGATCAAGCCCAGCCTTCTGCCCAACCAAAAAATTTGATCTTGGTCTCTAAATTTTTATTTTGATGAGGAGCATCCAGCCATGGTCTCTGATTAAAAAAATTCCATATTTCTCCAAAACCCTAAATTCCTTGAGCCATGAAAGAAGGTGCTCAAAATCCAATTCTATTTTGACAAAAATATGCACCTGATTGATTCTTTTGTAACTCCGAATTTGATATCTACAGAATCGGAAAATTATGATTGTGGTAGCCCGACCTGTTATCTTTTCAACCCTATAGGTCTGACCTCAAATGGATTATCTAAGAGAGAGTTATGCCAAGTGTCGCAACGTGACCTGTTTATGGGATAAAACAGGAGAGCGAACTTGTATAGAGTTACACGTGTCACTGGTTCAATTTCGGCCTCTAAAAATCGGACCTGTGAAAGTACAGTCCATGCCCTACCTTCCACATTTTACTAAATTTGATTTGGAGATTCCTAGCCCAAGTTGTGACCTTTTTTCCTAGGTCACCTATTTATGACTGAGATCTGGAAGAGGAAGAAACCCTATATTATACGATCATAAATCTGAAAGTACAATGAATTAGAGGCTCTCCTTTGGACACAAGGTACATGGGGATCTTATCTTAGACCTGTAATATTTTCAAATCCTGAAACTTCACCAAAATGACTTTATAGCGAAAGTGATACGATGACTGGTTCTTGCTATATCAAGACCTAGCTTCGCAAATGCAACAAGTATAAAAAATGTCATACCATGCCTTCTTTCAGGCTAGCTCTGATACCATGTTAGTTTTTCAGAAATTTCAATCTGATCTAGGATCTTAGTTGAGAGAATAGCATGTACAGCATATCAATCATGGACACAATAATGCAAGCACACAAGAGACAGAGAGTTTCACCAGGGAAAAACAAGAAGGTGAAAAACCCCGCAACTTCCTTAGAGATAGATAAAGCAATGAAACAACCCAAGTACAAGAGATAGTCCTCCTAGCGGCAGCTTCTCCTTCTCCACTTGTTCGCCACTCTCCAATGAGTGTGTGAGTGAGAAAATTAATGATCAAATAGAGTGCCTCCCGCATTCTATTTATACTTGACTTGACTTGCCTAATAACCTTTACTAGGTCGGCCTTAACTTAACCACATAACATAATGTTGACAGGGCCAAACCCCAATAGGGTGGTCTAATAACCCTTTAACCCACATGACTTATACAAGGCCGACCCCAACAGGGTTCTCTAATAACCCATCAAGTATAAGTTACGACACTTACAATATAAATGACGACACTTCCGTATAGAGGAATAATAACATCTCTATAGGAATACAAACACTTATGTATAGAGGAATAATAACATCTCTATAGGAATACAATATACATATATGAAATACATTCCGAAGTTACAAATACATCAACACTCCCTCTTAACTAGGAAGGTATTTCTCTACACAGTTCTTCTAGCACAATTCTTCTTCTCTAGATCATCAGCACTGGATCATCGACATTGAATCATCGTCATCGTCACTACTGCTGCTATCTCAATCAATCTTCGATCTACTCGTCATAGGAAGTTCTACAGAGATAGTCCTTTTTCATACTGGATATAGGCCCACAACCTGTAGGTCTTCATCATCTGTGCGAACGGTCTGATAGACGTGGTCTCTCAGGACTGATTTATGTGTTGATGCAATATGTGACAAGAGATTCCCAGGAACATTTATGTGCCTAAGGATGACCGGCAAGATATCCCAGTACTGATTACATGCATCCCCTTCACAATACCTTTAAAGAGCATCCCAGGAACAATTATGTGCCACAACACAACCGACAAGATCTCTAAATAGCATCCCAAGACTTATTACGAGCACACAGCTCAACCTCTCAGATCTCTAGGACTGATTACATGTGAATAGATAATACCTTTAAAGAGCATCCTAGGAACATTTATATGTCGCAGTACGACCCGAAAGATCTCTAAAGAGCATCCCAGGACTTATTACGAGCACACAGCTCAACCTCTCCGATCTCCAGGATTGATTACATGTCTCCATAGCAATACCTCATCCCAAGACTGATTACGATCAGACAGCTCAACCTATCTAATCTCTGAGGGCTGATTACATGCTAATTGTACAACCTGCCACATATCATCTCTGACCTCCAAGTATCAACCTAATACTCATGATCCAACTGATCATCACTGCACAAAGCATCATCCTAATGCTCATGATCATACTGATCATCATCACACAGTACATCTTCCTGATGTACATCATCCAGAGTATCATCCTAATACTCATCATATGTGATCATCCTGATCATCGTCACTGCACCGTCTTGGTGCACATCATTTAGAGCATCATATTGATACTCATCATACATGATCATCCTGATCATCGTCACTGCATCGTCCTGATGCATATCATCTGGAGCAACATCCTAAATCTCATCATCTATGATCATCCTGATCATACAATGCATCCACCTGATGCATACCAAGTATCTACCCGATACATATCATGCATCTACCTGATGCATATCTCATACATGATCCACTTGATCATACAATGTATCCACCTAATACATATCATGCATCTAATTGATGCATATCACATACATGATCCAACTGATCATACCAAGCATCCAACATGATGCATATACATAAACATGATCTAACTGATCATATCCAACATCCAACATGATGCATATACAGAGAAGTAACTGGAGCATCGTCCTGACGCTCATCATCCAACATTTACATCCATAGCCATGGGAAGGATCCTCCTCTTTCCATGCTTGGAATGGCTCAGCAGATGTGTCCATCACTTCTTCCTCGAAGTGTCGTCAATCTAAAGAACACCAAGCCTCTCTCTGAAGTACTCGAACTTCACTCTGGCTAGTGGTTTCGTCAATAGCTCTGCAACCTTCTCATCTGTCTCAACATACAAGAGATTTACTGGTCCTCTCTGCACCATATCCCTGATATAATGATATTTGATCTCAATGTTCTTTGAACTGTCATGGAACACTGGATTCTCAAACAGCTTCACACAACTCTGGTTGTCACAAAAGATACCAATAGCATCCAACGGGAGATCAACTAACTCAGACAGTAGCTTCCTCGGCCATATTGCCTCATAACTAGCTGAACAAGCTGCGACATACTATGCTTCGGCTGTACTCAGTGCTACGCAGGACTGATTCCTAGTAAACCAAGAGATCACACTTGATCCCATATTGAAACAACACCCAAAAGTGCTCTTCCTATCTGCAGCACTGCCTCCCTAGTCCGAATCAACACATGGTAGGATTCTAACTTGATATAGGAAAACATACCTGGATTAGCATGCTAGCTAGTTATGTCTAACATACCCGCATAATGTCTTCTTGTTCTCTTCAATGACTTGTGCTAGTAACCTGCATATCTCATAGGTTAGCCATTATAGAACCAAGTTATACATACCTCGTAAGTAGATCTTCTCTGTGATCCATGACAATGGATGAAACTTTGTCTTCATGTCACCATGGTCATATGTTCTTGAACTAGAACATGATTTGTCTTTCTTGATGTACCTTTCATGTTAGTGGACAAAATCAACCTCATACAACACCACAATGCATTAGTACAATGATAAGTGTCAAAACCCTAATCAAGGAATATCTTCTATCATGCATTCATATTTTTATTAAGGTGATACGACAAGTCTAAAATTAATTAAGATCGTACTAATCTTAATGAAGTCAAACATATCATAAACTTAATCATAAACAGATTTCGAAACATACCCATAAGTCATATCTATCGAGTTTGCTTGTAATCTTCTTATGTAAGACCTTAGTTTCATCTCCCTCTGGAACTTCTTCACTTATGCAGGTGACCAATCCATTCTCTTCTAGGATTAACCCAATACACTTGATTTGCAGAAACTGGATCTAGACCTGGATTAGTGTTTATCAGAGAAACCATAAAATTAAAACTTTGAATTTCAAACTTCTGAAAGGATAGAAAGATGCACGTTGATAAGTTGATCAACCTAGTATACTCAGAATTTGAAAACTGCAAAGTTTCACCCCTGAAATTTGCTTTACAATCTTCTGGATTCACTCGGGAGGACCCTGAATTAGGGTTTGAGTTTCCCGGAGCTTCACCCAACCAAATAGTTTGATCCAAAGCTCTAAACTTCATTTTTTCCAAGGAGCTTCCAGCTATGGTCACAGATTTAAAAAATTCCCATTTTTGCAAAAGCCCTAATTTTTCACCTTTTCGATCAAAGTCCCGAACTAGGGTTTGATCAAACCCGACCTTCTTCCCAACCAAAAAATTTGATCTTGGTCTCTAAATTTCGATTTTGATGAGGATCAGCAGCTGTGGTCTCCGATTACAAAAATTCCAACTTTCTCCAAAACCTTAAATTCCCGGAGCCATGAATGAAGGTGCTCAAAATCCAATTTTGTTTTGACAGAAATATGCACCTTATTGATTATGTTGTAACTCTGAAATTTCAGATCTACAGGGTTTGAAAATTTTGCTTGTGGTATCCCAACCTGTTATCTTTCGAAATCCACAAGTCTGACCTCAAATGGATTCTCTCAGAGAGCGTTATGCCAATTGTCGCAACGTGACCTATTTATGGGATAAAACAGGAGAGCAAACTTGTACGGAGTGCCACGTGTCACATGTTCAATTTCGGCCTCTTAAAATCAAATCTGTGAAAGTACAGTCTGTGCCTTACTTGCTACATTTTACAGAATTTCATTTGTAGCTTCCTAGCCCAAGTTGTGACCTTTTTTCCTTGGTCACCTGTTTATGACTGAGATCTGGAAGAGGCAGAAACCCTATATTGTACAGATCGTAAATCTAAAAGTACAACGTCTTAAATGCTCTTCTTTGGACACAAGGTACACGGGGATCTTATCTTTGACCTATAATATTTTTAGATCCTGAAACTTCTCCAAAATGACTTTATAGCGAAAGTGCTACGATGAATGGTTTTTGCTATATCAAGCCCTAGCTTCACAAGTGCAACAAGTGTCATAAATGCCATACCATGCCTTCTTTCAGGCTAGCTCTGATACCATGTTAGTTTTTCAGAAATTTCAATCTGATCTAGGATCTTCACTGATAGAATAACATGTACAACATATCTACAACATATCAATTATGGACACAATAATGCAAGCACACAAGAGACACAGAGTTTCACCTGGGAAAACCAAGAAGGTGAAAAACCACGCAACTTCCTCAAAGATAGATAGAGAAATGACACAACCCAAGTACAAGAGATAGTCCTCCTATCATCATCTTCTCCTCCTCTACTAGGGTGCCACTCTCCAATGAGTGTGTGAGTGAGAAAATGAATGATCAAATAGAGTGCCTCCCGCACTCTAGTTATACTTTACCTTACTTGCCTAATAACCTTTACTAGGTCGGCCTTAACTTAACCACATAACATAATGTTGACAGAGCCAACCCCCAATAGGGTGGTCTAATAACCCTTTATCCCACATGACTTATACAGGGCCGACCCCAACAAGGTGATCTAATAACCCATTGAGTATAAGTTACAGCACTTACAATATAAATGACGACACTTCCGTCTAGAGGAATAATAATATCTCTATAGGAATACAATATACATATATGAAATGCATTCTGAAGTTACAAATACATCAACATCGACCAAGAGAAAAGTTGTGAAGTAGTGGTGGAGTGCCCCATAGAATTGAATGGACTCCACACAAATGCAAATTTAAATGTACTACCATTAGGATCTTACGATGTCTTAATTTGGCTTGATTGGTTGGAAAAGCATAGGGCCAAGTTGGACTGTTATGAGAAAGCACTCGAATGTATTGATGAAGAGGGAAGACCAAGATTGGTAAGAGGAATTCCCAAGCAAGTTTCAGTAAGACAGATTTTGACCTTATAGTTGAAAAAGTTTTATAAGAAAGGTTCTCAATTATATGCAGTTCATATATAAGATCCGTCAGAGGACAAAGGACCAAGGATAGAAGACTTCCCATCGTTGCAAGAATTCCAAGATGTGTTTCTGGATGAAGTTCTGGGACTACCACCAAAGAGAGATATTGATTTTACCATCGATCTTGTCTCAGGGGCACCACCAAATTCCAAATCTTCTTATAGAATGAGCACACCGGAATTGGTAGAGTTGAAGATGCAGCTACAAGAGTTAATGGACAAGAGGTACATCAGGCCTAGTGTGTCTCCTTGGGGAGCACCAGTGTTATTTGTTAAGAAGAAGGATGGGACTTTAAGGTTGTGTATTGATTACATGCAACTTAATAAAGTGACAGTCAAGAACAAGTATCCATTGCCAAGGATTGATGACTTTGATCAGATGAAGGAAGCTAAGGTGTTTTCAAAGATTGACTTGAGGTCTGGCTAAAATCAAGTGAGGATTAAGGAGGAAGACATTTGCAAGACGACTTTCAGAACTATGTATGGTCACTATGAGTTCACTATGGTGCCATTTGGTCTTACCAATGCACCTGCTACATTCATGTGTATCATGAATAGTGTCTTCAACAAATATTTGGATACGTTTGTGATTGTGTTCTTGGATGACATTCTTGTCTATTCAAGGAATGAAGAAGAACATGAGGAACATCTAAGGATGGTGTTGCAAGTCCTTAGATAACACCAGCTATATGCAAAGTTAAGCAAGTGTGAATTTTATCAAAAGACGGTGCAGTATTTGGGTCATATCATCTTCGAAGAAGGAATTATAGTTGATCCAGAGAAGATTAATGCCATCATGGATTGGTATACTCCCAAGAATGTTTCAGATGCTAGATCTTTTATGGGTCTTGCTAGTTACTACAGAAGGTTTATTGAAGGCTTCTCCAAGATATCTCATCCAATCACTTCATTGCAAAGGAAGAATATCAAGTTTGTATGGTCTGGAAAATGTGAAAAAAGTTTTCAGTAGTTAAAGGAGTTACTTACCAGCACTTCTGTTCTGAAGATAGCATATCCAAATAAGGATTTTGTAGTGTGCACAGATGCTTGCATTGAAGGGCTAGGTGGAGTGTTCATGCAAAAATGATTTTTTATTTGCTATGAGTCAAGGAAATTAAAAGAGCATGAAAATATTTATGCCACACATGATATAGAATTAGCAACCATAGTACATGCTCTCAAGATGTGGAGACATTATTTGTTGGGAAGGAGATTCGAGCTTAGAATGGACCACATGAGATTGAAGTATTTGTTTGACCAACCAAACTTGAATGCTAGGCCAACTGGATGGATGGAGATTCTTTGTGAATTTGATTTTGAAATTTAGCATGTAAAAGGGAAGGAGAATAAGGTTGAAGATGCTCTTAGCAAAAAATTTCATGTTGCAGCAGTAAGTATATGCAAATTAGATTTTAAGACGAGGGTTCTAGAAGCTCAAACTAGTGATGACACTTATCTTCAAATTAAAGAGAAGTTGTAACAGGGTAATAAAGATGAAAAGTGTGTGGGATATCAGCTTGGTGAAGACAATATCCTCATCTACAAAGATAGACTATACATTCCAAAGAGTGCAGATTTGAAGACGCTAGTGATGGATGAAATACATCAAATGCCATACTTTGGACACCCAAGATATCAGAAAACTATAATAGCAGCAAGAAAGAAATATTTTTGGAATGGTATGAAGAAGAACATAGCTGAGTACATTGCTAGGTGTCAGAAGTGCCAATGGGTCAAGGCAGAGCACCAACATCCAACATGATTGTTACAACCCTTACCCATTCCGGAGTGGAAATGGGAAGTGATCTCTATGGATTTTATAACAGGTCTGCCCATGACAGTGAAGAAGCATGATTTGATCATGGTTTTGGTGGACAATTTAGCAAAGGTAGCTCACTTTATTCCAGTCAAGTCCACTCACAAGGCTAATGACATTGCAAATATTTTCATGAGAGAGATATTCAGATTGCATGGATTTCCCAAGGCAATAATTTATGATCATGACACAAAGTTCACTTCCAATTTCTGGAAAGGATTGCTTCAGGAATTGGGAACTAAATTAAATTTTAGTACATCATATCATCCTCAAACAGATGGCCAAACTGAGAGGCTGAATCCGGTTCTTGAAGACATGCTGAGAATGTATGTGATGGATAAACCATCCAAGTGGGAAGATTACCTGCACTTGGTAGAATTTGCATACAATAATGGACATCATGCATCATTTGGGATGAGTCCATTTGAGGCATTGTATGGAAAGGGATATAGGACTCCAGTGAATTGGGATATCCTAGTAAATAAAGTAGTACTTGGACCACAGATGATCAAGGAAATGGAACAACAAGTTGTTAAGATCAGGCATAATTTAAAGGCAGCTCAGGACATGCAAAAAAGTTATGTAGATTTGAAAAGAGTGCATAAGGAATTTCAGATTGGGGATCATGTTTATTTGAGAGTGAAACCGAGGAAGAGTTCTCTCAAGTTGCGGAGTTGTGCCAAGTTGGCACCAAGATATTGTGGGCCATTTGAATTCCTAGATAGGATAGGGCCAGTTGCATATAGAGTTGCATTTCTTGCTAATATAAGAGCTCGTAATGTTTTCCATGTATCTTTGCTTAAGAAGTATGTACATGATCATAATCATATGATTGATTGAAATGTGATATAGGTGGAACTGGAGGGAGAGTTCCAAGTAGAGCCGATGTGTATCCTCGACAATAAGGTCACTTTGCTCTGGAACAGAGCCATCGAGCAGGTAAAGGTCCAATGGGAGAACCTTAGTCCTGATGAGGCTACGTGGGAGATGGAGGATGCCATGAGAGAGACATTCCCATTTTTTTTCAGTTTTGAGAACACCGAGGACGGTGTTGTTCTAAGGGGGAGAGGAATGTAATACCCCAATTTTGATCCTTCTGATATATTGGCTTTTATGCAAATATTGTGTACATGCGACGTATGTTTCCCTAGCGTGGAGCTCAAGGCCAAGGTCTCGCTAGTGTATGTTCATATTTTATTTAAAATGGACAAGTAGTTGATATTTTTCCATCCATGTGATTTTAAGCCATGGAACATTGTAAATGATGTAAATATTTAATATTTCAATAAAATACCAAAACTGGCTATGGAAGCAAGGAATGAGAAGGGGCCATGTGTATTCAACTAGGGAGTGGTGAGGGGTTTGTGGGGTTGAACCATAGGCTTCCAAATGTCATTTTGAGAACCCAATGGACTTTCCTTGCTGACATTTAATTCAGCTGTAAGAAAGTTGTTGAGAAATCAGTGCATGGCTTCAATGGAGCATGGGCAACCCAGAAATTCGTATGGCAAGTATGGGCTCTATTTTTCTTGCACCACAAGTCACGCTACCTCATGGGAATTGGTTATTCCTCATTCCCATTCCATTCTTGAACACCCCAGCATTAGTTTTCATCCATTACAAATGCCCAGAAGTGAGAAGAAACAAAAATCGTAACTTTGCAAGAACTCACATTTTGAAGTGCCATAAACACCTAGAATTTGCTATTGATAGTAAAATAAAATGGGGGATCCATAGATATGAACCTTGGGGATAATTTGATATTATTAGATACCCCGAAATCCATAGAAAAACTCAGTGTTTATAGCCCAAAATTCCAGTGACGGGATTGAGTTATTTGATCACCAAATTGAGAAATTCCAAGTGTGAATTCTAGAACAGAGGTTGGGAATGCTTGATAAACCTAGTGAAGGATGGAATCTCAAGGATTTAGTAGCATGGAACTTTCTATGCCCATCCTAAAGAGTACTGGAGGGAAGGGACGCCTGAGGGACTGTGCAGCAGAGAAGGGAACCTTCCTTGTGTTGGCTGTGGTAGGTACTATGGGTGCCTTGACTGTTTGAATTATCTTGAGATGCCTATAGCTCTATGGTTGAGCTCACTGGCTTAGAATTTCCCCCCTTTTTCTTTTGTATTCTTGATAAACCCAACTGTGTGTTGGCTTAGCATAGCTGGAGTGAAACCATGGCTGTGAGTGAGCCCATCTAGTTCCTCCTTAGTGGATACACAACCCAGCTCAGGGGTGATCTCTCAGCTGAAAGAATATAGGTTGGAGAAAGATCTATGGTTGGGTGGAACATTGCTCTCACATAGCCAGTTGTTTGGACATCTTCATCCCAAAGATAAGTGTGCTATGTAGTTTAAATTATATGCATTATGTGATCTGCAATGTATTAATTCTGAATGATAATTGTTCATGTTGATGAAATGAAAGGCATTTTGTTTTATGTAATGTGATAATTGATGACTGTTATGTGCATGATGAAACTGTGTGTGTATATAGTGTTTAATTCCGCTTTGTTTGTTTAGTATGAATATGTATACATAAGTTTTTAATTATCCATGAATTTCTTAGTAATTTATGGGGCTGAGATTGTCAAATAAGCCCGGTATGTTTGGTCATGTTTCCTCCCTTGCATCGGATTGAAGGGAGGGGGCGTGACAGAACTAAAGAAAAAGATCGATGCTCTTTTGAAGATCAATCCAAAAAATGAGGGTGAGTTCCACCTCTAGTCACGATTCAATCACAACTGAAGTCACTATCAGAGGATTAAATAATATTTTGAGTTCCATAGGTCAATGAAGGAATGGACAACCAGTTAAGGGAAGTTTTACTATCCTCCAAAACATTTCTATACCCTGGCTCACTATTAGTTATCTTCAACATTTGTAGGGACAAGGGATCATCTGTGACTAAGAGTAATTATAGTATTAGATTTAGGTATTTTTATGATTCTCTGTAAAGACATATACATAATTCTTCAGGGACATTTAGATTTCTTCTTCTTTGTTACTATTAGCAGAAAGAGACAAGTTATTTTTGTAAGTTCTCATATATTTTTCATGGGAATGAACATAGACCCAACTTTATATTGAATGGTGTGTTTCCTATTTGTGAGTACTTAGTTTTAATTTGCTCATGTGTTGTTGCGAGGAAGGGCACCTCATCCTGATCATAGGAGTATTCGTTTAATTAGAGTATTCTATAAATTATATGTGTGTGTTAATTGTAATTTCATTAAATTTCTGGTTATGATTCCTGTAACATAGACTAGTAATTCTTGAAGTTAATTGTAATTTGATTTCATTAAATTTCTGGTTATGATTCCTGTAGCGTAGACTAGCGATTCTTGTAGCACTGTTTAGTTACTCTTGTAATTTTCTGTAGAACTATTTTCCCTTGCATTCAATTTTAATAGTGATATTGAAATTGTTTACTTTCATAGATTTGCTTTATCAAAACTAGAATTAGTTACTTCCATAGGATTATATTGCTTTAACAGACAGTTATTTTCATATTCCAGAGTAGTGATTTCAGTCCCAGTTAATTAGTATGGTTATTTGTAATGTCCCCCAGGGATATCAAAGGGTCTTAGGGACATATAATTAGCTCTTTAGTGCTAATCAGAATATTTTATCATAGCGGAATAATTTTATAAATATTTAATTTCATTTTCTACAATTTAATTATGGCAAAATATCGATAATTCCAAATAAATTAAAATAAAAGTCATAACTAATCAAGAAAATTTAACCAATGTTGGGAAATATTATCCAACACTATATAAAATAATTATGAATCCATCCCAATCCATAAAACAGGTTAATTGCACCTAAAAATGTCATTTTCACTTGATCATGATTAACTAGTAATTAGTGTACTAATTGCGACACTTAGCGCATAATTGACGACACTTAAAATAAATTCATTTGTTTATCATCTAATCATAATTTATCAATACCAATGGATAATTAACACCTAATATCATGTAAATAATACCTAATTATCATTTTCCAATTAATTAAACGAAACAATTACGAAAATGACTCCACAAGACTAGTTAACTAGTATTTAACACAAACAACTAGTCTTGCATGAATTCAACACACAACCATGCCAATGAAACAAAAAATGAACCTATATCCATTATACATATATTTAATCATGAACATATAGCCAAATAAAGTTTCATTTTCAGGCCATATCCTTTCACATAAATGATGTTTCTTTCAAGCTAAATCAGTGCAACTAGTTAATAAACACTGCTAGGAATTTCACCCAATCAATTGTAATGAGTTTCAAAGCACTCAGAGGTGAGGGTAAATATATGGAAAATTGAATTCTAAATCAAATTTAAAGTACCAAAAATAGAGCATATGGCTATACAATCCAAAAATTACGAAAACATAGATTCAATCTACAAACTAGTTACCAATTTGCATTGATTTGAAGCTAGTTTCCGTTTATAGTTTCCAAATGAAAAAAAAATAAGAAAGTATTAACTAATGTAGATCATGGAAATAATTTTAGAGGTCCACTACAGCTAAATTTTTGTAGCTTTCCGCTCATAAACAGTCCTCTTATTAATTCATCAAACTAGCTAAATCTACTTCTCCAAATTGGCTAGAAATTAAAGAATCAAGTAAGATAAATGCATAAACAATTTGCAGAGTCAGTCGGAATGAATTCTAACTCTAAATACCATTTATTATTAGTATTTTCATATTTACAACTCATGTAAACATTTCATCAAACACTTCTCAAGCAAATTCATAAATCCATTTAAAATAATTCTTTCAAATGAAAATATAGAACTATCTAGGAACTGTTCCACACATTTATTCATACATTTAAATTGTTATTATAATATATAATATCATTTATCTCACTCGTTAATTTTCTCAAACATTTCACATGCCAAATCTCGAAACTACATAAAAAAATCCGACCAGTGAACTAGTTTTCGAATAGAGGCTAGAAACACTGTAGAGAGGTGTTTACAATCATTCCTAAGCTATTGAAAAATAAAGTACACATAATATAAATAATAGTGTCACAATTATCAGATATGTAGTAGAGGTTCCAAATAAACATTTTTCTCAAGCACTTGCTCACAAAATACGAAAACTAGTTAGCTATTTTTCCCAAAAACTAGTAGCATAATGTAACTAAAATATATGAGAGATTTATTCCATAATTAGCTCATATATTTTCTCATACATTTCATATGAAACCATATAATAATCATATAAAATCCAATTAATTCAAATAAAAATGAAATAAATTACTTATCATTCAAAATACATAACCGAAATTGATCGTGCCACGTTCCACCTAGTCGTAGACACAATGCAATCCAAAACTCACTTTGCAATGGTCACCCACGAGATGGAGCCATTATTCCACAATAAATATTGCACTCAACCGCAAAACCCATCTAACATTGGTCCAACCACAATCCAATGTCAAGTGGATTCCACGTCACTTCCAATTCATGATCTCCAGTGGCAATTCCAGGACAAAGTTTTAAGGAGAAATCAGTCCAACCACAACCCAATGGGAATTATTCCTCGACTTTCACTCCAAGGAAATTATAGTGGCTCCAAGATAGAAGATTCAGAAATATATCAGTCCAAGCTCAAATTTAATGGCAAGTGGATTCCACATCACTTCCAATCCAGGATCTCCAGAGGCAATTCCAAGACAAAACAATGGCAATTCCATAGTAATTCAACTTGCGCACAGGCTCATCAAGGGCGAACCAACCATCAAAAAATCATGTAAAGAGGAAACAAAACCAATCACACTAGTACCATATCAAAAAAAAAATCCAATAGCATGCATAACAAACAAGAGAGACTAGCTCCCATCCACCCAAATCCCATTTCCCAAGAGCAATTCGAATTGGGGGGAGAGAGAGACACAAGGGAGGAGTTACATTCCCAAATTAGAAAAATGAGAGTTACACTTCTCAAGAGGGAGCATTAGAGTGGGAAGGAAGAGTCCTCATCAAGGTGGGAGTAACAAATTTTCATGAGGGGTGCATTAGATTAGGGAAAAACTCTAACTCCAAATAAAATTAATCCCGGAATAAAATAAAAACCAAGGAGTAGCATAACATATGAGGGTGCATAAACCAAGAGGGTCCACCAAGCCCACATGACGAGTGTATCACATCCACATAGGTCAAAAAAAAAGGTAACACTTTTCTCCCAACCCCTTGCTTGTAACATCATGGTTCCTCATACTCTTTTCCGTGGCATCGGTCGATCCGATTATTTTATTTTATTAATTAATAATGTTCAACATAATAAAAATAATAATAATGTGCAACCATAATATCAGCACCTTGTGCCATAATATCCAACATAATAACAACAATTATATGTCTAGGGGATAAACCGGAGGGTCATTACATTATTTGTTTCATGAAAAGGTTAATTTGCTAATCGCTTTCACAATCAAGATTAAATTTTCATTTCATGTACTTAGAATTGTAACATGTAGTTGTCACTTAGAGTAATTTTTCCTTCCCTATTCAGATATTCTTTATCACTTCATTCCCATTGAACCATCACCTTATCCCCATATTATATTAGATCCTCTTGAAGTTTCACATATAGTTCCAACACCTCTTAAGTTTGTACGATCCCAAATTGACGGAATAAAGTAAGAATCTTGTTTTGAAAGATTTGAATTGGCTATCATACAAGAGATACACTAGTAGGTTATGAGAGATAGTTAGGGAGAGGTGTAGAGGAATAATAAAATATAACATGTGTGCATTTTTATTTTAGTAACATGTGCATGTTATTTTTGGAATAATAATGCACATGCGTTAATAACATATGCATGTTTTTAATTTTTTTTTGAAATGGTGATATTCACTTTTTCCATAAGCATGGTAGATGCATTCTTCGCTTTGGTTTTAGGCTTGAATTTTCAAACCTGTATGCTCTTCCTACAAATAAAAAAACACATTATTTTTTCATTTCCATGTTCTCCAACCCCAAATCTACATATGCTCTACGTGTTTGTTGCTAATGAAATTGCACATGCTTATAGATCTATGTCTATGGATTCCAAATATTTTTATTTTAGGAAGATAATAATGTTTTATATTTTATATTTATTTTTATTTGATCATAAGTCAAATTTTTAAAAATCATAGGTCTCTTATTTTCTTTGTAACTTTTGATTGGTTCACCTATTTTGGAAACAAAAAAGAATTCACAGAAGTATAGATAAACACACCTACACACCTACACACTAAAAAAATTGTTCATTAATTGTGGTATGACCCTCATAATGGGGCCTAATGCTCCACCTTCTTATTCTAGTGATTCATTTACTTTATTAACTTTCAAAAATATAATATTAACATTAATAATTATGGAAAACTAGTGTTGCACAAGAACCACCTATTCTCTACAACACTGCAATTTTTTCTTAAACAATTCATTGCTTACATACCAAACCTGGGGCCTAACGCAAACATATGCATCATGTTTTTAAAAAAAAGTGACATACCAATATTAGGAGAACACAATATTCTTGGAGTGATAATAAATTTCCATAAATAAAATTTATATATTCGAGAAGGTAACTTGATTGTCTACATTTCAAATTTTTACATCGTTTTCTAAAAAGTTGTGCAAGTACCTCTAATATTTATTTTTAGTGATCGGATTTATGTTTTCCAGGTTTCCATTACAACTAACGTGGCATAATTGGATATCATTACCATGCGCCATCCCCATAGTGATTTATTTGTGGTAAAAATATCGTGTCCTTTTCATTATAATTTTCGAGTTATAGTGTGTGAATGTTAGGGTTTTTAACTAACCCAAAAACTATTCTCAAATAGGTGTTATAGGTAAAACCATTATATTTGAATATTTATAGATCCAAATTGGGTGCCACCTATTGCATCATAAGGAATAAGTAATATTTTTTTTTTGGTTAAAAAAATTGAAGTGGAACATGACAATCAAACATGTGTCAATCGATACATGTTAGATCTCTTGAAAGGGACAAAAACAACATTTTTTGGGTAACTTAACATAAATCTCTATTGTTACTTCAGAATTGGGTCAACCCTAAGGCATTGTAGAGAAGACATATCAGGCTACCACAATACACAATTCCAGACTTATAGGGATTGAAATATCAAATATAATTCAAGAGCAATGTCAGATCTACCAAGATAGCATACAAAGTGGGGTTTCTAAAGTTATGTAATTAACTTGAGACTTGCATAAATTTTGATTTGAAAATATGTTTTGGGTGATTCAAAATGTGTGACAAATATGAAATAAAGTATAATTATAGGTAAACATTATTTTGAGCTCTCATGGAAAGGGGTTCTAAAAAGAATAATTCACCAATCAAACCTCCAAAGAGTTCAACCATAGTTCGTGAAGAAATGTGTAACCAACTATCGAATGTGGAGGTGAAATTTAAGGAATTGAATGATAGGTTAGTGGCACATGTTTAACTGGTAAACACAAAAAAAGTTATAGAAAGTGAAATGAAAAATATGGATCAAAATATGGCTAGTAAAGAGGATCTCGAAAATTTAAAAACAATTTTCTCAACCTATTCTTTCTCTACACCTCTCCTTATCAATCTATCATAAGCTACTAGTGGATCTCTTGTATGATAGCCAATTCAAAGATTTCAAAACAAGATTCTTACTTTATTTCGTCAATCCATGATCGTGCAAACATAAGAGGTGCTGGAAATATATGTGCAACTTCACGAGGATCTAATCTACTGTGGGGATAAGGTTATGTTTTAATGGGAATGAAGTGCTAAAGAATATCTCAATAGGAAAGGAAAAAGTACTCTAAGTGACAACTACATGTTCTAATTCTAACTATATGAAACGAAAATTTAAACTTGACTGTGAAAGCAATTACCAAA
Source organism: Larix kaempferi (assembly GCA_027924585.1). Taxonomy (NCBI): domain Eukaryota; kingdom Viridiplantae; phylum Streptophyta; class Pinopsida; order Pinales; family Pinaceae; genus Larix; species Larix kaempferi. The sequence continues at coordinate 454,358 of BSBM01001163.1, forward strand.
TTAACCTTTCCGTGAAACAAATAATGTAATGACCCTTTAGTTAAGCCCCTGGACATAGTATTGTTGTTATTATCTTGGATATTATGGCACAAGGTGACGAGACTATGGTTGCACATTATTATTATTTTTATTATGTTGAACATTATTAATTAATATAATAAAATAATCGGATTGACCCATGCCACGAAAAAGAGTATGAGGAACCATGATGTTACGAGCAAGGGGTTGGGGGAAAAGTGTTACCTTGTGTTTTGACCTATGTGGATGTGATTCACCCTTCTTGTGGACAGTCTTGGTGGACCCTCTTTATTTATGCACCCTCGTGTGTTATGCTACCCATTGGTTTTTATTTTATTCCAAGATTAATTTTATTTGGAGTTAGATTTTCTCCCTCACCTAGTGTGCCCCTCATGAAAATTTGTAACTCCCACCTTGATTAGGACTCTTCCTCCCCCCTATAATGCGCCCTATTGATAATTTTAAATCCCATTTTTCTAATTTGGGAATGTAACTCCTCCCTTGTGTCTCTCTCACCCCCCCAATTCGAATTGATCTTGGGAAATGGGATTTGGGTGGATGGGAGATAGTCTCTTTTGTTGGTTATGCATGATATTGGATCTTGTTTTTGCAATGGTACTAGTGTGATTTGTTTTGGTTTCTTTTGACATAATTTTTTTCTGGCTAGTGTGCCCTTGCTAAGCTTGTTCCCAAGTTGAGTTACTCTGGAATTACTATTGTTTTACCCTGGAATTTCCTCTGGAGATCCTCGATTGGAAGTGATGTGGAATCCACTTGCCATTGGATTGTGTTTGGACCAATTTTAGATGGGTTTTGTGGTTTATTTCACTCTTGCTTGTTTCATCATGGTTCTGTCTCTAGGGTGACCATTGTAAAGTGATTTTTGGCTTGCATTATGTCTACGGCTGGTTGGAACATGGCACGGTCAATTTCGGTTGCGTATTTTGAAAGATAAGTACTTTATTTCATGTTTATTTGAATTAATTGGATCTGATATGATTCTTATATGGTTTCACATGAAATTTATGAGAAACTATATGAGCTAATTATTGAATAAATCTCTCATAGAGTTTAGTTACATTATGATACTAGTTTTTGGGAAAAATAGCTAACAAGTTTTGGTATTTTGTGAGCAAGTGCTTGAGAAAAAAAATTATCTGGAACCCGCTGCTACAAATATGATAATTGTGCCTCTATTATTTATATTATGTGTAATTTTACTGTGCAATAGATTAGGAATTATTGGAAACACCTCTCTACATTGGTTCTAGCCTCTATTTAAAAACTACTCAACCGATTGGGTTGTTTTATGTAGTTTTGATATTTGGCATGTGAAATGTTTGAGAAAATGACTAAGTGAGATAACTGATATTATATCTTATAAATACACTTGAAATGTATGAATAAATACATGTGGAAGAGTTCCTAGATAGTTCTATATTTGCTTATCAAAATCCTAGTTTTATTTCCATTCACGTCTAACTCCTTTGAAAGAATTGTTTTAAATGGATTTATGACTTTGCATGAGAAGTGTTTGACGAAATTTTTGCATGAGTTATACCTATGATAATACTAACAATACATGGTATTTATATTTGGAATGGATTCCGAATGAATTTGTAGTTCTTTTATGCATTTATCTTACTTGATTCCTCAATTTCTAGCCAATTTGGAGAAGTAGATTTAGCTAGTTTGATAAATTAATAAGAGGATTGTTTATGAGTAGAAAGATATAGACATTTATATGTACTGGACCTATGATATTATTTCCATGAGATTAAGTACTCAATATTTTCTTTTTGTTTTTCATTTGAGAACTAGAAATGGAAACTAGCTTCAAATCAGTGGAAATTGGTAATTAGTTTGTAGATTGAATCTATGTTTTCGTAATTTTTGGGATGTACATCCATATGATTTGATTTTGGTACTTTAATTTTTATATAGAATTCTATTTTCCATATATTTACCCTCACCTCTATGTGCTCTGTAACTTAGTACAATTGATTGGGTTAAATTCCTAGCAGTGTTTATTAACTAGTTGCATTGATTTAGCTTGAAAGAATCATTGTTTATGTGAAAGGCTCTGACCTGAAAATGAAAATTTATTTGGATGTATGCGCATGCTTAAATATATGTATAATGTCTATAGTTTCACTTTTTGGTTCATTGGTATGTTTGTGTGTTGAATTCATGCAAGACTAATTGTTTGTGTTAAATACTAGTTAACTAGTCTTGTGGAGTCATTTTCGTAATTTTTTTGTTTAATTATTTGGAAAATGATCATTAGGCCTTATTTACAGGATATTAGGTGTTAATTATCCATTTGGATTGATAAATTATGATTAGGTGATAAACAAATTAATTTATGTTAAGTGTCGTCAATTATGCACTAAGTGTCGCTAAGTGTTGCAATTAGTACACTAATTACTAGTTAATCATGATTAAGTGAAAATGACCTTTTTAGGTGCATGTAACCTGTGTTATGGCTTGGTATGGATGCATAATGATTTTATATGGTGTTGTATAATATTTCCCAACCTTGGTTCAATTTTCTTGATCAGTTAAGAATTTTATTTTAATTTATTTGGAATTATCGATATTTTGCCTAATTAAATTGTAGAAAATGAAATTAAACATTTATAAAATTATTCTACTGTACTAAAATATTTTGATTATCCCTAAAGACTTAATTATATGTCCCCAATACCCTTTGATATCCCCGGGGGACATTACAGTTGGTATCAGAGCTACAGTTACAACATTGCAGCTGTTGGGCCTATTGGTCGCTTTAAATTTGTTTTGTTGAATGAAAAGTTAATGTTGCCTTTGTGAAAACAAAAATGAATGCACTAATATCTTTGTGAAAGCTGAAATTATATTATTGTTTTGAATATTTATAATATGACTAGAAGAGCTATATCCTTTTATGTGTGTGTTTTATCTTAATTAATTGAAAACTAGCTTAGTATGTCTTGTTCCTTTTTAATTAGAAAATTAATTATTGTTTGGGAAATTGAATAAATTCAATAATGGAATATTAACAAAACTTATAATGAACACCTTTTAACTCTCAGTAGGTAGTTAAACCCATAAGAGACCCAGGAGAGAAAACAGTAGAGGATGGAGAAGAAACAAACAACACCTTATGATCCCGAGGAGGAGTATGTAGGTGTTTGAATATTCACACCATCATTTTTATATTTTGCATGCCTGCATGCATCTAGTCATCAAATTGGTGGAACTCCCAGCACCTAGAGTACAATTTCATCTCCCTAGAGCCTGTCTTAAGCCCCCAATTAGCCTCCTACCTACCTGATGCACCCTCCTTGACTTTTCTGCATGACAAGTGCACCTTTTCTCACCTACGACCAGTTATCTTTCAGTTAGGGCACCTTATCTCACCTACCAGTAGTTATCATTCAATTAGTGCATTGATTGAGTAGTTCTTCCATTGATTACTCATGTTGATTGACTGTAGCTCCTAGGTAGCTAGTTCTAGAGTTCCACTTGACTATTTGACAACCTCATGCGCCCTCCTTGGAGTCTCCATCCCCTCATTTATGCCTATATGGTTTTGTTAGACTAAGTTAGACTCACTTGACTGACTATTACCATTTATGACTGATACTCCTGAGTGGATGATGTCTCCATTGTACTCCAAGCTAGACTTTGAGCATGATTCGAATGACCTCCTTGGTTAATTTGAATTCTCTACACACTTTTCATTATTGTATTCATTTTTTACAGTGCCAACTCATAACTGATGTATGATACTACTATTCTCCATTTCCTGTGTGCATGTGTAATTAATTGAGTGAATTCTTCTCTTCTTCTTGCAACTTTCTTGAGAGTTTGTGTGAGGCTTGTTATACTTGCTAGATCCTACTGTATATTATCACATGGTATCAGAGCAGTCAGCAGCTATTCGAATTGCAACCATTGCAGCAGCAGCAATTGCAACATTTCTTTGAGAAACTATCTTTCCTTGAGTCCCAGAAGCCTCTTAGTTTCCGCAGCAAATCCTTGTGCTATTACCTTGAATTCATTGGAGCAATCCAGTGAGGTCTAGCCAGGTGTGAAGGACTTAGTCTATGTGCTCAAGTGTCCTAAGGTAGTGTTCATTCGAAGTGTAGCAAATCTCCACTAACAAAAACTCTTCTTGTTTTGCAGGTTTATTCACCCATTCAAATTCTTCTTCAATTCGACATTCACTACGCAGATGGATCTAAAGCTCATTTATTCCAACTAAGTCGAATGGAAATCCAAGATGGATCTCTTCATGAAATCCAAGAACTTCACTGGGATACTGAATGGAATGATGGTAGAACCACTCAGTGCAGTAGAGAAATCCAAGTACTTGGATAGGCTTGATGAAGCAATAGGACTACTTCTTCTCTTAATTTATGAAGATCTACACTTCCATGTAATTGATCTAACATATCCAAAGGAGGTTTGCGACAAGCTCGAATGCCTCTTTGGACAGAAAGATGATTTGAAAGATCATAAATTGGAGAATGAACTCATCTCCTTGAGTCCTGAAAGCTTCGAATCAATCAATGCCTTCTTAACCAAGTTCAAAAGCTTAATTTCTCAGTTGAAGAGATATGAGATAGTGAATGAAGACAAACAACTGGTTCTTTCCAGTCTCTCCAAATTGGGGCCAAAATTCTCAGTTTTTGTCTCCACATTTCAGTCAGCTAAGATGTCCATTCCAAAATGGAAGTTTCCCTCACTTGATGACTTTATCCAATCTCTCACACAAGAGGAGGAGAAGTTAATCTCCATGGGAATGATCAAATCCAAAGTGGATTCGGACCTTACAGCTACTAAGGCCAAGAGAGCGAATGCAAGAGGCAAGCAAAATATTTATGAAAAGAGAGCGAATGATACAAAGCCAAAAGATGTTCCATATTAGTCAGATGGGGTTTCGAACCCAAAGAATAACAAGCAATCTCAGAAAGAGAGATCCAAGTGCACATATTTTCATCAAGGATTCCATCCTAAGAGTGCTTGTATGAGGAAAACTATAGACTTGATGGCTCAGTTACTTGAGAAGAACAATCTTCTTGTACCTACATGTGCAAGGAAGAAAGAAACTAATACTGAACCTTCTAGATCTAAGGATAAAGAAAGTTGGCATGCCCTCATGGCAAGTGCATCAACAGATTCTTCATTCATTATAGATTCAAGAGCTTCAAGACATATGTCTTCCTCCGAAGATCTCTTCTCCAACTTCGAAATCTCAATTGGCCCTTCCATAATGTTGGGCAATGATTCAAAAGTCTCCTCTCAGGGGATTGGAAGAATCAATCTTGACCATGGTTACTTTTCTGATGTGCTTTATGTTCCTCCTCTCACAGCAAATATAATTTCAGTATATCAAATGAATCATATTGGAGATCCCAAAAGAGTGATCTTTGATCCAAATGAAGTCGATGTATAAAACATTGTTTCAGGTGAAATCATTGCAAAAGGAGTTGCAAATCAGAACTCAAAACTATATGATTTCTCACACTTCTTACCTCTCTCAAAGCAATTAGTTCTCCATACTCATGGCAATGAAGAAATCAGATTGTGGCATGAAATATTTGGGCATCTTAACTATCAGTACTTACATGACATGCATGCAAAGGAGATGGTTGATGGTTTGCCAAAAATCAAGTTTGCCAAGGGAAACTGTCATGGTTGTTTGATGGGGAAGCATCATGAGAATAAATTTGAGAAGGAGAAGGCTAGGAGAGCCTCTCATTCTATAGATCTCATCCATAGTGATGTGGCTGGTCCATTTTCAGATTTGTCTCTAAAAAAATCAAGGTATGTTTTCACCTTTATTGATGATTATTCTAGATTTACTTGGGTATATTTCCTTATATTGGAATCAAAAGTATTTGGATTCTTCAACTTTTTCAAGTCTTCTATAGAGAAATTTTTAGACAGGAAGATAAAATCCATTCGCACTGACAATGGCGGTGAGTACATAAAGGGTGAGTTTCAAAACTTTTGTGCTGAAGAGGGCATTGAGATGAAACATACTGTTCCCTATACACCACAGCAGAATGGTGTAGTTGAAAGGAAGAACATAAAATTTAAAGAAATGGCTACCTACATGCTAAAGTTGAAAGGGTTGCACCCTAGTCTTTGGGAAGAAGCCATTAACTGTGCCTCTTATCTTCGGAACAGAGTTCCTCAGAAGGGATTCAATGACATTACTCCTTTCGAAGCATGGATGGGATACAAAACTAATGTATCTCATCTCAAGGTGTTTGGATCCAGAGCATGGGAAAGGATTCCAACTGACAAAAGGAGAGCCCTTGATCCTCATTAAAGCAGAGAGTGCATTATGGTGGGTTATGCATCGGATGCAAAGGCCTACAAGTTACTTGATCCTACTTCCATGACCACATTCCTGGAAAGGAGTGTACAGTTTGAGGAGTGGCCTCTCCATGATACCCTTTCTGTTGAGCTTGATAGTTTGCCTACCACTCCTCCTTTGATTGATGATCAAGAGAGCAAATCTTCTTCACATGATATTTCAGATTCGGAATCTGAAGATGGAGATGATGATGAGGGAATGCTAGATCCAGGTCCATAAGAACTTGGAGATCTATCAATTGATGATGAAGATGAGTGAATGGGAGATACAGTTCCACAAGAACCTAGTGATATTCCACATGATGATCGTCCTCTTCCTCGATGGGAAACCATTACACTATGATTTTCCGGTGATTTGGTTGGTGATCCAGCTAATCGACGGAGAACCAGATCAGATTTTAAGAGTGGAAGGTTTCATCCTTCTCACATTGCTGATCCATTTCATATCGATTGATCCTTTGTCGAAAAAGAAGGACGCTTGCCACCTTCTGGGGTGAGTGATGATATGCTACATTAGCACCCTTTAGTCTATTTTGAGAGAGGGATTTCTTCCCACTAGGTTCTCCTTCTTTCCTCACTTAGTTTGTTTAGATTGATTGTACGGGGTGACCTTTGGTCTCAGTCACCAAGGTCCTATTTTTTAGATTTCAGTTATTATCTCATAGTATAGCTTCGGGGGTGGGTGTTGGAATATTCACACCATCATTTTTATATTTGGCATGCCTGCATGCAAATCTGCATGTTGCATGCATCCAATCATCATATTGGTGGTCCTCCCAGCACCTAAAGCTCACTTTCAACTCCCAGAGCCTGTCTTCAGCCTCGAATTGGCCTCCTACCTACCTTATGCGCCCTCCTTAACTGTTCTGCATGACAAGTGCACCTTTTCTCACCTACCACCAGTTATTTTCAGTTAGGGTGCCTTATGTCACCTACCAGGAGTTATCATTCAGTTAGTGCATTGATTGAGTAGGTCTTCCACTTATTGCTCATGCTGATTGATTGCAGCTCCTAGTTAGCTAGTTCTAGAGTTCCACTTGACTATTTGACAGCCTCATGCGCCCTCCTTGGAGTCTCCATCCCCTGATTTATGCCTAGATGGTTCTGTTAGAATTCGTTAGACTCACTTGACTGACTATTACCATTTATTACTGATACTCCCGACTGGATGATTTCTCCATTGTACTCCAAGCTAGAATTTGAGCATGATTCGAATGACCTCCTTGGTTAATTCAAATTCTCTACACACTTTTCATTATTGTATTCATTTTTTACAGTGCCAACTCACAGCTGATGTATGATACTGCTATTCTCCCTTTTATGTGCGCATGTGTAATTAATTGAGTGCATTCTTCTCTTCTTCTTGCAACTTTCTTGAGAGTTTGTGTGAAGCTTGTTACATTTTCTAGATCCTACTGCAGATTATCAAAGTAGGAAGGAGGATAAGTAGCTCATCCTTGGATCTAGAAGAATCAGATAGGAAGTGTAATGAAAAGATTGCTCACATTCAAGGATAGATAATGAATTAAATGAAAACCTTAAGAACTACCCAAGTCAAGACGGAAAAGAGAAGCATGAAAACTTATTCCAAGATGGACTTTCCGCCAGACAGTTATCGCACACCTCCCTTGAGAAAAAGAGATAGAAGTCTAGAGAGTAGTCCATACCGTTCTTCAAAAGACCATAGTAGTAGAATGATAAGAAGGTATGACCATGATAATTTGATGGGAGAATTAAGAAATATAAAACCTCCAACCTTCAATGGTGAAATTAAACAAGCAGAAGAAGTAGAATCATGGTTGATAGAACTCATAATTTTTTTCCAAATGCATCATTATTCACCAAACATGGAAGCAAGAATAGATATTTATCATTTGCATGGAAGGGATTCTATTTGGTGGGAACATATCACTAAACTGAAATACATTGATGAGAGTAAGATCACTTGGAGAAAGTTTAGAAAGTATTTTCAACAAGAACACCTTCCAGAATGATACTATGATAACAAGATGGAAGAGTTATTTGAGATTAGGTTGGGCAGTATGACTATGGAAGCATATGAGAAGAGATTCCTTGAACTTTTAACTTATGCAGATTACATAAAATATGAGAAATTCAAGATCCAAAGGTTTCAAAATGAGTTGCCAACTTTTTATAAAGACAAAATTCAGTAGGACATTCGAAAAAATCTAAGAGAATTGATTTTGAAAGAAAAACATTTGTATAAACTGGATAGAAGTAAGGAACACAAAAAATGGAAGGATAAGAAGAATTTCAAGCATGAACAAAGAAAGAAAGGATTCCAACCTCCTGTAAAAAGAAATGATAATTTCCATAAGCAGACATATTCAGATAAGAGACCTCCTATTAAGTTTTGGCATTGCAATGAAAATCACTATGCAAGGAATTGTCAACATAAGAAAGATTATAGCCTCCACAACATTCACGAATCAATTGTAGGTGATGTTGGTAAGACTCAAAAGATCCATGCAGCTTTGGAAGGTAGATTGGAAGATCATCAGTCTCGCGTGATTGAAGTAGCAGGTAATATTGGTAACAAAATTGTGTCTATTTTAATTGATTCAAGAGTTAGTGATGTTTATATTGCACCTAGTTTAGTTTTGGATTGTTCGCTTAAGAAAAGAAACCTTGAAGTAGAAGGCCTTGTACATTTAGCAACTGGAACCATAAGGAAAGTCACATAAATAGTAAGATAGTGTCCCTTGGATATGAATGGTTTAAATACCTTTGCGGATTTGAATCTTATTCCTTTAGGCTCTTAAGATGCTTTGTTTGGTATGGACTAGTTGACCACACACCGTGTTATTTTGGATTTCTAAAGTAAAAATTATACATGTTTGGATGAGAAGGGAAACAGAGTAACAATTAAAGGAATACATATCCCAGTATCTTTAAAACAACTTACAACCTTACAGTTAGAGAATTTTTTTAGAAAAGGATGTTAGGTTTATGCAGCACACGTAGAAGAATCAATGGAAAATTAAGAACCTCAGTTACAGGATTACCCAATATTACATGAATTTGCAAATATATTTCAAGAGATACCTGGAATACAGCTGAATACAATGATGGAAGGTGAGGCTAGGAGATCCTAACCTCTCAATGGAAAAACCCAAGAAAGCTCTCATAGCCAACAACCATAAAAACAAACTAAGAGACACAAGATTGGCACAAGAAAACTTGTTTATATTATGAGGCAAGGTGCCTTTTTATAGATTACAAAGAGAGAGCATAATAAATACTATTCATTATTAATGAATAATAATAATGAATAGCATTTATTATGCTCTCTCTTTGTAATCTATAAAAAGGCACCTTTCCTCATAATACGAACAATTTTTCTTGTGCCAATATTGTGTCTCTTAGTTTCTTTTTATGGTTGTTGGCTCTGATACCAATTGATCTGCAAGGTGAGCAAGATAGATCTGAAATACTAATACAAATCTGAATAAGAAGATGGAAGGTGAGGCTACGAGAATTGATGACTTATTCGATCAAGAATAAATACCATTTACCAAGAATTGATGACTTATTCGATGAATTGAGAGGAGCTACAATGTTATCAAAGATAGATCTTAGGTCAGGTTATCATCAGGTCAGGATTAAGGAAGAAGACATCAGTAAGACAAATTTTAGGACAAGATATGGTCACTATGAATTCATAGTTGTTCCTTTTGGATTGATGAATGCACCAGCTACATTTATGTTTTTAATGGATGGGATTTTTCAAAAATGTCTGGATAAGTTTGTGATTGCATTCCTGGATTATATTCTTGTTTACTCTAAAACAAGGGAATAACATGAAGAACACTAAAGACTAGTAATGCAAGTACTTAGAGAACATCAACTATATGGTAAGTTAAATAAGTTCTCTTTATATCAGGACAAGATTCACTACTTAGGACACATTGTATTAGAAGAAGGAATCTCAATTGATCCAGAAAAGATAGAATCTATAATGACTTGTGTTATCTCCCCAAATAATTTCGTCGAGTTGATCTATTTTAGATGATGGGAGGTCATTTGAAAATTCATTTCTAAATTTTTAAGGCTCATTTTTTATATCTTTATGGATGTAATAATGTTTGAAAAACATTTGATTGGGTTTTCATTTTAGAAATTTCAAAAGACAGGTTTCGGTAGGTAAGCGCTTATTTAAAACGGTCCCTAAGCTACCGAAAGCCCTGCTTTCGATAGCTTAAACGAAATTTTCGAGGCTCTCCTAGCTACCGAAAGTGAAAGGACATACAGCGTGAGTTAGAAGTCAATTTTTGGTGGCTTGGGAGAATACAATGGTGTTCATTAGCCACCGAAAGGTAAGTTTTGGCAGCTTACAAGTCAAAAGCAAAATTGTTTGAAGCTACCGAAAGCAGAGGCATTCTCAATACTTTTCGACAACTTATCTCATAAGAAAAATCCTTCAAGCTAAGGGAAGGTCAGTTTTTGCAGTTTCGGTGGCTTAGGCGAACATGTCAGATTCATTCATTAGCCACCGAAATAGAGCTTTCAGTAGCTAACAGAAATCAAACTTAGACCTACTAGCTACCGAAAGCCTAAAAATCACAGGAAATTGTCATTTTTGCACAGATCCAAGTTTTATAATTCTAAAGGGCATGAGGATGGTTTCTAAGTGAAGGTTTTAATTAATAGGATCTGTTTCAATGTGCTGTTCCAGTTTTGAAGGTGCCAGTAAGATGGAAATAATGAAGAAAAGTGGCATTTTTTACTGTCCCGAGTTATCACTTTCAAATGATGATTCTGAGCGTCTGGAGAATATTTTTGCAAAACGCTTGGAGGTTTTTGTTCCTAACATGTCATATAACAATAAAATCTCCCTATTTTTCTACAGGTATTGCATATTGAGAGAATCGAATCCATCACTGAGCCCCAATTTTCGGATCCCAGAATCTGCCTGTTTGACACATGTTTTTGAAATGCACATATCGGGAAAACCAAAATGAGTTTCAAATATATGAGAGTGGTTTTTGCTCAAAATAAATCAATGCACAATAACCTACTTTAGTTTATACACAGGTGTCACATAGCTGGAGAAATGAACCCATCTCTGAGCCTCTTTCTCAGCCGTTTCAGCAAAAGTGGCATTTTTACTGTGCAGAGTCATCATTTTCAAATGATGATTCTGAGCGACTGGAGAATCAATCTGCAAAACGCTCGGAGTTGTTTCTTCCTAACACGTAAGAGAACAATAAACTCTCTCATTTTTCCTATAGGTGTCACAGATCGGGAGAATCGAATGCATCTCTGAGCCCCATTTTTCAGTAGTCTGGCCAATTAAAAATGATTTTTCCTGGTTTGTTGAAAAACGTTTTGGATTTTCCATCTGGAGTAAATTCGACCCAGCTTCTTAGGATCTGTGGAGATGTTGTAAAGGATATAAAGCCTGGAACTCATGTAGAAAAATGGGGAGACTTTGGAGACTTCTAATTCCTGTAATCTCAGACTTCTCATTACATATCAGTGTTATAAGCTTCTTTTGCCATTGATGTTCAGACTTTCTCCTTCTATTTTTTTGTACTTGCACTTGAATATTATGTTCATGTTGTTCATGCTTTTCTTATGCTTGATAACTATCATCTTATCACTGTATTGATAAGTTATAATTGCAAGTATTCCTTACCTATTGTAATTGGCCCTTCATATATGCTTTGTGTGTATGTTTATGTCGATATAATAGGTTTTCTCCATACATTCAATTTTGATACACTCTCTGAACAGCAGTGGTTGAAAGCCTTGTCCATCTAAGTGTGTTAATGCATGTTTTGAGCGAGTGAGGTTTGATTAAGTCATCTGACTTGATCCTATTTCCCATAAATTATTGATCTATTTAAGTTACCAGGTTCATTCCCTTCACAGTCAGGGAAATACTTTTGGAGAGATAACAACTTGTCCAACACCTAAGAATGTGTGAGAGGTTAGATCTTTTATGGGTTTAGTAGGTTGCTATCGCAGGTTTATAGAAGGATTTTCAAATATAGCTCATCTGATAACTTCATTGCAAAAGAAAGGTATAAAATTTGAAAGGACATCTAAATGTGAAGAAAATTTTCGGAAAATCAAATAAATGCTTACTAGTGCACCAATTTTGAAAATTGCGAATCTAGATGAAAGCTTTGTAGTATATATAGATGCATGCCAATAGGGTATATGTGGTGTGTTAACACAGAATCGACAGGTTATTTTTTATGAATATAGGAAGTTAAAGGTACATAAACAAAAGTATGCTACTCATGTTTTAGAATTACCACCAATGGTACACACATTAAAGATATGGATACACTACTTGATGGGAAAGAAAATTGAATTAAGAACTGATCACCATGGATTAGATTATTTATTCAAACAACCTAATTTAAATGCAAGACAAAGAATATCGATGGAACTACTATGTGAGTACGATTTTGACATTAAGCATATAAAAGGAAAAGAGAACAAAGTAGCAGATGCACTTACTAGGAAAACGCATGTGATGCACATAGTTATCAGTACCAACACCTCAAATCTAAAGGATAAAATAAAAGATGCAAAAAATACAGATGAATTATTTCAACAGGTAAAATCAAGTTTACAACAACAGGAAACAACACACAAGTTCGAACACTGTAAACTGGAAGACAAAATACATAAGTATAACAACAGGATCTATGTTCCTAACTCTAAAAATGTAAGGAAGATGGTTTTAAAAGAAATGTGTGGCATCCCTTATGTAGGTCGCTTTGGTTATCAAAATAGAGTAGTAGCGGTTAATAAATATTATTATTGGCTGGGAATGAAAAAGGAAATTGCAAATTACATAGCTAGATGTTTAGAATGTCAAAAAGTAAAATTTGAACAAAGACACCCTGCGGGATTGTTACAATCTTTATAGATACCCGAATGGAAATGGGATGTAGTCGGTATGGATTTTATCACGAAATTACCTAATAAAATATCACAACATGATGATATTATGGTAGTGGTAGACAAGTTAAATAAAGTAGCTCATTTCATTCCATTTAAGACTACACATAAAGCAATTGAAATAGTAGATATTTATATAAAAGAAGTGGCTAGATTACATGGAATTCCGAAAGCAATTGTGTTAGATAGGGATTCAAAAATTTTAGGTTATTTTTGGAAAGGTTTGTTTAAAGGTTTTGGAACAAATTTGAACATGAGTACTGCACATCATTCTCAGACAGATGGATAGAGAGAAAGGGTAAATCAGGTAATTGAAGGTATGTTAAGAATGTATGTAATGGATCAGCCTCCTAAATGGGAAAATTATTTGCATCTAGTGGAATTTGCTTATAACAATGGTTATCATTCTTCTTTGAAAGAAATTCCTTTTGAAGCGATGTATCGAAGGAATTGTAACAATCCAATCAATTGGGACAATCCGACAGACAGAGTTATTATTGGCCAGAATTATTAAAGGAAATGGAATATTAGATGGTTAGGATTGAACAGAGTTTGAAAGTAGCACAAGATAGACAAAAAATTTATGCCGATCAGAACAGGATTGATAGACCGTTTCAAGTTGGAGAACCTATGTTTTTGAAAGTGAAACTGAATAAGAGTACTTTAAAATTGGGAAATTGTTCTAAACTTGCAGCTAGATATTGTGGACCCTTTCATATTTTGGAAAACATAGGACCAGTTACTTATGATCTAGATTTTCCTCCTAACATAAAAGTGCATAATGTGTTTCATGTCTCTTTATTTAAAAGTTATGTCCATGATCCTATACATATAATTGACCGGAATATGATATAGGTAAATTGTAGTGTATATGCTTATGTTTTACATTAGATAATGCATATGACATGATTATTATTTACTTAAAATATTTTGATACTAACCTTCTGAACTTTGTTTAGCATGTTGGTATCTATCTATCTATACATGTGTGTGTGTGTGTGTGTGTGCGTGTGTGTGTTTCTTGATTGACAGATATACATGATGTTGATTATGTTTTATACGTATATTTGGTATGATTAGATGGAGCCGGAAGGATATTTTCTAGTAGAGCCTATTCCCAACATAGGAAAGAAGACCAAGTTGCTCAAGAACAGAGAAATACAGCAGGTCAAGGTTCAGTCGAGCCATTATAAGCCCGAGGATGAAACTTGGGAATTGGAAGATGTGATGAGGGAGGCATACCCTTAACTGTTTTGAAAGCTTTGAGATTGTACAGCATGTATGTGTATGCATCGAGGACAATGCATGGTTTAAGGGGGGAGGGATGTAATGAACCTCTGGTTTATCCCCTGGACATATTATTGTTGTTATTATGTTGGATATTATGGCACAAGGTGCCGAGACTATGCACCCTCATGTGTTATGCTACGCCTTGGTTTGTATTTTATTATTTGGAGATAGAGTTTTTCCCTCACCTAGTGCACCCCTCATGAAAATTTGTAACTCCCACCTTGATGAGGATTCTTCCTCCACCCTGTAATGCACCCTCTTGAGAAGAGTAACTCCCATTTTTCTAATTGGGGAATGTCACTCCTCCCTTGTGTCTCTCTCTTCCCCCCAATTGGAATTTCTCTTGGGATATGGTATTTGGGTGGATGGGAGCTAGTATATATTGTTGGTTATGTATGCTCTTGGATCTTGTTTTTTCTATGGTACTGGTGTGATTGGTTTTGGTTTCTCTTAACATGAGTTTTTTCTGGTTGGTGCACCCTTGTTGAGCCTGTGCCCAAGTTGAGTTACTCTGGAATTGCCATTGTTTTGTCCTCGAATTGCCTATGGAGATCTTGGATTGGAAGTGATGTGGAATACCCTTGCCATTGGATTTGAGGTTGGAATGATATATTTTTTAATCTTTTGTCCTGCAACCACTGGAATTTAGCTGGAGTGGAAGTCGAGGAATAATTTCCATTGGGTTGTGGTTGGACTGATTTCTCCTAAAAACTTTGTCCTATAATTGCCACTAGAGATCCTAGATTGGAAGTGATGTGGAATCCACTTGCCATTTGATTGTATTTGGACCAATTTTAGATGGGTTTTGTGGTTGAGTGCACTCTTGCTTGTGGCATCATGGTTCCAGCTCGGGGGTGACCATTGCAAAGTAATTTTTGTCTTGCATTGTGTCTATGGTTGGGTGGAACGTGGCACGGTCGATTTCGGTTGTGTATTTTGCAAGATAATTACTTTATTTAATGTTTATTTGAATTACTTGGATATGATATGATTCTTATATGGTTTCACATAAAATGTATGAGAAAATATATGAGATAATTATGGAAGAAATATCTCATAGATTAGAGTTACATTATGCTACTAGTTTTTGGTAAAAATAACTAACTAGTTTTGGTATTTTGTGTTAAAATTCAATATGCTAAGATAGAAAATAGAAGCATTACATTCCATTTCACAATAATAACATATACAGGATCACTGAAGAAACAACAAGCACAGCATAAACAAAAGAGACACAGATTTATCCTGGGAAACCCTCATGGGGTAGAAAACCCAGCAAAGCTTCCTCAATATAGATGACCAGCAATATACAAAGATGCAAACCAAAGACATGATCTCCTCCTCCACCATAGCAGACCTCTCCTCCACAAGTGTGCCTCTCTCAAGTGAGTGAGTGTGTGAAATGAGGAACACACCTCCTATATTTATACACTACTCTGACATATATTTTATACAAGTACATGTAGGCTCGTATTTAACCATTAGGTTAAATACCCTATTATAACTGACTGGGCCGACCCCCACATGGTGGGTCTAATAACCCTAGTTGCCACAACTCCTCGGAGGAATAAACATCTTCGGATACATAATAGAATCACCTCGGAGGGATGGAACATCTCCGGAATAAATAATGTACAAATATAATATTCTTAGAAGTTACAATATTCAACACCCCCCCTTAACGAGAAGGATATTATAAAAACATCTGCAGGAGCAAGGAGTCATTGACTACATCATCTATGATACATCTATAAATCATTGGAAGCTTTCTCAACATCATGAGTAACTCAACCAGTTACTGGAACATCTTCAATACTAGAACATCAACATCTTCAGTACTGAGTCTTTATCTTCGGCAGCTCTCAAACTGCTACAGCAACATCAATATCTGAATCCTCACGATTGTCGGCATCGTCATCACACGATCATCAGCATCATCATCACAAGATCAACATCGTCGTCTAGACCAACACGATCAGCATTGTCACATCATCTCGATCTACAACATCTGGTTCATCACGATCTACAACATCTGGATCATCACGATCTACAGCATCTCGATCATCTCGATCTACAGCATCTGGATCATCTCGATCTACAGCATCTAGATCATCTCGATCTACAGCATCTGGATCATCTCGATCTACAACATCTGGATCATCTCGATCTACAGTATCTGGATCGTCTCGATCTACAGCATTGTCATCTAGATCATCACGATCAACAACATCATCAATACAAGTATAAATATCATCTCATCAATACAAGTATACACATCAACAATACAAGTATCCTCATCAATACAAGTATACATATCATCAATACAAGTATCCTCATCAATACAAGTATACTCATCAACAATACAAGTATCCTCATCAATACAAGTATACATATCATCAATACAAGTATCCTCATCAATACAAGTATACACATCAACAATACAAGTATCCTCATCAATACAAGTATACATATCATCAATACAAGTATCCTCATCAATACAAGTATACTCATCAACAATACAAGTATCCTCATCAATACAAGTATACATATCATCAATACAAGTATCCTCATCAATACAAGTATACACATCAACAATACAAGTATCATCATTAACACAAGTATACAGATCATCAATACAAGTATCCTCATCAATACAAGTATACTCATCAACAATACAAGTATCCTCATCAATACAAGTATACATATCATCAATACAAGTATCCTCATCAATACAAGTATACACAATAGCAGCATACCCTGCAACACACAAGATCCAATTACGGGATGATCAATCCCTCTCACTTTAGGACATAGGTCCAAGGATGAGACAATCCTGATCCGCTCACGGGATGATTAGTCCCTCTCGGTTTAAGACATCTCTCATGTCTATGGATGATGCAATCCAGATCAACTTACAGGATGATCAATCCTTATCACTTTAAGACACCTCACCATGTCTAGAGGCAATCCCAATCTATTTACAGGATGATTAGTCCTTATCAATTTAAGACATCTCACCATGTCTAGGGACGAGGCAATCCCAATCTATTTACAGGATGATTAGTCCACTCAATCTCATATAGGACTATCCTTCCTTTCAGAATTACTAGATTTACTGTCCAAGGATGATTTAATCCATTCAATTCATTTAGGACTATCCTTCCTTTCGGATTTACTGGATTTACTGTTCAAGGATGATTTAGTCCATTCAATTCATTTAGGACTATCCTTCCTTTTGGATTTACTGGATTTACTATCCAAGGATGATTTAATCCAATCACAATCACATTTAAGACTATCCTTCCTTTCGGAATTATTGGATTTACTGTCTAAGGATTATTAGTCCAATCACAATCACATTTAAGACTATCCTTCCTTTCGGAATTACTGGATTTACTGTCTGAGAATGATTAGTCCAATCATAATCACATTTAAGACTATCCTTCCTTTCGGAATTACTGGATTTACTGTCTAAGGATGATTAGTCCAATCACAATCACATTTAAGAATATCCTTCCTTTCGGAATTACTGGATTTACTGTCTAAGCATGATTAGTCCAATCACAATCACATTTAAGACTATCCTTCCTTTCGGAATTATTGGATTTACTGTCTAAGGATGATTAGTCCAATCACAATCACATTTAAGACTATCCTTCCTTTCGGAATTACTGGATTTACTGTCTAAGGATGATTAGTCCAATCACAATCACATTTAAGACTATCCTTCCTTTCAGAATTACTAGATTTACTGTCTAAGGATGATTAGTCCAATCACAATCACATTTGAGACTATCCTTCCTTTCGGAATTACTGGATTTACTGTCTAAGGATGATTAGTCCAATCACATGCATTTTGAACCAAGGTCCAGGGACGATGTAGTCCTATCTTCTATTCTCGAAGACACCTGTCTACGGCTCACTTTAGGACTGAAGTCCAGGGATGATCCAATCCCCTCATGTCCACCAAGGACTTCATTCTCGGAGACATCATGTCTATGGCTCTCTTAAGGATGATGCAATCCTATCATGTCCACCAAGGACTTCATTCTCGGAGACATCATGTCTACGGCTCTCTTAAGGATGATGCAATCCTATCATGTCCACCAAGGACTTCATTCTCGGAGACATCATGTCTACGGCTCTCTTAAGGATGATGCAATCCTATCATGTCCACCAAGGACTTCATTCTTGGAGACATCATGTCTACGACTCTCTTAAGGATGATGCAATCCTATCATGTCCACCAAGGAATTCATTCTCGGAGACATCATGTCTACGACTCTCTTAAGGATGATGCAATCCTATCATAAGTGATCACATCACTCCCCCTTTTGAGGAGGCTCCTTCTGAATTATTTTAAGTTTGTCTTGGAAAGATTTACTTGAGATAGAGGTTTGGTTAGTACATCAGATCAATAGAGGTTTGGTTAGTACATTGGTAACTTGTTACAAGTTCGAACATTAATTCTTTTCTGCACCATATCTTGCATATAGAAATGTCAGATCTCTATGTGCTTTGACTTATCATGGAACACTGGATTCTCTGCCATTTTGGTACAAATCTGTTTGTCACATAGGATCACAGTTGGGTCTATCTCTAAGTCAAACAATCCTGAAGCCATACTGCTTCATAACTTAGCAGAGCAAGCAGCCATATATTCTACTTGTGCTAAGAGCCACACTAGATTGTTTCCTGCTAAACCATGAGATCATGGCTGATCCCAGACAATAACATCCTCTCGATGTGTTCTTCCTGTCTGATACACTTCCTGCCCAATCAACATCTGTGTAGCCATCTGAAGTCATGATCTCCAAGATAACATAGATCAAAGTCTATTGTATCCTTTAGGTACCGCATCACATGCTTTGCAACTTATCAGGTGAACACATTAGATACTGACTCAAGGTGTTCACAACAAAGCATATATTTGACATAGTAATCGTTAGATACATCAATGACCCAATAAATTTTCTGTATAGAGTTATATCCACTAACTCTGATCAGTCATCCACTAACAGCTTCAAGTTGGAATCCATGAGAGTGGCCATTCCAACACATCAAGTCTTCTCAAGATTTCTCAGCATACTTTCCCTGGTTGAGAAAGATTCCTTACGAGCCTTGCCATACTTCTAGACCTAGGAAGTAATACATTAATCTAAGATCTTTCATGTGCCATCTCTCGTTAGATGGGTCTACTGATATGAACCTCAACATCATTCGAACTCTGAGGTGAGTTCCTTCTTGTATCCATGTCATCTATGTATAGAAACCATATTCAACCTTGTAGCAAGGGTTGAGATCCACATCACCCATGGTGATCATTAAGCTCATCAATTGATTATCGATCCTGGGAACCTATACAGAACCTGATTCACACTTCTTCTTTAATTACACCATTAAGAGAATGGTCTTATCTAGCCACTTGGATCTCATCATGATTCTCTTCCTCTTTCTAAGGGAATCTTCTAGCCACAAGCCTTCTATAGTGTGTTTGATTTGTAAATCTTTTGTTTGAACATCCATCGCTTGTTCAGAGTTCATCATTCATCATGATCTTTCCTACAAATCAAAATTAAGTACATGATTAGTAATACTTCATAATCATCAAATCATATTGATATGATAACCTATTATGCATACATATATCGTTTACATAGTTATGCAACTATTTTGACCAATACTTTGGCACAACACTTTCCCATATCCTGTATGCATACAGTGGCTATCTAGATGCCTTCCATCTCTACCAGAACATATTATCGAGAGTGTGCACAACTCTCAATATGTCAGCAAAGAGGTTTCATTCTAGACAAGCTACAATGGAATGTTTGTCCAACTTATCAATTATATGCATATTAGTAGTATACTGTTCAATGCTCTATGAATGTTTACACTCAGCGTGATATATTCTAAATATGCATACAATCTATTACAAGCAATATCATTTACTATTTTAAATAACAACTCAAATACTTATCTTTTATGTTTGTGTGGTTGCCTCCCGCTTGATCTTCTGTATGTCTTCCGAACTTCTATTCATTTTGTACCACTGTGCATGCTCAAGTGTACACTAGTGTCATCCTCATGATCTCATACACAAACATACATTCATTAGTATATTCTCAATATTATCAAAACATTCTAATTCTAAATAATCTTGAATATGTACAGTCATGATCATTAGTATTCAGGGTTTCAAGGAAGTCTTCTTTTACTCATGCATATTCTTGTTTGATCTAGTTAGTTAAATCATCAACCAAGATAAGAGACATAATATGCACAAACCCTTGATTACTAACCAATCATACCAAGTATACTTACACAAGGTAAGATTCTAACATGACATAGGAAAACATACCTGGATTAGTATACCTACTTAGTTATGTACAACATACCTAAACAATCTCTTCAATGATTTAGAGATCCTGAGCTACAACCTGCATGTCTCGTAGGTTAAACATAATATAACAAAGTCATACATACCTCGTGAGTCTTTGTCTTCATGTTGTCATGGTCATGGAACTTGATTTGTCTTTTGTAATGTACCTGTGTCTTGTTAGCAAACAACATCAACCTCACACAACACCATAATGCATAAGTACAATCATATATCCCTAATCAATGAATGTCTTCGATCATTCACATGCATTCATATTGTTACTAGGGTGATAAGACAATTAATAACATTAATCAAGATTGTACTAATAAATAACATGAATACAAACACATTATGAACTTAATCAAGAATCAGATTTCAAGGCATACCTGAACCTCCTTAATTCATACCTGTCGAGACTTTTTGTAGTCTTCTTATGTAAGGCCTTAGCCTCAACTCCCCCTGAAACTTGATCTGGAGCTTGATTAGGGTTTGCTAGAGAAACCCTAAAAATTCAATCTTTGACTTTCATACTTCTGAATGGATGGAAGAATGTGTCTTGCTGAGCTGATCAACCTAGCATTCTTCAATTTTGAAATCTCCAAAATTTGACCCCTCAAAATTGCCTTCGAAACTTCTGGATCTTCTGGACAGGAACCCGAACTAGGGTTTGATGAAGCCCACCCTTTTGTCCAATCAAAAGGTTCGATCCAAGGCTCTAAACTCTTATTTTTCTGAGGAGCTTCCAGCCATGGTTACAGACTTCAAAAATTCCAACTTTCTCTGAAACCCTAAATTCCGGAAGCCATGAATAAAGGTGCTAAAAATAATTCTATTTTGACGGAAATATGCACTTGATTGTTTATACTATAACTCTGAAATTTTTGCTCCACAGGGTCTGAAAACTTTTTCTATAGTAGCTTGACCTGTCATCTTTCCATCCTGACATGTCTGACCTCAATTGGATTTTCAGAGAGAGATTTATGCCAAGTGTTGCAACGTGACCTGTTTATGCGATAAAACAAGAGAGCGAACTTGTACGGCATGCCACGTGTCACTGTTTGAACTTCGGCCTTTGAAAAATTTTCTTGAGATATCTTGCCTTGTTATCTTTCCATCTTGACATGTCTGGCCTCAATTGGACTCTCTGATAGAGAGTTATGCCAAGTGTCGCAATGTGACTTGTTTATGAGATAAAACGGGAGAGCGCAGTTGTACGGCATTCCACGTGTCACTGGTTCATCTTCGGCCTCTGAAAACGTTTCCTGAGATAGTACAGTCTGTGTACTACCTGTCACTTTTTACGAAATTTCATTTGGAGCTTCCTAGCCCAAGTTATGACCTTTTTTCCAAGGTCACCTGATTTTGACTGAGATCTGGAAGAGGTAGAAACCCTAACTTGTACTGATCATAACTCATAAAGTACAATGAATCTGAAGGTTCCCTTTTGGACACAAGGTACCTGGGGATTTTATCTTCGACCTGTAAACTTTTTAGACCCTGAACCTTCGCAGAAATGGATTTATAGCGAAAGTTCCACGATGACTGGTTTTTGCTATGTAAAACCCTAACCTTCAAATTGTCGTAAGTAAAGCAAGTGTCGTAAGTGCCATACCTTGTCTTCCTTCAGGTTAGCTCTGATACCATGTTAAAACTCAATATGCTAAGATAGAAAACAGCAGCATTACATTCCATTTCACAATAATAGCATATACAGGATCACTGAAGAAACAACAAGCACAGCATAAACACAAGAGACACAGATTTACCCTGGGAAACCCTCATGGGGTAGAAAACCCAGCAAAGCTTCCTCAATATAGATGACCAGCAATATACAAAGATGCAAACCAAAGACATGATCTCCTGCTCCACCATAGCAGACCTCTCCTCCACAAGTGCGGCTCTCTCAAGTGAGTGAGTGTGTCAAATGAGGAACACACCTCCTCTATTTATACACTACTCTGACATATATTTTATACAAGTACATGTAGGCTCGTATTTAACCATTAGGCTAAATACCCTATTATAACTGACTGAGCCGACCCCCACATGGTGGGTCTAATAACCCTAGTTGCCACAATTCCTCAGAGGAATAAACATCTCCGGATACATAATAGAATCACCTCGGAGGGATGGAACATCTCCGGAATAAATAATGTACAAATATAATATTCTTAGAAGTTACAATATTCAACATTTTGTGAGAAAGTGCTTGAGAAAAATGTTTATTTTGCACCTCTGCTACAGATATGATAAATGTGATAGGTTGAGAAAATTGAAAAAAAATTGGAAAACAAGAGGTTCCAGTCCTGGACATTTGATTATTTGTCACATCATCATGGGTTCAACTCAAGACCAAGTACTTCATTCCCAAGATTGATATGAAAAAATTTGATAGCAATGATCCAATAATATGGATATTACAGATGTAGCAATTCATTGATCTACACCAAGTGCCAAATTTACAAAAGGTAACTATTTCATCCTTGTATTTAGAACTTGATCAACCTATATGGTACCAATGGATTTATGACCATAAAAAAAAGACTCGATTGCGTCTTGGTCTATATTTACAGATGAATTGATAGCATATTATGGGGATACAAAGAGAAGCAAATTCTTTATCCAATTCAAAAATCTCAAGCAAAAAGGTCTAGTTACATAACACATTAAGTAGTTTCAGAAGTTGAGTCTATTGGTTGTGCAGCTTGGTTTCTTCCTATGTCAAAGGATTGTTTCAACCATTTTTGGATCCTAGAATAAGGGACCGAGCTATAGGGGAGTCTGTAGGTGAAAAAACAGTGATTGAAAAGAATGTAATTTCATAGTCAATCTAGACTGTTCATTATTAGGTTACACATCTTATGGTAGAGATTATGTTTGTCTATTTTTTCCCTAGCTAGAATACAACCCTCTTTTAAAGAGGGAATTGCATTATGGTTGTGTAGTAGTGTGTGAGAGAGAGATTGTAAGAGAGTGAAGAGGAGTTTGCAGCGGATGTGTTGTGGGTTGTATCCCTTCATTTTAGTGGATGGTATAAAAGAAAGGATTGGTTGTTTCTCCATGGGTGTAGCCCATATCGGGAGAACCAAGTGCATTCGTGTCTCTCTTGTATTTTTTTCTTATGTGTTTTATTTATGCATCTACTTTATTTTATTACTCCGTGTTCCTATTTTTCTAAGAGATTCTTAGAATGAACAAAATTCTAGAGGATAATTTGTTGGATCTCTTTATGGGCACTTTAAAGTAGAGAATTCAACATGATATATGTCTCTTTGAACCAAAATAATTGGAGACTGCTTTTAGTCTGGAAGGAAAGTTGAAAGTAAAAATATGGATAATAGAAGAGATGCTAATAACACTTATAAAGAGGGATACGTTTCTCCTCTCAACCTCACTCAACATACAAGGTTGATTCCTAGGAAGGTGGGGGAAATAAGAGCAAAGGGGTTATGTTTCAACTGTGGTATCACATACAGTAAGGGGCATAAGTGCAATGAGAAGCAATTATTCTACATATATTGTGAAGAGTAAGAAGATCTAGAACTGAAACAGTCTTAGGACGTATATATATAAGATACTACTCCAACCATATATTTCCATGCATTGGTCGACATTATCACTTCTCAAACTCTTAGGATAGAAGGATATATCAAAAAGAAAATGGTAACAATGTTAATTGATTATGGTACTTCCCATAACTTCATTAATTGCAAATTATCCAAACTTCTCAATTGCTTCATATATTCAACACTAGAATTTCAAGTAATGACTGTAGATGGAGGTACTATAAATTATTTAGGGAAGTACCATAATGATTGTAGATGGAGGTACTATAAATTATTTAGGGAAGTACCATAGTGATTGTAGATGGAGGGAATATAAATTATTTAGGGAAGTACCATGGTATTAAGATTACTGTGGGGGGGTATTTATTAGATAGTCCAATGATTGCAATCCAAATGGGTAGTGTTCATGTTGTACTTGGGGTCTAGTGGCTACAACCATTAGGAATAGTATCTCTTACTTTTAATGAACTTTTCATTAGATTCTCTTCACAAGGAAAATGAATTTAACTTAGAGGCATTCCAAGGAAACCCTATAAAGTGATTAGCTCTATCAATATGATAAAATTTCTAAAAGGGAACGTCGTGTATAATTGCACAACGGTGCTCACTAGATGTTCATGCAACTATAGCCTCTATTCCAATGGATCTACAAGAAGCTATTGACAATAATTCCAAGGTATTTGGAGAGATTATCGCAAATCCTCTCTTATATGGATATCCACAAAAAAAAAAATTCTTACTTGTCGCTAAATCTTTGTATTGCTAATTTTAGCACTTTGAAATTCCTTGGAAGAAAATAAGTGTTTATATTTTTCTAATTTTATTTTTAATGTACTTTTTCTCCAAGAGAGAAAAAATGTCATTTCTATTTAGATATTGAATGTTAATTACACTTCACATGTGGATACTACACAGACAGATTTAAATTCACATATTAATGTAAATTTCATTTCATTCCTGTGGAAAAATAATTATGCATCCTATCTTTTATTCCTTTTCTATTTTTAACATCATTCCACCACCTCAAAAAGTTCATTTGATGACTAAATATAAGTAAGAAATTCAATGCTAAAGATTCAAATAAGAAATCATATGTCCAAGATTTAGATGGTGTATCAACTCCTTATAAAAAATAGAGTTGTCAGATTCATGTATTTTCAGAAAATCCCCCTTGACGGGGCTTCATTTGCAACTACTACCATCAAGATATTCTCATGTCTTATTCTTAATCCATTATAGAGTGTTTTGATTCCTCAACTTGTATTTCTAGGCATCTATTTGTATATTTCTTTGAAATTTTAACCTATTAATTTTCTACATTATGTCCCTCATTAATCATTTGATTGTTGTTCCTCAAATGGTTTCCATCCATTGGGACTTGGTTTATGCCATTTTTTCCTTTACAATAAGATCCTACTCGATGACATGAATCCTGCAAATGTCCTATTTGTTGACAAATCCAACATAAAAAACTAGCATTTTCATAATACAATTTTTGTGTCCATTTGAATCCTTAACTTTGAAGTATCAAATTGTTCGGCAATCCCATACTAATGTTTATTTCCACACATATACATGCACAGGTAAAAATACCAAGCTTAATCTAATCTATATCAGTTTTTAAATATTGACCCCACATATTCTCGATGTCTTCAAAAATCATTAAGTCTGAAAGTGTATGGGTATATCTTGAAGGAAAACCCAAAGAGGTGTTTTTTATAGACATATTGGTGACTTAAATTCAAGGAACCATCACGGGGTCTTCACTAGGGGGGCAATATTATACCACATCCGTTCATATTGGGGGTATTAATATTACATGTAAACCATAACATTATATTTCCTATATATTTGGGGTGGTTAGGGTTATTTAATTTATTTATGCAATCCCCAATATCTTGGGGTATATATTATAAGAATTTGTTGCCTAATGTCCCCGTGATGTCCCCGAAATTGCTCTGTGAGTGTGGGAGTCCACCGAAATCAGGACGAAATTGCTCTGCAAGAGTGTGGTGAGAGTTTTCTCTGCGAGAGTGTGGTGAGAGTCCCCCGAAATTGCTCTGTGAGAGTGTGGGAGTCCGCCGAAATTGCTCTGCGAGAGTGTGGGAGTCCCGTCGAAATTGCTCTACTAGAATGTGGTGAGAGTCCACCGAAATTACTCTGTGAGAGTGTGGTGAGAGTTTGCTCTATGAGAGTGTGGTGAGAGTGTGGTGAGAATTTGCTCTGCGAGAGTGTGGTGAGAGTCTGAAATTGCTCTGCAGCAGCTGGGTTTAAACCACTGACTTCCTTCTTCTGCTGTGCATAAACTTGTCAGCCATAGGCGGCATGTTAGGGTTTCATGGGTTTCGTGTGAAGAGGAAAAAGCTTGAAGGAAACCAGGGTTTCGTTGGTTTCAAGGTATACACATTTGTTAGAGCTGTCAACTCTTATCAGGAGACGCTTATCAGGTATGTTCATAAGTAGATTTTAATCTTTGTTTGTTTTGGGTTTTAGGCTATCTAATCGGGTTAAGGGTCTCATGTTGTATGTAATACCACGACAGGTCATTCCAGAGATGATGGATTAAGGTTGTAGAGCTTTGAATATGATTTGTAATATGATTTTATCAGTAATACAAATGAATGATGTTAGACCCAGTTAAATTTTATGTGCCTTTTGTTATGTTTAAGAAAATCTGGGCACACTTTTGGTAGCTTGTGCTAGTTGTGGAAAAATATCAGTAGGAAGCAAGCTAGTTTAGCAAGTCTAGGCGTTGTTCAAGTAGTTATGTGAATGTTGGAGTAATTCTAGGCTCTTTTCCCACCTTCTAAATCATGACTAGCTTGTTATTAGTCATAACCAACAATATGAAGACATTTTATTGTCCCATGCGTCTTTGGGAACATTTCTGGACACCCCTATGGCCCAAAACAATAGTTAAAAGGAAAAATATCAAACATGGGTTGAGTGCAAGCAATTCTAGGAGGTCAACCATCATGAAATCAGCATTAAAAGTAGACTTGGGCACTATTACACCATCCAACAACGATAAACATCATGGTTACTAAATATATGATAATTCATGGCAGGTTTATGGACCAACACAACTATTTGAGGTATCATGGGTGCATTCTAGGTTGATCTTAACATATGGAAGCCACATTCAGATCTTCAATCAGTAGTAATATCCCTAAAACTCAATTCTGAGCAAGTATATTAGGTGAAACTAGCAAGGAGAAGCCTCAAAAATCAATTTTGGATGCAATTTTGAAGGTTCTATAGATTCCAACAAGATTTCAAGAAGACTTTGAGAAATTCTAGGAACTTTTCATGAATGTGTAAATAGACATAAAAATTAAATCTGGGTTGAATATGAGCTTGT
This sequence comes from Larix kaempferi, assembly GCA_027924585.1. NCBI lineage: Eukaryota > Viridiplantae > Streptophyta > Pinopsida > Pinales > Pinaceae > Larix > Larix kaempferi. The sequence continues at coordinate 482,286 of BSBM01001163.1, forward strand.
TCTAAGAATTTTTGGACATTTACCAGCCTCAATCAGTCCTAATAGAGCATGTTTGATAGCCTCAAAACATGGACCGACATAAGAACCAATTCTGGTCAATGTTGAGTAGTGTTACTGCCATTTTGGCATGGGTATCCTTAAATGTGGCAAAGAGGGTCAAAATGCCCTAGTTGCAGTAAAGAGTATTGTTTGTTGAAGTCTAGAATATTCTGAGCATATAAAATACATGGCCTCCATATAAAATTTAACTTTATAAAACCACCAATTCTATCATGCATAAAAGCCAATAAACCAAAATGCTCAGTGACTTAACACACGAATGACTGGATGCTCATTTTAAATATGAAAGTATTTCTAGGGCATATTTTGATTGTGACATAAATTTATCATTGTCATACTGCCACACTGCAATACCAACAAAGTAGCTTAGCTTCCCTTGGACAGTCATTTCAAATTCTTTAATCTTCTCTAGTTCAGTGAATACTAATGGATTGCCACAATTAAGATATTGAACCCTATCATCTTGATGTATAAATTTGGATCAGAATCATTCCTCTTTGCTCCTTTATCTTGAAATATGCATCCATTCTCATGTACCATGCTCTTGGTGCATGTTTCAGTCCATATGGTGACTTCTTCAATCTCTACACAAGACGTTCCTTTACTTTTTTTGCAAATCAATGTGGCATGTAAATTTATTCGTCCAAAAGCCATTTAGAAAATAATTTCTTAGCATCCATTTGATGAATTTACCAATTTTTATGTGCATCTAATGTCAAAATCATCATGAATGTACTCATTTCTACCATAGGTGCAAAAGCTTTGTTGTTATTTGTTCTTTTTTGTGAATAGCACTTAGCTACTAATCTTGTTTTGTAGTTATATATATATATTTCCATCTACCTTAAATTTTTTTTTAAAAATGAACTTGAAACGTATACCATTCTTCTTAGGCAGTTATTTAGTTGAGTCCCAAATCTCATTTTTCATCAACAAACACTCTTCTTGCTTCACTTTCCACCAAGCTTCTTTTCCTGATGCTTATTCAAATGTCTAAGGTTCCTATGAGATCATCACATGGCCCTCAAAGGAAGATTTAATGATAGGTCAGTTGTTCAACTGTGATATAGTATTTCTCTTCTCAAAATTTGTATCAAGCACAGGAGTATTTGCATCTTGCTATCTCTTCTCACAAAACTTCAGTACTTGCTTATGAACATGTCGGGATCCAATACCAACAACATGATGGTTAGCCATCATAGCTTCACTTTCTGTTTTGATGAGATAGATATCTGAGACTTGTCTTCATGATCCCCAAACTCATTAACCATTGTATCGGTACTATGAATGACTTTCTTCTTTTTGTATTGAAGAGCCTATATTCCTTATAGATTCCTCAACCTATCAAATGAAAATATATTTGTTGCTCTCATCATCCAATTTGCTTCAGGCTTCATTTGGAATATGAGCATATGAAGGATCTCCGGATATTCTAAAATTTGGTTCAAAAGATTTACAGCCACCGCATACTTCTTTTGGTGTAAAGTGCAGAATTTTTAAAATACTAGTGATTTTTCTTTCAGAAAATATACCCAAGCTTTTATTGAGAAGTAATCTATAAAAATTTAGAAATATTTGGTTCTTGCAAATGAGAAACCTGACATGGGACCACAAATGTCACTATGGATCAATTTTAATGGCTTTTGTACTCTCCAAGCTCCTCCATAAAGAAATGCATGGGGGCTTCACTAGAAAGAAATATAATATCACGTTCATTCATATTGCGGTATTAAATATGCATGAAAACCTAAAAATTATATTGCTTATATATTAAGGGGCAAAGGTTTTTTTTTATTTAATGTAACAATACAAAAATACTTTAAGGTCTTTTTTATATGGGCGGGCTGACAAATATCTGCCAAATGGAGATGGCGGGATCACGACCGGATGAGAAATCGGGTTGAGGAAAGGCTCGGGCTTACTAGTACGTAGGGAAATTGTGTCTTGAGGCATGCTTGAGGCCAAGGGTTTCATGGTGAAGTGGGTTTCCAGTCAATCATATTCAAGAGACAGTGGTCATTGGCATCCAAATGTTACCAATAGCACTCAACTAGTTGTTACCAATAGCCTTGGGAGGCTCTAAGCCTCCAGGGCCTGTTATAGGCCATCAATAGGCCTTGGCGGCTTGAATACCCAACCACTCATGCCTATTACAGGCCTTGAGAGGTTTAGTCAGCCTCCTAGACCTTGTTACAGGACCTGGGGGCTTGGATACCTAGCCCACAACAAGCTTAGTTAGCGATTGGGGAACTGCAACATGCAATCTAAATGTTGTACTATGTGCATTGGCTCTAGTTACATACAAGAAGTGATCTCATATCTCTTCATTAGACCATTAGATGTTGCAAATCATAATGATATGTGGTTGAGCAATTTCATTGTGGGTGAATTAATGTGCATCCGCAATATACATCGAAAGAAGCAAGGTGCATTGTAGAATGCATGTGGGGTCATAAGAGGGGTATCATATCAATATACTAGGTAGAAATATAAAGGGGTATAAAAAATATTAATGAAAATTTTGATACATACAATATCTAGTGAAGATAGGGGGTTTTTTTAATCTGGGAAGGCATATTGGGATGGGGTTAAAAAAAGCGATTTTGGAAGGTATTTTCCAATATTTAGTGAAATTAGGGGTATTGCTTCATATGCCACGAACGAACGTGCTATGATAGCAGTTTATTGATTGAATTCCCCATGGGGAAATGATTCTCTACCACTAACCTACCCGTTTTTAACCTATTCCTTTTTCTAAGCAATAACATATTTTGATAGTTCAAATGACTGAATCTGTAGAGCCACAACTGGCTATCCTTAACCGTGGATGCTTGATGTACTTGACTAACTTTAGAAACAACAAATTTAGATAAGCAATCCACTGTCTCTTCACCTATTGCCACAACTTCCTAATTATTCATTTTACCTTTGATGAAGCATTTGCTATTACTTTTGTTAGGCGTCTATTTAATATATGTATTGTTGTATGTACTGCTTCTAGTGAATTGTCTCCTGAACCCATGCATTTTCCATAAATTATTGATTTAATTTGTGGTATATTTGTATCCATTATCATCCCTTATCATTTTTATACCTCTTTCACTTTGTCTCTCGTGTCTCAACCATAGCCTTAAAGTGCACAAATTTTTGGAATATTTATGGTTTTTCTTTTAAAAAATATGCCCATGTTTTTTTGTGAGAAGTTAGTAAATATTTGGTTCCTGCAAATGAACCAACATGGGACCACAAATGTCACTACTAATAAACTCTACTAGCTATTGTGCTCTCCAAGCTCCTCCATATGGAAATGATTCTTTACTTCTAACCATGCCCCTTTTTCTTAGCAGTAACAGATTTTGTAGTTCAAATGACCAAATGTTTGGTGCCACAATTGACTATCCTCAACAGTGGATGCCTTAAGTGCTTAACAATATACGAAAGCAACAAATTTAAATAAACCATCCTTTGTCTCTTCACCTACTGCCACAGCTGCCTAATTATTCATTTTATCTTTGATAAAGCATTTGTTAGTATCAAATCCCACCTTGTAATTTTGTTTCATGATTAGATTGATTGTAGATTTCCTTTAGCATACTACATACAAGAAATCTCTATTGTTTTGACCAAACAATTTTTCATTCTAATGGGCATTGTTCCTTTCCCTCTCACTTCCTTTGAACTATTGTCTCCCACCCAAAGTTATCTGATTAGTCACAATTTGGCCCAAAATTAGGACTTTGCTTGGACTTGGCCATTGGAATAAACAACTCAGCCGAATAAAAATACATAACATACTCTAATCTAAAAACTTAATTATGCAAGATTATTTGCAATTCAGATTTCGTGAATAAATGATTACATTTACAAAACATTAGTTATCCACTACGACCACGTTTTTTCTCATGTGCTCCTAAAATTGAATTGAAGTCTTCTCTAGTTATCCATGGAATATCCCCGAAGGAAGTTCTTTCTTGAGTAGTTTCCAACAGATGGACTTTAAAATAACAATGATAGGGTTGTATATGCTTGTCTAAAAAGATGACTTACTCCTTTCAGAGAAGAATTTTATGCTAATCCAGTATCTTCTAGTATTTGACTAAATGATATCTAGCTTTAATGGGTTCCAACATATGAGTAGGCATCCTGATATTCCAAATAAATTCTTATATATGCTTTCCGGGACTAACAACCCAAATATTCTAATCACTTCCCTTTTAAATTTTGTTTATTGGGAACCGGCATTGTTTGGTTTTTCCACTGAATTTTCTATTTATAGGACGCCCCTTCAATGTGGTTTTCACAAACCCTTTATGTTCCATGACAAAATCTTCATGTGAACCTATAGCATTCATTAGACCCATTAGTCTCCTCGAAAAAACCCTAGATATCAAGGTTAATTTTTCTTTGGGCCATCATGAAAGCAGTCCCCTAGGAAGCCCTCTCCTACTGATTTGTGGGATTTTTCTGCCATTTTAACGTGATTGCTTCTTACTTCATTTAGTGGTATTTTTACCCACATAAGGTTTAGGACCATGTTTCTTTGTAAGAATAGGGTTTAGAGGCTTTGTTTTCCTGCTACAAGTAGTTGATCGATAGCTCCTCTCATGTCTTGTATTTCATTAAGGTCTTGTACAACTTCTTTTGTGTATTTTGGAATCTTCTTTAGTGGAGACAGAGAGAGATGTTCCAGGACCAGGTTGTGGAGACAAAGACAGATGTTCTAGGTTGAACTTAACATATGGAAGCCACATTCAGATCTTCAATCAGTAGTAATATCCCTAAAACTCAATTCTGAGCAAGTATATTAGGTGAAACTAGCAAGGAGAAGCCTCAAAAATCAATTTTGGATGCAACTTTGAAGGGTCTATAGATTCCAACAAGATTTTAGGCAGACTTTGAGAAATTCTAGGAACTTTTCATGAATGTATAAATAGACGTAAAAATTAAATCTGGGTTGAATATGAACTTGTTCTAAGAATTTTTGGACATTTACCAGCCTCAATCAGTTCTAATAGAGCATGCTTGATAGTCTCAAAACATGGATTGACATAAGAACTAATTCCGGTCAATGTTGAGTAGAGTTACTGCCGTTTTGGCATGGGTATCATGGGTGCATTCTAGGTTGATCTTAACATATGGAAGCCACATTCAGATCTTCAATCAGCAGTAATATCCCTAAAACTCAATTCTGAGGAAGTATATTAGGTGAAACTAGCAAGGAGAAGCCTCAAAAATCAATTTTGGATGCAACTTTGAAGGGTTTATAGATTCCAAAATGATTTCAGGCCTACTTTGAGAAATTCTAGGAACTTTTCATGAATGTGTAAATAGACATAAAAATTAAATCTGGGTTGAATATGAACTTGTTCTAAGAATTTTTGGACATTTACCAGCCTCAATCAGTCCTAATAGAGCATGTTTGATAGTCTCAAAACATGGACCGACATAAGAACCAATTCTGGTCAATGTTGAGTAGTGTTACTGCCATTTTTGTATGGGTATCATGGGTGCATTCTAGGTTGATCTTAACATATGGAAGCCACATTCAGATCTCCAATCAGTAGTAATATCCCTAAAAATCAATTCTGAGCAAGTATATTAGGTGAAACTAGCAAGGAGAAGTTTCAAAAATCAATTTTGGATGCAAATTTGAAGGGTCTATATATTCCAACAAGATTTCAGGAACACTTTGAGAAATTCTATGAACTTTTCATGAATGTGTAAATAGACGTAAAAATTAAATCTGGGTTGAATATGAACTTGTTCTAAGAATTTTTGGACATTTACCAACCTCAATCAGTCCTAATAGAGTATGTTTGATAGTCTCAAAACATGGACCGACATAAGAACCAATTCTAGTCAATGTTGAGTAGTGTTACTGCCATTTTGGCATGGGTATCCTTAAATGTGGCAAAGAGGGTCAAAATGCCCTAGTTGCAATAAAGAGTATTGTTTGTTGAAGTCTAGAATATTCTGAGCATATAAAACAATTAGATACAACAATTAACGTGATTTATGGACACGTTGGGGTTGTTCTAGGAAGTCTACCAAGTCAACTTCAGTCAAAGCAACAACATGTGGCCCTTCTCTTTTGTTCTGCTTCCAAAGCTATGTCATTTGGGTCCACAATGTTGAGGGGCTGGACCATGTCTACCCATGATATGCTTGATTCTACACTTTGAAGAGTCCCATCAGTTTAAATTTCAAGAGTAACCCCTAGGATAGCCAAAGTTTTCATCTCTAGGAATTTGGAAGATGAAGGAGTGGAGAAGATAGGTTGTGTGGTTTTGTTGGGGCTATTTGGTTGACCTGAGGCTTCTAGGTCAATATTTTTCCACCTTATGAGATTCCAAGTCATCCCCCTTTGATTTCTTTGGGGCTGGCTCTTCCTCATGCTTTCCATTATAGATCTTCCTCTTTGATCCAATTGAGACACATGCTTCTAGTTCCAGCAATTGCTTTTGCTCATGGTAAATTCTTCTTCCAGTTTGCATGATTTGTCAAGTAATATTGAAAGTTGTCAAAGATGATCAATTGCACCTTTTCAGAGATTTGAATTGAAATTGCATACCTTGCTTCCTAGCTCTTTGTTTGATTAATGAACTAATATGCATGTGTAAATTTGAATATGTAGATGGATCCTAGTGATGTTGAGAACTTTGCAATTTTTATTGGTGAAGAGAATTGTGTCCTTGGAACAATTCAGTGTCAAAAAGGTTGTACATATGCTGATATCTGTTGTGAAATTGTGGAGGATGAAATCATCAAATATCCTTTTGAATTTATTGGCCCAATTGGACATCCTTTAAATACAAAGCAAGAGCAAACAAGGAAACCTACAAAAACAAATATAGGCATTAAGAGGAAAGTAGACACAATGGTTTTTGAATCATTTCAATCACATGTAATGGAAGGAACACCAATATCTGAAAACATTGAAGGGAATGTGGATGAACCTATGCATAAACAACCAAGAGTTGATCATGTGTCCGAGTTAGTGGAACAAGTTGAAGTGGATCATCATGTGTTCGAGGCAGTGGAACAAGTTGTAGTGGTTGATCCTAAAGTATTGGCATCTTGGGAACAGAAAGTGAATAGTTTAATGGAAGAGTTTGTCAAGGAGAATCTAACAATGAAGGTATATTCAAAAAATGGAAAACCTAGTATAAATATCCATTGTGAAATTTGTGGCATTGATTATGGAACGGGGGAAGTATCCTTGGTAGGGAGAACGGTTCGTAACTTCAAAAACAATCATACGAAAACAGGATCCCATCAACGTCACATTTCAATGTTGGGAAGTAATGAAATTCCTTCATGTAACATAGTAGAGCAGGCAACCGTGGCTAGAGATCGACTTGAGATTGATCAAGCAATAAAAATTCTAGATGATTTCAACCAAACGCAAGAGCCTAATTTGTTCACGGTGGTGGAAGCAACACTTGCAAACTATGAGGACAAGAAAAAATTAAGAGTGGAATGTAGACGATGCAATAGATGGTTTTCTTTGGTGCCAGCAAGTGGTAATATTGTCAGTTCTCTAAATGAGCACATGAAATCAAGGAAACACACTGCTACTACAGATGAGGCTTTGCATGATACAGTTGTGTTGAGGAGTGGAACAGTTGGGAGACCAAAGAAGCCTACCAATGTTAAGTTCCAACAAAGTTTGACTAAGTTCTTGGTCCCATCACCATCACCATCACCATCACCATCACATGGGATTTCTACAAGTTCACATTCTTCTACTTCAGGTGTGTTAATTACCCAAGTTTTAATTTAATTTGAATTTGAATTTTCACATTACTTTATTTGTTATTACTTGTTAGTAGCAGTTCGTAGATCATTTTCTAATTTGTTTTTTCATCTTATTCTAGGAAAATTTCCTCCCCCGATATTACTATGTTGGGGGTATTTGGATCCCTATCTTGATAGAAGAGGAGAGAGATTGGACACAAAGGTTCTAATCGATGACCAACATGGTGGAAAATTGTGGGCCATAGAGAAACATACCAAGAGAACACTATGTTATTATGGTGTTGAATGTCGTATTAATGGTACATATAGACATATCCATTGCAAGAGGGTTTCTGAAACAGGAATCCCTTTTGATTCATTCACATGCAATCTTTGTAAGTTGATACCTAGTTGTGATGACTTTCGAATGCGTTTATATCGTGAATCAAGGAGCAACATCAAAAGACATGGGAGAGATATAGGGAAAGGGAGAAGGTTGGACCATTTGACTCATTTTGAACTCAAAATTGTTGCCAGAGATGCAAATGCTACACATAGATTAAAAATGTGATCTCTTTGGTGGGAGAGGAGAAAGGTTGCTACACTGTCTATTAGAACGAGGTCTCTAAGGGAAAAGTTGTTTGAATCTGCTGGAAGGAACGATGTGTTCAGGTTTTGCAAGGATGTGTGTGAGGCTCATAAGTAAGGAAAATTACAAGGTAAAGATGCAGTTTGAAGATTTGTTCAAGATATATTTCACAACCTAGTTCATTCAAAGTCAGGGAGAAGATATAGTGCATCCACTAAATCCATTTATGAGATGATTAAGCTATGGGGAGGTCCTAGATTACATAGCTTTATTAGCTTGAATCTGGATGGCCCTTCGATATCCACGACTTTAAGGCAAGTTAGAAAATCATTGACATATATCCCAGGGGAGCATGAGTACATTTTTGAGGCAATCAGAAAAGTGTATGCTTCTTATAAAGACAAACATGGTATAGAGGGCCCAATTCGGGTATGCCTTGCTGAAGATGAAACTGTTGAGAAAAAATATGTCAGGTGGGTAGCCAAAAACGATACATTGGTGGTTTTTTGTGGTAAGAAAGAAGAACATAAGTGTTAATCACATTTCTTGGTGACAGTTGGTGAGGGCGCCATAGGCTATGAGATTATTACAGATGCCTTCAAGAATTGTGTGATTGGCCATTATGCACGTGTTATTATTGCAAACCCTTTACATGAGAAGCTTCCTCATTTGGTTGTGGTTGTTCATCCAATGTGCAACAGGTTTGATGCAAATTTTGTCCATCGACAATGGGAAAAAGTAGAAGACCTATGGAAGAATCATGTGGAACATTTTTTAGGACCTATTATTGGTCATTCCTCAAATGGGGATAGTAGGAGAAGAATGCTTATGTTGAAGGATTATTACTCAATGACAGGCATGGGATATCAAATTCCCTGGGAAGGGTGGGGGCTAATTGGGTTGTATGATGGCTTTAAAGTAACAGGACTTCATGACCAGGATTACATCCATAATGGCAAAAAGCTAGTGAATTCTTTGTTTAGTGGTCGATGAGATTTGATTGTTGGAGAAGAGTTGATTAGTTTTAACCATGTAAGAATGGTTTATAACAATTTTAAAGTGGATGAACACAAGCTTAAAATTGAGGATATAGAGAGGATTGATCGCCAAAACTGGGGTTCAGCACAACGCATTGCTTCAAGGCATGTCCAGAGGTGCTTGAAGAAAATGAGAAGTACAGGCGGCAGCACAGAGAGGACATCGGGTACAGAGACCTATCTAGCAATCGTTGCTGACTATATTGATATTTTTTTGTATCCTAGTTTGACTCTTTGGGAAAGGGTGCGAAATTATTCAAGAGTCCACCATTTCTTCACATTATGGTTATGCTGGGTCAAAGAACAAGCAAATACTAATGTCAACATTAATTTCATCAATAGAGAGGCATATCAAGATGTGAAACTTTCTTGCCACTTTGCGGTTTTGTTGATGATATTAATTCGTGATGAATACCCTAACTTGCCATGTGCATTGCACTTGACTGGGTCAGATGTATGTGAGAAATTCTTTAGCAAATTCAATGGCATGGTCGGAGTAGAGAGGGCATATGATTTCACTGACTTACTTCATGCTATTGGAACCCTTACTAGATTTGCTTAAGAAGAATCTAATCCCCAAGGGATTCGTTTCAATAAACCTCATAAGAAACAAATGAGTATCTGGAATAAATTGCATCAACAGACAGTAGAGGAAGGTGACGTCTTGTCACAATATGATTCAATATCCACAGATGATAAAATTATAGAAGCTCTCAAGATAGGATTGGAGGATGCACGGGGAGTTTTAGTAGGTCTTGGCATGCAACCAAAAAGACACACGGAAGATTCTTGGTGGTTTAAACCATGGATAGAGGATCACAATTATTCAACATTCGAAGTTGTGGATGAAGTAGTTGATAATTCTCCCCCGGATCATTCCACATCCATATTCCAATCTTTGTCTTTTATGGTACTCAATGATAATGAATTGCAAACAATGGAAAGTGAGTGGAGGCACGAGTTGGATGGAATTTTAGATTCCATCGATGAGAATGTAAACATAACTACCAAACAAGTTGTGGAGCTCGATGGAAAGGACATGTACAAATCTTGTTTGGTTAGTCAATTGAATGGAAATCCAACATTATCGAAAGATAGATTCACTAAAGTGAGGAATGGAGTATACTTTAGGCTAGATGAGAGGTCCCCCAAAAAGGGTGTTGCAATTGGTTTTGGAATTGGATCAGATTGTGCAGTGTTGTTTGAGAGCGAGTCTATAGCCGTAGCTAAACGTACTACAAGAAAAGGTTTATCTCAAAGTACAAAACACGATGTTTCTTGTGGGACTTGGTACATTGGAAGAGTGCAAAGAATAAGAAAGAAGGATGGTAATAGGGTGTTTCATTACCATAATGACATTGATCTTTTGGATAGGCCTGAAGGTGTTGAGCTTCAATGTTGTTGGTACAATAAAATAAACGGGCAACGCATGTACAAGTATGATTCAACAGATCATCTATTCATACAACTTGAATCTGTTATAGCAACGACAAACCTATCATACAATATCAAGAATGACACATACAAGTTAGAAGAAAGCGACCACAGAATTTTTGTGGATTTCAAACAAAATTTTAATACGGTGAATTTTTCAAAACATTCTAATTTCTCTTATCTTTTCTACTACTATTTTATAACTTATTTATAAAGTATTATTTTTGTATTATAAATGATTTGTTTGTATCAATTTCATACTCATTTTAATTTCTCTTATCTTCATGTGCGGTGAATGGTTTGGGTGTCGAATGGTTGGGATAACTCAAGAGAATTAAAATCTCAATATAGCAAGAACTATAGCAAAGGTATTTTCAAAACTTTTGCAGGCCTCTCAATGAAAGTGTTTGTTATTGCTTTCCAAGTTACATATTATATTTGTTACATAATTGGTCTATCCTGATATTGAAATTTGAATTCTCAGTTTCTAAATGTCCAAGCTATCTCATCGAGTTTTTCCTTGTACGCAAATATTACCCTGTTTCAATTGATTGATGAAACAATTATGAGTGCTTTTATGTATGTGGAGGCGATTTTATACAAAGCTGACCTAGTTCATCTTTTCTTCATACAGATTTTTCATCACCTGCACCAGCTTGGTCGACTTATCAAGTTGTAGCACTACCTTTAAATGCAAAGATTGAAATTGAGTGCATTGCTGCCCTGTAGGGTTCAAATTATCTTTTTGTTGTGTTCTTGGGTTTCTTATTGCCATTGTTGAAGAGTCATGCACGATCCTTTTCAAAATATATGCTCTTGGATAAGATATTTTTTCTCAAACTAGACTTAATTCACACTTAATTTTGATGCGCTCATTATTTACACGTTATTTAGCATGCCTTTCAGCAGTTGACAACAAAGTTGAGAAATCAGAGAAATTTTCAAGTTTAAATCTAGATAGTCCATTCGATGTTTCTGGTTTCAGATCTTAAAATTTTCCAGTGGAAGTGTTCTTTAATTTCGTCATGTTTGTGTGGAGTGCATATTAACTCATTAGGAAATTTTGAGTTTTGTTGATTTGAAAGATGGCTAGGGTGTGGAAATATCTTGTTATAGAACACACTGTTGTGCACTTGTTGTGGTATGGAGTGGGTATGGATGTGGTATGGACCTTCCTTATATGGTGATGATAAAACGTACTGTTGTGGTTTGGAACACTTATAAGTTATGGACTATATACCTTGGTGATACCTTGAGAGAGAATATAACAGTTTGACCACGAGTTTTACACCTTCGTCTTCTTGTCCCCTCTTGTTGACTCTTGATCTTATGTTGACCCACATCGCAGTCTCTTGTTGCCTCTATTGAGTGGTCTAATATCTTTGTTGCATTGTTTGAGTGTGCTAAGTTGTAATAAAGCCATGGGATTTGTATGGACTACAAACGGAGATCTGGTTTGTGCACGTTTTGTGTGTGAAATTTCATCATTACCTGATATTTTTTGGATTGTTGTTTCTGGGTTTGCTGCTCCAGTAATTGGTGTTTCCTTATGGTTCACTTTAAGTAGACCCAAACACTCATACAGTGCAATAGAGATCTCAGTCCAAGGTCAGTGCAAGCTAATGAGGGTCACTTTTGGCACGTTAGATGCAATAGAAAATTGAAAAAGCAGGCATCCCTCAACTTACTTGGATTTTTTTATTTACTTACGGAAAATATCTTGCATTGAGTAAAAAAAATGAAATGTAGGAAATTGAATCACATTTCTGAATATATAACTTTTATGTGTTGAAAATTTGCATAGCTATGTCAAGTTTCATTTTTCCTAACAGACACTTTTTATTTTTCAGGAAAATGATAAGGTGTATGTTTTTGTGGGTAGAGCCTTTGAAGGCCTAAATGATGGAATCAAGCTACAAAAATCGGCATGCATGTAGAGAACACATAGCACTTGTGCGCCATTATTTTTTGAAAATTAAATTAGTAATTTTATAATTTTCTAAGTGATCAAACCTCGAAAATAGTACCTCTTTTGTGGGTAGAGCCTTTGAAGGTCTTAATGCAAAAATCTTGAAATGGGTTTTTCATAGAACATGGAGGTTAGTGTCCTATTGTGCACCATACAATTTTTTTTCTGAAATGATTGAGAATTGAAAAAGTTATGGAAGAAACACTAACAGTGTGTTTCACGAGTTAAGGAGGTAGGACAGAAAAGAAATTGAAAGAAAATAGGAAAAAATAATATTTCGAAATAAAAGTTACATATTTGGAATCTGCAGAAAAAATGCTATTTGTGTCTAAGATTTCATCAAAAATGACTCTGTGTAGCATATTGTAACGAGTGGCTAAGCACAGGCTTCTCTAGAAACTGGAAGAAATACCCAATTAGCTTTGGTTTTTCATTAACATAGCACAGGTTTGGAATTACCGAAACAAACTCCAAAGCATACACATAGGATTATTGTTGACATGTGAGCATGTGACTCGGCCTGTTTAAATTCAAAAATATTGCCGCGCTTTTAGATGTAAATAACGCGTACGCGTTATATAACTAAATAACGCGTGCATGCTATATAAATACTTAATGCGTACACGTTATATAACTACATAACACGTACGCGTTATATAGTTACAAAACGCGCTCGCGTTATTCAAATCATAAAATACATGTTTAATACTTGAGAAAGAGGGGGTGTGGAAGTCAAGGGAATTTTTGTTTAATATTTGAGAAGGGGCGGGGAAGGGTCAAGGGAATCTATGGTTAATATTTAATAGGGGTGGGAAAGGGTCAAGGGCTTAGAAGGATGTTGGAAGCTTGAGTGGGGAGAGATGAAGGGAATGAGAACATGATGGGCTACATGGGGTGAAGGGAAGTGGATCTTGAGAGCACTATTAGGAGTAGAATAGGTTCTGAAGAGGTATAGGGTTAGAAGTTGAAAGTGAGACTTGAGTGACAAGGGGGAATGGATGGAGGCAAGGGGGATGTGAGAGAGAAATAAAGAATACAAGGGGGGGAGAGACATAGAGCGAGGGAGGGAGAGGGACAATGGGGAGGAATGGATTTGGAGGGAGTGAGAGATAGATGGGGATAGAATGAAATAAGAGATAGGAAGGGAGGGACAGAAAGTGTTGGTGGGAGACATGCAGAGAGTGGTGGCGATGGAGAGAGAGGGAGTGATGGAGAGATTGGGATAGGTTGAGGGAAAGATGAGGGAGGGATAGAAGGTGAGAGACAGGCGATGAGAGAGGGGGGGAGAGAAGGTAGGGTGAGGGATGGAGGGAGAAAGTTGGAGATAGATATGGATGGAGGGGGGATGGGTTTGAGAATGGAAAGTGACATAATGTGTGTGTATGTGTGTGTGTTTGAGAGAGAGAGAGAGAGAGAGAGAGAGAGAGAGAGAGAGATTGATGGTTGGGGAGAGAGAGACTAGACGGAGTTGTGAGCATCATATTCTCCATCAGCATCATATTCTTCATCATCATCATCTTCATGACCATCATCGTCATCATCAACATCTTCATCATCATCACCATCATCATCATCATCATCATATTCCTCATCAAATCAACATCTCCATCATCATTATCATCATCTTCTAAACATCATCGTGATCATCATCTAAACATCACCATCACCATCATCATCAACATCTTCATCATCATCACCATCACCATCATCATCAAAATCTTCATCGTGATCACCATCACCATATTCATCATCATTGTCATCTCTAGGTTCCCCATCAACATCAACATCTCCATCATCATCATCTTCTTCATCATCATCATCTTCATCTCCATCATCATCATCTTCTTCATCATCATCATCTTCATCACCATCATCATCATCATCAACATCTTCATCATCATCACCATCATCATCATCATCATCTTCCTTGAATCAGATCAACATATCCATCATGTCACCATCATCTTCATCATCATCATCATCATCATCTAAACATCACCATCACCATCACCATCATCATCATCATCTTCATCATCATTACCATCATCATCATCATCAACATCTTCATTTTCATCACCATCATCATCATCATCATTGGCATTTGTAGGTTCCTCATCAACATCTCCATCATTATCATCTTCTCCATCATCATCATCTTCATCACCATCATCATCAGCATCAACATCTTCATCATCATCACCATAATCATAATCTTCATCGTCATCAAGTCAACATCTCCATCATCATCATCTTCATCATCATCATCATCATCATCATCTTCATCGCCATCTCCATCATCTTCAACATCTCCATCATCATCACCATCACCATCATCATCATCTTCATGACCATAAACATCTTCATCATCATTGTCATCTCCCCCTTCCTCATCAACATCTCCATCATCATCATCATCATCATCACCATCTAAACATCACCATCACCATCATCGTCAACATCTTCATCATCATCATCATCATCATCATCATCAGCAGCAGCAGCAGCAGCATCAACATCATCATCAAAATCTTCATCGTCATCACCATCACCATCTTCATCATCATTGTCATCTCTAGGTTCCCCATCAACACATCTCCATCATCGTCATCTTCTTCATCATCATCATCTTCATCACCATCATCATCGTCATCTTCTTCATCATCATCATCTTCATCACCATAATCATCGTCATCAACATCTTCATCATCATCACCATCATCATCATCATCATCTTCCTCATCAGATCAACATCTCCATCATGGCACCATCATATTCATCATCATCATCATCATCATCATCATCATCATCATTACTAGCACCATCATCATCAACATCTTCATCGTCATCACCATCATCATTGGCATCTGTAGGTTCCTCATCAACATCTCCATCATCGTCATCATTGGCATCTGCAGGTTCCTCATCAACATATCCATCATCGTCATTTTCTCCATCATCATCACCATCATCACCATCATGATCTTCTGAACATCATCATGATCATCATCTAAACATCACCATCACCATCATCGTCAACATCTTCATCATCATCGCCATCAGCATCATCATCAAAATCTTCATCATCATCACCGTCACCATCTTCATCATCATTGTCATCTCTAGGTTCCCCATCAACACATCTCCATCATCATCATCTTCTTCATCATCATCATATTCATCACCGTCATCATCGTCATCAACATCTTCATCATCATCACCATCATCATCATCATCATCTTCCTCATCAGATCAACATCTCCATCATGTCACCATCATCTTCATCTTCATCATCATCATCATCATTACCAGCACCATCATCATCAACATCTTCATCGTCATCACCATCATCATTGGCATCTGTAGGTTCCTCATCAACATCTCCATCATCATCATCATTGGCATCTACAGGTTCCTCATCAACATATCCATCATTGTCATTTTCTCCATCATCATCACCATCATCACCATCATGATCTTCTGAACATCATCATGATCATCATCTAAACATCACCATCACCATCATCGTCAACATCTTCATCATCATCGCCATCAGCATCATCATCAAAATCTTCATCGTCATCACCATTGCCATCACCATCACCATCTTCATCATCATTGTCATCTCTAGGTTCCCCATCAACACAACATCTCCATCATCATCATCTTCTTCATCATCATCATCTTCATCTCCATCATCTTCATCTCCATCATCGTCCTCATCATCACCATCATCACCATCATCATCATCATCTTCCTCATCAGATCAACATCTCCATCATGTCACCATCATCTTCATCATCATCATCATCACCATCATCATCAACATCGTCATCACCATCATCATCAACATCTTCATCATCATCACCATCATCTTCATCAACATTATCATCTTTATCATCTTCATTTGCATCATGATCATCTTCATTGTCATCACCCTCCTCCTCCTCATCATCTTTATCATCTTCATCTACATCATGATCATCTTCATTGTCATCACCCTCCTCCTCCTCATCATCTTGTGCACTTATGCACTTAGGGATTAATGTTTAGAAGAGGGTCTAAAGGCCTTTATGGGGGAGGGGCTCTAGGAACAAGGTAAGACAGAGAGGCCATGGGGGAGGGATAAAGGCATAGAGGGTTAGTGATCAAGGGAGAAGAAGGGAGAGAGTGCTATAGGGAGGGATAATGACGAAGATAAAGAGAAGGTGGAGAGATGGAGAGTGGGGTGGTAGAGACATGGCTGAAGGGAGAGAAAGAAACATGTAGGGAGGGATGTAGGGAGAATGAGGGACAGATATTTAGAAAAAGATAGGGGGTATCTAGGGATTATTCGGAGAGAGCTAGGGGGTATTAAACCATACAAAACATTTGTTTTATATGCAACCATATAAATTATTCGTTTTCTTTGATTTTGTTCGTTGCCCTAGCCGTGCACCTAACCTATTTATTGTGCTTGACTATATCGCATTTGCGTTTTTTCACTACATATCGCACACGCGTTTTGTACTTCTATAACGCGTACGCGTTTTGTAACTCCAGAAATAATGGACTGTTGCTGTCCGAGAGCAACTTCACTCTGTCCGAACGAAAACAACAATCCCGCGATTTTTCGAACAGCACGAGCCCGCGTCTGAAAATTTTCACATTCTACACCAACTCCATCAATTTTTTTTATGTAGGTGCAGCATTGAGGACATCTTTCATGGTTGCTCACTGTGGTGTTGGGTTATATGGCCATATTTGAAGAAAATAATTAGCAAGCTTGAAGAATCTCCAATTGAAGAACACCAAAGATAAGGCCTTTGAAAGATTCATTTTGCCTATATTTGAGGAGCACACAAGATAATATATCAAGCTTCAAGACCAACAAGGAAGAACTTCCATTTGCTTATTATTGAAGAGCTTGTAATTGAGGAGCAACAAAACAAACTATATTGAATTGATCATTGTGGTGATGGGGAATGCACGTAACCGAGTAAACAAATCAACAAGGAAGAAGAGACCTCAAGAAGTCATTGAAGAAGAGAAAGAAAAGAAAAGAATATACATGATGAATCGGAGGCTTTCTTTGGAAACTAATCCAAATCCAATTGTAGAGGATACCATGGTTCATCCTATTAATCCATGACAAGAGGGACCTTCAATTTCCACAATAGTTGTTGAACAAGCACCCCATGGAAGTAATCAAGAAGCAAAACGTAGGTGCTCATTAGGGGATGTTTCAATTCCCACTTCATGTCAAAGTGATAAGTTACCATCTCAAGATGAAGCTCACGAAGAAACACCCAATTTGCTATCCGGATGTGGTTATACAAGCGATGAAGTCAGAGAGGCGTTGGACATTTTGCCTACTATTGAAGAAGAGAATGTTATCCATACCATCGATGAGGATGTTGGACTTCCACAAGGGGATGTTGGACTTCCACAGACCATGTATGAGGATGTTGGACTTCCACCATCCAACTACTAGGAAGAGAATGAAGGACACCAAGCTACTACTAAAACGCCAAAGCGTCTTGGTGATGCGCTACATGGTACAATTCCAACCCCCTTACCTCCATTAGCAAGCACATGTCGAAGAACTCCGAAGCATATACAAGTTGATGAAAGACTTATGAATTCCATTGAAGGTACGCTATCTAAACGTAGTATTGCTTATCAAACTCAACAGATACTTGATAAATATTTTGTTTCTAAATGTGATGGAGATAAATGTAGATTATTTTTATCATTGTTAAAATCTAGGAGCATGAATGTTGTTAGGAAAAAGTTAGGGATAAAGATGATAAAGAATTATGAACCAAGTTCTCATATAGTTAAAAGCCTAGTAGATGCATTTGGTAAAATTGGTAAGAACACACGTTCAAAGGACCGCAATGCTGCTCGTCGTGTGTTGTCACAATCAATTGCAGATAAGAACACCAGGGCCCTTCGTATTCTCAGGCCTACATCCGAACTAGTTAATTTGAATGTAAAAACCCTCCATAGGTATTCTATTAGAAGAGAACATCTTGACACAACCGATCAGACAGAGTTTTGGGCCTTTGTTGGTCGGTTTCCACATCGTGACATGAAGCTAGTTGATGCAGTAAAGGGACTAGTGCACAATTTTTGGCACGATCACACAAGGCCTTCTTCAAACCGAAAGGATGTACTAAAACTAAGAAGGGGTTCAAAGGATCGTGAACCACATACTAAGCATCTTCTTGATATAACACAGACAAGGCTTTACGAGAAATTTAAGATTGAGCATAGACAATTGAACTTGGGGCAAAGATCTTTTGAGAAATGTAAGCCATGGTATGTTAGAATAAATACTCTTCGTAACACTTGTTGTTGTAGATACCATGTAGAATATAATATTACTATGAAACATTTTTGTACATTCTTCGTGTGTTGCATACTAAAATTGTGCAGGATTGCTCCATGACAATACCACCGACTTCATCAAGAGAATTCATTCATAGCATCATGTGCAATAGGCCCGAGGGGCAAACATACTATGCAAAATCTTGTTTGGATGGAACATGCTCCAACTGTGCTGGAATGGCATTATTGAGCCAATGTATGCACTAGAATGGAGACAGTGAATTTGGGAAAATGGTTACAGACATGAAAAGTTTCAAATATATCAACTATGAAATAGTCCCAGGGAAAGAAAGCAAAAAAATACAATTGGTGACATCTCAAGTATGCATTTATATCTATAAAATTATGTTGTAACGGTTACATTTCAATCCTTACTTACAACAAAAAACTGACATTGAGATCATTTTGTGTCACCAAGTACAAGTTAGTGACTTCATCAAGGAATTTATTGAAAAGACACATCAATATGTTCAGCATGTCCACGTGGCACGATGGCAGGATGAGAAGTTTAGAATATGTAGAGATACATTTCCCCTTGGTACTATACTTTCAGTTGTTGATTTTGCCGAGAACTACACTCTGCAACCTCAAAATGAGATCCAAAGTCAGTATTATCACTCTGAGCAGGTTTCCTTGATGGTCCATATCACATATAGGCATGGCCCAAATAGCACTGAAGAGCAAAGAGAAATTCTGAAGGAATATCACTTCTACATAAGTGATGATAGGTGCCACGACTTCCACTATGTACGTCATTGCTTCATCATGTTCTATGATCACTTGAAGGGAAGGAACATATAGATGGACCAACACTGGATTTGGTCTGATGGGTGTGCTGGTCAGTTCAAAAATGCACGCATATTTCAGTGGTTGTGTTCATTACATAAAAACTACAAAGTGCCACATATGTGGAACTATTTTGAGACTGGGCATGGTAAAGGAGAGCATGATGGAGCCGGAGCATGTGTCAAAACAGCCCTACGAAGAGAGGAATTGAAAGTATCTACAAAATCTACTATTCTAAATGCTCAATCTATAGTCAGGTGGTGCACGTCAGTAATGGGAGAGGAATCAACTATGCGAGTAGAATCCACAAGAAAGAGACATGTGGAGAGATTTTTTTGGGAGGTGGTATAAATAGATCGTTCACATGCATGGGAATGCAAGACTGTGCCTGGGACTCGTGGCTTTCATTCGGTTCGAAGCTCTGATAACCCAGTATTTGAAATTTGGACCAGAAAACTCGCTTGTTTTTGCCCGCCTTGTTGTGATGGTGATTGGGATGGGTGTGAATCATTGGATTGGGTTGATGGATGGGATCGCATATCACTTCCACTTGATCAGCATGCAATTGTTGAGTTAACTCCGTTGGAAGAAGACCAATCATCTATTTCTGCAGATTTTGATCATGTCTCAGACCTTGTACAACCCGGTATGATGCATTTCCTTAACATTTTTTGTTTGTTTACATAGTCTTCAAATGCACATTAATGGCCTTGTATCGCACGAAAAATATTTTGATCATATACCTACAATCATATAATGCAGGGCACATATACGCAGTGGTTGCCTCAAAAGATACTGAATGGGGTGATGAATACTGGTTGGCACGCTGTATAGATGGAAAGCAAACCCTCATTGTGTCCATGACTGACGATGAAAACAACCACTTTCCAACTGGGTCTATGGTTGTTAAAGGTGAATACTTGACACGGGATAGCAATGGAAGAAAGAAGGGTGGATATGTTTACAGGGATTACAAACCAGGTGCAAGTGTGTATCACTTTACCAACTTAATCATTGGCACAAGCCTTCAGGTACGAACAATGCCTAGTCGAAATACATCGAAGGTACGCTACTTCTTACCGGATACAGAGCACGAGAGACTAATGGAGACCATCAGTATAAGAGATGATCCGGAGGGATTGGTTGTATGATAATAGGTGGAATCTAGCATGATGAGGTACGTTACATACTTTTAATACTATACTATTTATACTATTTGTAATTGGATATTGATATATGCTCAATTTTCACATGTATGTTTCATATGAATATGTCAATTTTGCGTTCTTGATATGCCAAATTTACGTTTACGTTGTTTATAAATATGCCAAAAGTTCTCTTGTATCTCAAGTTTATGAATATGCCATTTTTTACGTATGATCAGTAAACCCTAAAATTATATTATGTTCATCATGTTGGTTATTGGCTTCACCCAACAAAATTAATTCAATTCATGCTCACTATATTAAACAATACACTTATATTAAATTTAATTCATGTCTTGTTAAATATTTCATAATGAATTAGCTATTTGAGAGCACCACCTTAGACCAAGCCATCATCATCAACATCTTCATCATCATCACCATCATCATCATCATGGACCTGCAAAACCCTAGTTTCCAAAGTGTCTAGGCAGGTTCGGGTTAGGAACACTAGCCATACCCGCCCGGTGGATGATTTTCCAAAGTTGACCCCCGTGTGCAAAAATTGCACACTCCCACACTGAGCAAAACCCTAGTTTCCAAGATGGACCGGCAAGGTGACACATGGGCCACTGGGTAGGAGCGGAGGGGCACCCCTGGCACTATCCCGGTGTGCTGAATCCAACGGAGTCGACGGCTCATCGATCCGAGCCACGGTCTTCGTTCTATGGCTTGTCCCATCTCACTACCAGAAGGCCTTCAGGGACACCTGCTGGATACCTACCGGGGGCATAGAACTCCAACCATGCAACAAAACCGGGTTTCGGGGAGACCTGCAGGTGTGTCTAGACAGGTTCGGGCTAGGAACACTAGCCATACTTGCTCGGTGGATGATTTTCCAAAGTTGACCCCCGTGTGCAAAAATTGCACACTCCCACACTGAGCAAAACCCTAGTTTACGAAATGAATGCAAAATGAAGCCACTGGGCCATGGGGAGACAAGGGAGAGGGCCCCCTAGAGGTAATCGCATGCCAGGAGACCAACAGAGTTGACGGTTCATCGGTCCGACATCCGGTTTCCGAGTTATGTCGAGTTGCAAGTCGCATGAAAATGTCGTTCAGGGACACATGGTGAATTTCCGTCTGGGAGCCAAAAAGCAAACGGAGCAGGAAGATTGCGTGCCGTTGGCTCTTGCAAGTGTGTGTGGGAAATGCCGACGTGGGAACACTGCAAACACTAGCTCGGGGGAGGTTTTTGCAGAGTTGACCCACCAATGTGAGATTGCATGCAATTACACTGAGCAAAACCCTAGTTTACGAAATGAATGCACAATGAAGCCGCTGGGCCATGGGGAGACGAGGCAGAGGGCCCCCTAGAGGTAATCGCACGCCAGGAGACCAACGGAGTTGACAGTTCGTCGGTTCGACGTCCGGTTTCCGAGTTATGTCGAGTTGCAAGTCGCATGAAAATGCCATTCAGGGACACATGGTGAATTTCCGTTCGGGAGCCAAAAAGAAAATGGAGCAGGAAGATTGCATGTCATTGGCTCCTGCAAGTGTGTGTGGGCAATGCCGACGTCGGAACACTGCCAACACTGGCTCAGGGGAGTTTTTTGCAGAGTTGACCCACCAATGCGAGATTGCATGCAATTACACTTAGCAAAACCCTAGTTTACGAAATGAATGCACAATGAAGCCGCTGGGCCATGGGGAGATGAGGGAGAGGGCCCCCTAGAGGTAATCACATGCCAGGAGACCAACGGAGTCGACGGTTTGTCGGTCCGACGTCCGGTTTTCGAGTTATGTCGAGTTGCAAGTCGCATGAAAATGTCATTCAGGGACACTTGTGAATTTCCGTCCGGGAGCCAAAAAGCAAACGGAGCAGGAAGATTGCGTGTCGTTGGCTCCCACAAGTGTGTGTGGGAAATGCCGACGTGGGAACACTGCCAACACTGGCTCGGGGGAAGTTTTTGCAAAGTTGACCCACCAATGCGAGATTGCATGCAATTACACTGAGCAAAACCCTAGTTTACGAAATGAATGCACAATGAAGTCGTTGGGCCATGGTGAGATGAGGGAGAGGACCCCCTAGAGGTAATCGCACGCCAGGAGACCAACGGAGTCGACGGTTCATCGGTCCGACGTCTGGTTTCCAAGTTATGTCGAGTTACAAGTCGCATGAAAATGTCGTTCAGGGACACATGGTGAATTTCCGTCCGGGAGCCAAAAAGCAAACGGAGCAGGAAGATTGCGTCACGTTGGCTCCTGAAAGTGTGTGTGGGAAATGCCGACGTGGGAACACTGCCAACACTGGCTCGGGGGAGGTTTTTGCAGAGTTGACCCACCAATGCGAGATTGCATGCAATTACACTGAGCAAAACCCTAGTTTACGAAATGAATGCACAATGAAGCCGCTGGGCCATGGGGAGACGAGGGAGAGGGACCCCTAGAGGTAATTGCACGCTAGGAGACCAACGGAGTCGACGGTTCGTTGGTCCGACGTCCGGTTTCTGAGTTATGTCGAGTTGCAAGTCGCATGAAAATGTCGTTCAGGGACACATGGTGAATTTCCGTCCGGGAGCCAAAAAGAAAACGGAGCAGGAAGATTGCATGCCGTTGGCTCCTGCAAGTGTGTGTGGGAAATGCCGACGTGGGAACACTGCCAACACTGGCTCGGGGGAGATTTTTGCAGAGTTGACCCACCAATGCGAGATTGCATGCAATTACACTGAGCAAAACCCTAGTTTACGAAATGAATGCACAATGAATCCGCTGGGCCATCGGGATACAAGGGAGAGGGACCCCTAGAGGTAATCACACGCCAGGAGACCAATGGAGTCGACGGTTCGTCGATCCGACATCCGGTTTCCGAGTTATGTCGAGTTGCAAGTCGCATGAAAATGTCATTCAGGGACACTTGGTGAATTTCCGTCCGGGAGCCAAAAAGCAAACGGAGCAGGAAGATTGCGTGCCGTTGGCTCCTGCAAGTGTGTGTGGGCAATGCCGACGTGGGAACACTGCCAACACTGGCTCAGGGGAGGTTTTTGCAGAGTTGACCCACCAATGTGAGATTGCATGCAATTACACTTAACAAAACCCTAGTTTACGAAATGAATGCACAATGAAGCCGATGGGCCATGGGGAGACGAGGGAGAGGGCCCCCTAGAGGTAATCGCACTCTAGGAGACCAACGGAGTCGATAGTTCATCGGTCCGACGTCCGGTTTCCGAGTTATGTCGAGTTGCAAGTCGCATGAAAATGCCGTTTAGGGACACTTGGTGAATTTCCGTCTGGGAGCCAAAAAGCAAACGGAGCAGGAAGATTGCGTGCCGTTGGCTCCCACAAGTGTGTGTGGGAAATGCCGACGTGGGAACACTGCCAACACTGGCTCGGGGGAGGTTTTTGCAGACTTGACCCACCAATGCGAGATTGGATGCAATTACACTGAGCAAAACCCTAGTTTACGAAATGAATGCACAATGAAGCCGCTGGGCCATGGGGAGACGAGGGAGAGGGCCCCCTAGAGGTAATCGCACGCCAGGAGACCAACGGAGTCGACGGTTCGTCGGTCTGACGTTCGGTTTCCGAGTTATGTCGAGTTGCAAGTCGCATGAAAATGCCGTTCAGGGACACTTGGTGAATTTCCGCCCATTTTATAATTTAAGCCACTTTTAAATATTTGAACTTCCATATTATTTTTGAAAGAGTATAATATTTCAAAACTCCTAAAGAGACAAAAACACATGATCAAAACTCCTAAGGCTGCAATTTAGAGTAGCAATAATGGGGGTGATGGAGTTGAATTTGATCCTATGGAAGATAATGATACTAATATTATTGAGAATAAAGGGATAATAGGTTGATCCATGACACCTTCGTTTGCATGGATGAGGATGCACCTATGTATGAGACCTATGATAATATTCATGATGTACATCTTATTGATAAGGCACACAAAGGCCTATACAAGAGATCAAAGATGAGTCACTTTGTCTACTAATTTGATGTTGATAAAATTGAAGGTATTGAATGACATTTCAAACAATGGTATGACAAAGATCCTAATGTATACACAATAACTCTAATACTTTACCTTGCACATATTGAGAATTGTGTGCCCTTATGAAAGATACAAGAAAGGAGTATCAAACAATTGATGCATGTCCTAATTATGATCAAATGATATATTATGGATAGCATGCAACAAATTTAAAATGCCATGAATGTGAGATCAATAGATATTGAACTAATTAGGTAATATATAAGGTGCCCCATAAGGTTCTTTGTCATATCCCTATAATTCTAGGTTTTTGATGATTGTTTAGGTTAAAAAACATAGCACATTATATGGATTATCATGTACAAAGATAAGTGAAGATGGTATTATATGAGTGGCTACAAATGGTTCTCAATTTACGATCATCAAGGAAATATTACCCATTTTTAAAGAAGAACCTCATAATGTTAGACTTTCATTGGTAGTTGATGGCAATGTGTGTGCATGAGTGAGTTCGTTGAAACCTTGAAAACATTGTATTGCATTTAGTTTGATTAAATTACACGAGCAAGAACTTTAACATAACTTGTAATGATCATCCAAAATCACAAATTTTAATTAGATACCGATTAGTGCATGCATGTAGTGAATTCGTTGAAACCTTTGAATATAATAGTTTGTTATTTTGACATAGTGCATTCATGAGTAATAGATAATCCACACAAATCAACACATTAGATTGACACAAGTACATGTATCCAAAAGTACATATATATCCAAAAGTATCCAAAAGTGCATGTCTCCAAAAGTACATGTATATCCAAAAGTATCCAAAAGTGCATGTCTCCAAAAGTGCATGTTTCCAAAAGTACATGTATATCCAAAAGTATCCAAAAGTACATGTATATCCAAAAGTATCCAAAAGTACATGTATCCAATGAAGTCAATGTACATGTCTCCAAAAGTACATGCACAATAAAGTCAATGTACATGTCTCCAAAACTGAATGTATCGAAAAGTACATATATATACAAAAGTATCCAAAAGCACATGTGTCCAAAACTATCCAAAACTATCAAAACTCAAGTTTCCTCTTGTTCTTTCCCGACGTTGATCCTCTAGGCATATCCCTAGGATCAATGTGCATCCCTGGATCCTGCAAATTAAATATCAATTGTTAAATTCAACTAACTATGTACACTAATACATTAGCTCAACAATTATCAACTGGTGCATGGAAAGTGCATGAAACACATGGTCACTGAAGGACATCTCACCTCAACTGATGCAGGAGATTGCGTTGCTTGTGTAGCAGATGGAGCCGTCGGTTGAACATCCAGGATGGTCGAACCAGGGGGGCCAGGCACTGCTCCTGCTGGTGGTGGCTACAATGAAAAAATGTTGAAATAGTTAGAAATGCATGAATAAACAATAGGTCCAACAATAATAAACTATGTAAAGATAATGTTGAAATAGTTACATACCTGTGTGTGATCAGTCGCCATTGCAGATGCGGCACTAACCGCTGCATCAACCATCGATGCGAAGTTCTCAGTAGACAACTCGGGTTCCTGATGCAGTAAACATGCAATTCAAACATTAACAAAAACGATTTATGCACTGGATTTCAAGTTAAACAACAAATATCATCGAAGGATATACATTACCATGGTGTGAGTAAGCCCATGGTCGTGGGCAGCTGGAGTATTTCTAGGAGTAGAACGCCTCACATACACACGACCCTTGTTCACGAATGGCCTGGAGGGAGATACAAATCCAGGCAATGGGCCAGATGTCTCGGATGGTACCTACAGTCAACAAGTGTTCATGTAGTTAGACATGCATGATTCAACAAACAAACATGTATTTAAAAAATGTCATTTTTAATTGTTTACCTAGAGCCCAGATGTTTCAGGGGATGGTATGACCATGGGTACTACCTCCACATTACCTTGCCCCAGTGAAGGATCTGCCATCTGCAAGTTTAATAATTGTAAATATTAGACCGTAGATAGCATTAATGAACTAAAATGTAAAGTATGTGGAAATTAACAAATTAACAAGTATTAAAAAACTGAAATTTTAAAATGTTTACCTCGGTGTGAGATACGGCAATAGGTGGTATATAAGATGGGCCTACTGAATGGGTAGCATCATGCCCCCCTGTAGAGTCTGGAACATCCGGCTCTGGGGCGTCACTGCCGACATAAAGCATCAACTGCAAGTTCACAAAATTAATATATTAGCTCAAACTATATATATGTGTACAAAGACGAAAATAAATGAAGAATTTATTACAATTAACCATCAACATATCTCTCACAAAAACCCACTGAAGGCAACATCTGAGGCAATACCATAGCAGGGACGAGCACATGATGTGCACTCGTGAGGATCAGTACTAGGATGGGGATGTGTCTATGGTCCTGCACTAGTGGATGGTCCTGATGGTCCTGCACTAGTGGATGGTCCTGCATGGTGATGAGCTGGTGTATGTACCACACCAGGGACAGATGTCCCTTCCTCACCCATATGTTGAACCATCGCGCCATGGCAAACAACCGCCCGTGCCAAACTCAAAAATGCATCCCGTGTCTGCGGAATAATGCGATGTGCTGGTGGGACATCTGGCCCAGGAAACTGCCTGCGAGGTGCAGGGATAGGGTGATCCTGGTCTCGAAGCCTGGCATTGGGTCAGTTTTGGGGCATCCCCCCACTGATCCCCTGAAACTGTAAGATGTCAAAATAGTTAAGGTGTTTATGCAACACGAACTGTGCGTACATCTTTCGAAAGAAATATAAGGGAATTTCCCTGTTGTTGTGTGGTGGCATATCAAAAACCATGTACCATCTGTCCATCCAGTTATCAACAAATGGTTGAAACATGCACCACTCAATGGAGATATGCGGCCTGCTTGCATTTGGGATTTCCCCCGTCCGAGAGACCCTAAACAATGCAAATATAAGCTCTTTGGATATTTTCAACTTTTTTACTGCATTGTAATCTAGCCCATCAGCATATTGTTGTCTTTTTCTTTCTCTGTAAGATGCAATATCATATAGGACATTCGTAGATTGTGAAATGGTGTCCACAATTGCATCCAAGGTTGATGCAAGTGAACGACGAATCCTATCACCACCACTAAAAGCTGCACTTATGCCCCTCAATTGGGCAAGCTCAATCAATATCTCGGCATTGGTATCCATAGCCGCAACTGCAATAAAGACATTAATATGAAAATCATTAGAAACATATACATGGTATATAATGACGTCTCTTCAAAATTGAACACGTATTAAATCAAATTGAACATGTATTAAATCAAACTCACATAAGCAATTTAATGGAATTCACTTACATACATTTAAAACTTTAAATTAAACATTTGACAATTAAAAAGTAAGTTAGTCAGATTGGCAGAGAGGAGGAGGAGGAGGATCAGGGCAGTGATGAGTTTGTTGATTCAGGCATGGAGGAGGAGGATCAGGGCAGTGATGAGTTTGCATCTATGTGTCTCAATGTCTCATTGTGTTTTGTGATTGTGAATGACAAATGTGTTGTGATTTGTGAATGATCTAATTTCTATTGAATATTTCATATTTGTAATTGTAAATGTAATTTCTATTGAATATTTGTAACTGTAAATGTTAAATTTTATTGGATCTATATGTCTATATTTTTAAATTTTAATATATTTTAAAAATATATTAATTCCAGGGGTCACCGTGTCCTACGCATCATAATTTCGGGGGTCACCGTGTCTAGTGGGGACCAGGGATCAAATTTGAAGGGTGGGGTCCCATTTCACTATGAAGGGCTATGAGATATTGAACACTATTGAAGGGCTATGAGAAATTTATTAATATTTATTCTATGTGTATATATGGATGTGTTCATGTTGCATGGATTGGATTCTAGGTTAACCGAGGCCTTTTTAGAGCAAAGAATGGGGTAATTACTATTTGGGAACAAGTTTTTTTATCAAATGTAAATTGCGGTGATGGAAGATATTGAGGGTGCCACATGTTGTGGAGAAAGTAGTATTGATTCCTATGACATAATAGGGAGTTCAAAAAGTCTGGTTTCAAGTATTGTCATGCGTAGCTCGATTGATTTTTCTCGCGCTAGGGTTGTAGCAACTGTTATGGCCATTACTGTTAAAAGGATTGATCGGGTGGAATCCCGTGAAACGATGAGTTCTTTTGTTAAGACGTAGATTCAGTGAAATTTGGTGGGAGTCTTATGTTCATTTTATGCGCAAAATTCGATTACTTGATTTTGTTGCATTGTTAACTCTCCTCCTAGTCATATCTACAATCTCTTATATAATTGTGAAGGTTATCAATCCACTCAATATATTAAAGTTGTAGTAGGCCAAAATCATCCACATATTTATTGTACTCACAAATGTTGACATTCCAATTTCTATGTAGAGCGCCCATTCACATTAGATTGTATGGGACATGTTTTTGAGGCATGATGTCATTATCTCATAACAACAAGCTTTTTATCCATAAATATGTCATCTACAAGCCAATGGAATTGTTCCTAATCCTTTATAAAACTTTGTCATAATTATATCAATACCAACATCCCTACCTATTGACTTAGCTTAGAAGATATTACACCTTCGGATAACCAAACCTGATTCCAAGGTTGGTAATCATAAACGTAAAAGCATCATCATAAGGAAATAGCATGTTGTGTTGAGGAAATTCCTTTTTTTCCATTTCCTTCTCAGGATAATATTTGGTTGTGGATCATTTAAAATGTATAATTTATTTTAATATTGGGAAGCTAAATTCAAATTCATCAATATATTAATATGATTTGATTTTTTTATTAATAATAAGTTATTCTTTTCATTTGAAAATGTAATAGTACATCAAAATTTCAATGTTTACTGACGTAGTAAAGTTGAGAGGCTTTATTTTTCAGTGGATATAGTAGACCTGTAAATTCATAGGATGTCAAAAATCTAGTCAGCCTTGAAGTTGAGCTCCTCAAACAAAACAAATTTCTTTAAATATGTTTATGGCAGGCTGGCATTGCCAGCTTCGCTCCGCAAACTATCCTAGAGGACTGGAGGAGATAGGGTAGGTGGAACTTGGAAGTAGCTCAACCACAGTGGAATAGGGGTATAAGAAAAAGCTTGTTTCTATTCATGCAATATTATATATTGATGGTCGGAGCCATGGAAGCATGGAATTCGAGCATTGACTTGATACAACAAAGAAAACAAAAGGTGGAACTCGGGAGCTGCAGGATTGACTTGATACAACAAAGAAAACACAGGGTGTGAGGCTGGGAGCCGTAGACGGTAGGATTAACTTGATACAACAAAGAAAACACAGGGCTATAGGTAGGGGCCACGGGCAGGAGCAACAACCTGCAACATTACAAGAAGTTTATGGATTGTGGATTTTGTTTGAAATGCCAAATTCGCGGGGGCACATTAACATAATATATTATACATTGAATACTCAATTAACTCACAGAGTCAGCATTCACGAATTGGTATGTGATAACTTGTAACTTGGTAAGCCTGCTAGCAACAACACGTATGAGCCACCTTCCAGGTTTAATAATTTTGTTGATGCCATTAAATGTGTTAAACACGTAAGCGCTCGCTACAAACACGAGAACTTCGAAGCATTCAAGCCATGGGCTACTCAGTGTAAGCCCGTCCACGTAAGTTGCTCAATGATATTATTAGAGGCCCAATGGTCCATGATCCATGGATGATTGAACACGTGGATATTGGAGAGTAACCGAGTCCCACTCCCAAGTCACTTAGCTAGTAGCTGCATTCCCAATTTCCCACTAAAAATTGTTGATGGGTGAAATTTGAAGCTACCCTTCTGTTGCAATTTTAAACAGTAGTGGTTAATTTAATTATTGAAGGGCTTACCATGAAATTAAATTTTTTTTGCATGGTAAAATTTGAAGTGGCCTTCTATGACGTGTGGGTAAAATTTGAAGTGGCCTGAAGGCTTCAAATTTGAAGCCTGGTGGGGACACTCGTGTCCCGTGTCCTCGTGTCGGGTGACTTAGATGAATACATTGTAGAAAGGGGGGAGTTTTTTTTTTTTTAATTTTTGGTTTGATTATGAATTTTTGAGTTTTTGAAAAGGGTTTCATTTTAATTATTCACTAATCTTGGTTGACGTAGGTGTGAATTTAATTAGAAATTGGGTTATTCCCAATTTCATCAATATTACAAAACTAGGTTGTTTTAAACAATAAAAGAATAGTAATTTGGGTTAAAAAATCACAAAAAAATGGTATGGGTGAATGAATTACCTGACTAGATGAGAATGCACCGGTGAATTTGTCTCCCCTCCAGCTAAATCGAGCAACACGGATATTTGAGTGGGCCACAAACCGTCCTCGTCTAGGGTCAATTTCGCCTCTATTCGCGTTTCTGATGCGTGAGTGTCGCGGGTGGTTGGCAATCGTGGGGACTGTGTTTTTAAATTCATTTTTAGTTTTACATATTGCGTACGCGATTTGTAACTACATAACGCGTACGCGTTTTGTAACTACATAACACGTATGCGTTATGGTTACCTAGCCTACATGTCCAATGACATGTTAGGCTCGGGTCTTACCATGGCAGGTGCTAAATATCAGAAATGCATTAAGTTTTAGGTATCAGGAACGAGATTTGAAAAAAGTAGCATTGCATCTGAAGTGACCCTCATCTTCTTGCACACACCCTCCAATTAAACCTTCTTAAACCCACCTTGAACCCACCTTAAACCACGGGGATTCCTTTCTCTGGTGCTCCAATAATTAGGGATTCCTTGCTTGTTGACCAGGTCACTGAATTTATTCCCTCTCAGGTATGTCCTTTGTTCCTGTAGTGACTTGTCTCTTAATAGACAAGATATGATATAAAAAAATATTGCTGAGTATAAGGAAGGTTTCAACCACGTTTCAACTCTCCCAGTGGGTTATATTATTTGTTTTCTTTGTACTTTGAGTTAGACACGAGTTAGATTTACTATTGATGTTATTTATTGTCTTTATATGCTTTGCAGTTGTAGCTAGACAAGAGTGAGAAAAGATAAGTATATTTGTTGTCTTTGTATGATTTTCAGCTGATGTTATTTATTGTCTAGTTAAAACAATATTGAAAAATCTGAGTATATGGTTGATTCAAATATTGGTTATGATAATTTACTGTTGATATCTATACATTATTTTATCATGGTATTACTGTACATGGAATTTGATGATTCTCGAGGACCAACTTTAACGCAGTGAATAATGGACCGTTAAGTTGAAAGAGATGAAAAATATGTTTGTTTATTACAGTTCAAATTTTATTAGAGCAGTACTGTCCTGAATCTTATACAGTGATGAAAAAAATATATAAAACAATGTACCTTGAGAGAGAGAAAAGATTATTGGTCTTGATGGTCCTACAAAGGCGCACCAAAGGAGTTGCTTGTCCACCTTATATAGTTCACCTTGACCTTGTGGGTTTGTGGCTTATTTTTTTGTGGCCCCCTTGGTTGAATCATGATCCTTTATCTTATGTGTATCTTACTTGGTCCATAGGTTATGTTTATTAATTTTTTGATACCCTATCTGTTTTCTCGGGTGGACTGTGGGTCCTTCCCTAGTGTGACCATGAGGTGACCATGAGCCTGTTTTCTTGTGTCGACTGTGGGGTCTTCCCCAGCATGACAGTGAGTTTCACTTTATGGGTGGATTGTTTTTTTTCAAGCATGACTATGCAAAGTATGCCTGTGCGTCTCTGCAGTATGTGACTGCATCCTTACCCAGCATGACTGTGTGTCCTTTGTCCGCATGACTGTACTGGGTATGAATGTGATTGTTGACTAAGAATCCTGGGTCAGTATGTGGTCAGTATGCTTCTGCTTTAACCCTCTCTGGATCACCTCTGGATCTCTCTCAAGGTACACAAATTGTTTGGCTAGATTGACTTGTCCCTTCGGTGACAAGATCAGATCTGAAAAATCTGAGTATATGGTTGATTCAAATATTGGTTATGATAATTTACTGTTGATATCTATTGTACATTATTTTATCATGTTGTTACTGTACATGGCATTTGATGATTCTAGAGGACCAACTTTAATGCAGTGAATAATGGAGCGTTAAGTTGAAAGAGATGAAAATTATGTTTTTTTATTACAGTTCAAATTTTTTTAGAGGAGTACTGTTCTGAATCTGATTTTATATGTTCATGCATTAAAGTTTACTACTTAAATTAAAAACTCCTCTAACCCTTAAAATTCAACATCAAGTACTTTGGAGACATGTACATCGAGATATGTACATGGCATATGAAAAGCATGAGAACTGGCTCTTCCCTGCTCAATGTGGAAATCATGGGTTGTTGTCTGTGAGCCAATTACCTCTTGATATTGATAGGTCTCTTGGAAGGAGAACATGTACATGCCACTATTCAGAAGGTAAGACAAATACTGATCTATGTAATATTCATAAACAGTTTGGGTTCTAACGTTTCTATATACTTCATGATTCTAATTGACTGCTTCTGATGCAAACATGTGAACTTCAGGTTCCAGCCTTAGTGTTGGATAGTGAACCCAACATTAACTTCAGCAAAGACGTTGAAGCAAAGCAAGGGCAAGAATTTTTTAACTGATTTGGTTTCTACACATACATTATGGAATACCATATTTTACATAAAGAGAAATAGTCTTTTGAACTCTTTAGGAATTGAATTGCTTGATACTAAATATGCCAACATGCTTAAATTGCTGAAATGTTTGTGAATTTTATTGCCATAATCCACATGTAGACTTAAATGGTGCGGTTTTCACTTTCTGTACAAATGGTCTCAATTAGGACTATTTTGTTATTGTTATTAACAAAGTACCTGAATTATTACACCATCCTTTTGTAAAACGTGAGCAGGTTGTCCCAATAGGGAAGAAGGTGATAAATCAGGTCTCTGAGTCATTTCCTGATCTAGTTATGGAACATGTGGGCCAAGTAGCTTAACATGTTTCTTCTGTAGCAGAACAGGTTTCTACCACATGCGCTTAGTCATACTGGATTCTTATATAACAAGAAGGCTATAAAAATATCTACCTTGTAGATAATGAAGAATATACATGCATTACCATGCAGGGTTTTGATGGCAAGATATGTACTAGATGGGCCACAACCCATGTGGTAAAAGGATTGACATTGGTGTGAGGTGGATTGGCACTTATATCCTTTCTATCATCTTCTCCTTGACACCCTAAGATATGTGTTTAATCTCCTTCCATACATGTGCCTACTGCCCCTTTATGTCCCTTGGTTTGCAATGGTGTTCGCTCCATAGAACTTATACTGATAATTCCTATGCATCCAGATGAATTTTTGCGCAAAGGAAGTGGAACTCTATGTGAAATGTTGCTTATGGTTCAGGTGATTTGTTTTTTTTGGACTACTTATTTTTTATAAATTATTCTTGATAACCATATAAATTATTCTTGATAACCTTGTAAGTGGTTTATGTTTGCAAACAACATAGAAAATATAAAAGATAGAGTTTGTAGTTTGAAGAGTAAATGCTCTAGTTTCTAGGAAATATTTTAACATTGTTTATTTTCCAATAATCAATTAGCTTATGTTCTCTAGGCCATCATCCCTGCTAGTGACCTTTTTCCTCTGAAACAAAATAAGTTGTTCCATTTGGAATATTGTAGCTGGCTTGTATTTTTTGGAAAGGAAAACAAGCATAGTTGTTATAGCTATTTTATCCAACCATTTTTAAAAAATGTTATGACGAATGCTTCCCTTAACTATCATAGTGCTGGGTTTAACTTTTCCATTATTGGAGAATAGAGTTCATCTTGTTAATGACTCTCTTGTTAAACAAATTCCCTAAAATAATTTACTTAATTGAAATTAACTGATGACCATATATCTCTTAGATATCATGAGATGTAATTTTACGATTTTCATCTTGGATTTTGACTTGTGAATTATTTTTTGTAGGCATTCAAGGGAAATATCATTTGTCCTAACAAGCATCAAGCTGAACCATAAAGGTTTTCCAAGGGGCACCTTCTTGAGAGTGAGACATATATTGGAGGCCATGTGGAATGTCTTGAAAGTGGCGTATTTCATTCGGATCTGCCCACAAAATTTCGTCTTGGTCCCTTAGCATGTCAGGTGCTGTAAAATTCATTTTGAAGATTATTTGAATTTTTTTTTGCAGTGGTTTAGTATAAGTGAAAAATCTAACTCTTCTAAGATCCTTACAAAGCTTGATTGGATTAACGAAAATGCCATGTCATTTTGACTACAATCATCTACTTGTTCACTCTAGAAAGCATGTAATATTGACTAGAATCATCTACTTGTTCATTCTAGAAAGTCATGTTGACTCCCTGGTTGTTTCTCCTATTGCTTTTCCCATTGGTGAGGATTATGAGTTTAGTGTACAGGGGCCATGTTGAATTTCCCCTATGTTTTGTGTGATCTATAAAAAGATAACAATTTGGTCCATCATGGAGTCATTTTTGCATGGTAAGATTGAAATTTCAATGACATTTAGGATTGATGTGGCACAATATTGTAAGATTTGATTGCTACTCTATTTCTTTGATCCGATGGATGATGAGTCTTCGCCTCCATGTCATTGAAGCCCTGTCGTTGGTTTCCTATTTTCTCTTTCTCTGTGGCTTCCCCATGCTTAGCAGCTAGAGCAACATCATCAAGAGCTTCCAGTTCTACTAGCTGCAATATTTGGCAGTTTATGGATTCTTATTTACTCCTACAGGCTTTCGAGCTTCCTCCATGCTTCATTTGTGAGCTCCATCTCTCACAGAACACGGTCTTCACCAAGATCCCAAGAGTTTTTCTCATTCGATCTTTACCTTCTGTGGGCACCTTATGGTCTCATCTGACTGAGCCACTCAGGATGTACTTTGTTTCACTTTGTTCAACATCTTCATCCTTAAGAATAGAGTTCTTATCATCTTCATCACTACTGCTATCACTCTCATCTACATCATTGTCTGTGCCATCAGGCAACAACTTGCGCTTTTTACCAATTATATTTGACAGCTTGACAATTCCAATTGCATTATTTGCTGCATTATCTGCCTTGAATGATCTAAGATCCCAAATGGATAAGCTTCTGTCATCACTTCCAGAGGATATCATGCAGCTTGCGAGGCGGTTCCATGATATAACATTGACATCTGCATCATGTGCCTTTATTGAGAGTGCTGGTTGTTCCCGAATTTGGGCATCCCATATAGCTATCTTTCTATCAACAGAACAGGAAGCAAAGACATTGGCTTCTGTTGGGCTCCACTATAGATCCTTGACACTGTCTGTGTGGCCCTTGAAAGAACTTTTGTTTACAGTCTATTTTCCATCGGATGTAGGTTCCCAAAGATGTATGCAGCCCTTGCAATCACTAGAAAGAAGCCTTCCAAGTGTCACATGACTCCAGTCTAATGCATAACCCTCATCTTTGTGTCCACCAAAAATATGTAGCAGAGCCTGATGAATTGAAGCACTCAATTTTATGCTTACCCTTGGATCAGATGTTGCCAAAGAGCTCAAATGTGTAATAAAATCCCATGTTGCAACAATAGATGGCTGTTGTTGCATTGAGCGTATACGATTTATGCAACCTTGATGAGCCACCATACGTACCTGTAAGGTAGTCTTCTTTGATTCAAATCCCAAATCATCATCGTCCTCATCATCTTCATCACTACTGCTTGTTGCTCTGCCATCACTTTGCTTGCTTCTCTGCCATCACTTTGCTTGCTTCTCTGTCATCATCATGTTGTCATCAATGACAACCTGCACACTCCGCACTACTATATTTCCAACAAGGTATACGTCAGGTTTGGCCACTTAAACACCATTAGTCCACTGATAGCAAAATTACATGACAAATCTAGTCAAATCTCTCTTGAGGCAAGATTAAATTTCAAAATTTTGAGCAACTCTTGTTCCTTTGTTTATCTTTGTATGACTTAATTTGCATGTTCAAAGGCCCTAGCTTAAATCATCTCTGGTTTGTTTCCAAATGGATTTAATTTTTCAGCGAATTTATTTGGGCATTGAGGTCTGCCAAGGAAATACAATTTATCCCACACTCTAGCCCAAAAGTGAGAGTGAGAGTGTTGGTACCTTTCCAGTTCTACATTGATATCTGCAAAAAACAGCATGCTCACATGTACCTACCCTACCACCCCTCTAGTATTGAACATGCAAACTCCAAAGAGAAAGTCCATGTTCTTAACCTTTAGGTCCACTTAGGTTGTACTTCCAAATAGATTTAATTTATTCTAACATAGACTGATTTGGTTTGATGAATTGGTGACTAACTCCTTCCCTTATTTCAGAAGACCTTGGAGCCTTCCATTCTTATTGGTGCACTTAGCAAGTTATCAGACATAGACCTAAAACAAGGTCCTGAATTATAGTTTACCAAATTTTAAGCTATTTTTGGGTCCTAGTTATTGGATCAATGCAATTAGATCACCTCATAATTGGTTGCATAACCGACATTGATGGCATATATAAGGACTATGCTTCTATTGTGATTTTTAATAGTTGTATCTATATTAACTTGCTTTGGTTTCCTTTTGTTGCCCATCTAATGTTTAAATTGAAACATCATTTTGGGGCATCATACATCTTGAGAACCTTATTTGATTTTGGTCAGACAGAATTAGCCTTTCAAGTTTCAACACTCTATCTTGTTATAGAGTTAGGTTCATTATATTGTTGGAATTTTTACCAGGGAATTCGTAAGTTGAATATCTTGCTTTTGGTGTTGGCTTTGTGATTTTGAGGGGTCAGTGATGTATGCATACCCTTGCAAATATTTTTTGAAAGGAATTTGTTTCATGCACTCTGAGGTCATTCTTGTTGTGGATGTTAGTGAAACTTTCATGTAATATTTTTTTTTTTGGGGACATTTTGTACTTGAATTTCTAGGCCAACCTTAAGAGTTGTATTTTCAGGCTTTCTTTTTCTTCATAGTTTTGTGGTTGGTGATCACATTGTTTTATTGTGCCTATTTTCTTTATGCATCTTTTAATTGACAATTTAGATTGAGATCTTCAGTATGCTATACAAGTGGAGGAAGTGGAGGGGAAGATGGTTTTGGATTCTGTAACTAACTATGACGAAGTTAAAAATGATATAAAGAAACAGATATGTTCTCTCAAGATGCATGTATTTCAATTGTCTTTAACTTACAAGGGAGCTTGCTACTTCTGAAAATCTATTCTTCGAATCCTTGAATGAAAGTTGCTCCATGATTTAAATGGTTAGATTTTGCTTAGAACTTAGTCCAACCAAGTGTATGGGTATTTCTGGATTTGCATGCAAGTCTTATGATTTAAATTGATGTGAAGGCATATTTGTTTGGTGCATCTTACACATCTCATTTGTTATCAACTCTACAAAATATGGATCTTATTTTATATGAAATTGCTTGTAGATGTGGCAAGCTTTTCATGGGAGTGATTTACTATAGAAGTGCATTAAACTTAGCTAGCCAAGCCAAATCATAATATTGGAATATCTAGAAAACAAAAGTTTGCCTCGACACACTTTAAAATCTTAGGTCATTGTCTTAGATAACTAATCATTGTAAGTGATCATATTTTTTCATGTTTATCTTTGTTTTAATTTGTAGTTTATTTTTTACAGTTGGAGTCTTTGTGGGATGTTCCGAACCATGCGGAGTGTCCTCTTATATATCATTTAGATGTTGCAGTTATGTATCCTAACATTATTCTTACCAATCGTCTTCAGGTATTGATGTTTTTTTATCCTTATGGTCTTTCTTTGGACTGTTATTATTGAAGGGTTGTCATCTCAATCATTCATGAAGTAAATATGACCAAATTTATGAAACCTGTTGATATGGTGTGGCTGAATCACTTGTGTGATTTGGTTTGGATATTGAATCGGAAGCTATGTGAAACAACAATTCACTTGTTTATCCTTGATTTTTTTTATCAAACATGAAACATCATTTATCTAAAATCAAAGTCTATAATCGAATATGAATTTAATAGAAATCCCTGTCACGACAAAATATAGTCATAAAGAGATTTTGGACCATAGTTACAGAGTTGGTTATCTTATTTTGTAAAATGATTTTTCTTCCAACATTATATAATAGAATGTTTAAATAGAGATATGCATAAGATAATTTTCAACTTTGTGCAAGTCATATTGAGTCCAACCACTCATGAATTTGATCCATGTGTCTAGTTTTGATGGCAATAATATTTCTGCATGACTGTAGTTGTATCACAAGTTCTTAGAAAAATAAAATAATATATTTGCAATGTTGATCATCTATTCCCTCTTTATTATGGAATTTATTGTTTATTCTGATGCTCTTTGTTACAAATATATGACTGAGCTATGGCAGTAACTCCATAATCAGTCATCCAATTGCTTATGTAGAAATA
The DNA here is from genome assembly GCA_027924585.1 of Larix kaempferi. Classification (NCBI taxonomy): domain Eukaryota; kingdom Viridiplantae; phylum Streptophyta; class Pinopsida; order Pinales; family Pinaceae; genus Larix; species Larix kaempferi. The sequence goes on from BSBM01001163.1 coordinate 521,866, forward strand.
AGACATTGGAATCAAATGCATTTTAAACATGTGTAGGATTGATGAATAGAAAAATGTAAATATGGGATAGTAATTTATGAGTGTTAAAAGTTCTTCAAGAACATTTTATGTTTTGGTATTAATTATTCTTCTGAAAACTTCTATTTTCCCTCAAGTTCTTTCTGCTCTCAAAGTTATACTTTCCCTTTGCTTTGTAAGGGTTGACGCTTTCTTTAAACAGTCATCTCAACAATGGATAAGGTTTTGATAGTTTGATGCTAAATTTGCACATATTTTGTTTGTTTCCAGCCCCCTTTGATAGTCACAGATGATGTTTGTGCAGCATGTGATTTCAATCGTCCTGGTAAAACATGCTTTCGACAACTTGAGTGGGTTTGGCAAGGAGAATCTTACATGGCTACTAGAAGGTTAGTAGGCAATTTCCTATTTCTGCAACATATAAAGACATGTTAAGTCGAAGTGTATGAGGTTGGAGTTAATTTTCTGTATAGTAGGGGGACCTTCTATATCACCTTTAAAAAGGGGGTGTACAAGTAATTCTTCTTTCATGATCATATGGCATGTCTCTAGTGGATAATGTTTTTCAATATAAGAGTAACACCATGCTATGATGACAGTGAATACTATCACTTGAAAAAACAAATTGAATCTGAGCAAATTCCTACTCCGGAAGGCCAACTGCCACGCTTTTTCTGTGATCTCCCTAAGGAAGAGCAGCAAACAAAACTTAAAGACCATTTGAAAAGGTATTTCCGAAAGGTAAAGTCTATTCAGTTTTGGTTTCTAGACAATGATGATTATTATAATGTGATGACTCTTACAAGTGTTTTAAACTTTTTCTTTGCAGGTTTATAAATGCGTCCTTGACAAGCCAGCCACCAAACGACGAGTTGCAGGGATATGCATGCGTGAAAACCCTTTCTATTATGAGATTATGCGTAGGTGAAAACTAATGAAGTTGATGTATCTCTCCTGGATATGCCTATCAGGGAGAAGAACATGTATGTACATGTTGAAGATTTTCTTGACACTATAAAAACTAGATTACAATGACAAAGCATATTGTGTTCTTTGAAGATTGTTGTATGATACTACTACAAAGTGCAAATAATTTAAAAGAAAATATTTAACAACTTAAGTCACATATGTTGGGTGCAGGGTTGTCTTTTCAAAAACATGATCAAATTGTAGATGTTGCGAACTCTGCCTTTGTTTCTATTTATGTTGAAGATGTTAAAAGCATTGTTGTTAGTCATAACATAACATCAATGATTCTGTATTCATCTTCGTATGGGATATTCTAAATAAGTAAACTTCAGATATAATTGAGGTGCCCATTAACATCTTTCAAACAAGCATGAAAGATGAAACCAATTAGGTGAATGACTTCCAGTCACTGTCTCGGGACTTGACACCATCATCAAGCCCTAGGAATTCTAGCCTAGCTATATTCATGAGAAATTAAATGTCCAATCCTAAAATGAGTAATCAGACTTCATCTGAACAGTACATATTAGATTCCAGTAAGCCATCAATTATAGAACATGTTTAGGAAAGTGAAAACTCAACATCTAAAAATGCTATAGGAATACTAACACAAGCAGCATGTTTAGGTAAGGACTCACTACCTGTAAAGGTTCTAGAAAATTCAGTAACTTCTTCTTTGGAGCTTGGGCCACAAATGAATGGATTGGAACTAAACTCATCAGAAACAATGGTTGTTGCATTCCATAATGAAGATGCCAAACCCTCTAAAAACCTCTCAAAGTTTTTGAGCTGCATTCCTACATGTCCAGCTTCTGCAGTGGAGTACAATGCTAATTTGAACCCTGCCAAGGGTATCCTAGATTTGGATGTTGCGAGTATTTCTGGATTAATAGGTGTTGCAATTAAGAATGGTCATGTTACTGCTATGTCATATATCAGTACATGCTCCATTGAAGGTGTTGGATTCCCTACATCAAATACAGTCTCATCTAGCTTGAGATTCCTAATGAAGCTAGAACCCCAAAACATTTGGTTTGTTGATGAAGACAAGAGTAGGGTAGTTATGGATGAATCTTATGGATGTTATGCAACAAACAGATAATGTTTCTTCACTCTCAACAAACTAGTAGTCAAAAGGCTCTCCCTTTCCTCATTTTCTGGGAAATGAACTTGGCTTTGACACCAATCTTATCTGAGTTTTGCAAGTTTACATATCTAAATTGTTGTGTTTTACTTATCCCATATTCACTTGTTTGTATACCATGAAGGTATCCAAGCCCCCAGGGTTCCTTGAGAGGCTCTAAGCCTCCAGGTCCTTTTATAAGCCCTCGATAGGCCCTGGGGGCTTGAATACCCAACCACTCATGCCTATTATAGGCCTTGGGAGGTTTAGTCAAGCCCACGATATCATGGCAATATACTAGGCAGATATATAAAGGGGCATAAAAAATGTAAATGAAAAAATGGATACATACAATATTATAGGGGGATTAGGGGTTTTTTTTAATTGAGAAGGCATATTGGGTGGGGGTTAAAAAAAACGATTTTGGGAGGGTTTTTCCAATATTTTTTGAAATTAGGGGTAATTTTTCATATGCCACGAATGAACGTGCTATGGTAGGTCGTCATTGAGTGAAGTCCCCATGGGAACCATAAGGTAAAAAACAAACTAAGGCATCCCCCGAACTAGGGACACTCCTCAAAATATTTATGATAATCAACAAGAATGTGAAATTGGATAGTAGAAAAATCAACAAGAATGTGAAATTGGATAGTAGAAAAACCCTTGAAAATAAAATATAACTTTCAATTCCTTGTCCAATGCAAATAGAACCATAGATACAAATCTAATGTAGGAAGCCAATAACCATTAAACTAGGAGATTACCACCTTATATCTATATTATGAAAGGAGATTGCTCATTTACCTCCAAAACTGGAATCTACTTTGGTTTCTCCACAATATACACATTGGTTTTATGAGTAACCACAACTATATAAGGTTTTCTATTGATTACAACCTTAAAAATGGAACCCTTGGATGAGGAAGGTATATCCTTACCTCCTCCACAAAGATAAAGAACTAGGGGTCGCATTGAATCCTTGCCATCTTCATAATTTAAAAGCATACAAAGATCATGCAATTGCTTACAGGAATATAGAAGGTGTTGTTGGGCCACTAGGATCCTCTCTTTTCTTTGCAGTTTTATCTTAATGTTAGCCAATTGATTCCAACAATTGAACCTTGAATGTGATGGTATTGACCTCATATGATCTCACTAGTGTTTGAAAGGTCTGCACATGATCATCATAACCTCTATTGTTTTCATAACCCTAAGGAAAATCATTAGCAAGCCCACATCCTATATTTAGCTCAACGAGAAGACCAAAATTTGTTTAGGCATTTTGTCAAACACTTGTCACGCATCCTCAATACTTTGACATGTCGCTGACATGTTGACCATGTGGCTCAAATCTATTGTCGACAATGTGGGTAGGAATACAATATCTTGTACAAATTCAACAACCATCCCATATCCTACAATTATTGTCACCTCGGAGACCATAATTCATTTAGATATTTTTTCAAACATTTGTCATTCAAGCTCAATATTGAGGCTCTTGGAATTTAATCTTGTTGAGCATAACAATGTTAATAAAAAACTACCAAGCAATTCCAACTATCATAGCAACAATTACATCACTCTCGTAATATCAAGCTCCACCACCAAGTATTACATAGTTGGCCTACTATTGGAATCCCCCTATAGTGAAGCGTCCCTCACCAAACCACCTTCCCTTCTAATGGATATCCATGTTATAAAAAATCCATATTTCTCTCAACCTTTTTTTCTAATGTATAAGAGTTATCTCCACCCTTTAACACCAAAAAAACAATTTCAACTATTCTGTCTCACTACAATAACAAAATCCTTAAAATATCATTTATGAGAAGTCATAAGTACAAAAAAACAATGCCCAAGGATACTATACAATCCCTTACATCCATTACCACACTTACATTGATTGCCACACACTTTCCCCCAAGCACAACATTGCATAGCATAACATTCCATAGCATAGAGAAAATCCTAAGGATGCTATACAATCCCTTACCTCCATTACCACATTTACATTGATTGGCACAAAGTTTCCCCAATCACAACATTCCATAGCATGGAGAAAATCCTTATACTATGCTAAGATAACTATTGATTGATTAAACAATTACATTCCCCCAATAACTATTGATTGATTAAACAATTACATTGATTGCCAAAGAGTTTCCCAATCACAACATTGCATAGCATAACATTCCATAGCATAAAGAAAATCCTTATACTATGCTAAGATAACTATTGGTTGATTAAACAATAAACAATTACATTGATTGCCAAAGAGTTTCCCAATCACAACATTGCATAGCATAACATTCCATAGCATAAAGAAAATCCTTATACTATGCTAAGATAACTATTGGTTGATTAAACAATAAATAGTATGCTAAGATAACCTTGATTGATTAAACAATAAATACTACTCTCATCAAGATAACTATCCAAATCAACTAGATGACTATCTAAAAATAAAAACATGTTTTCAAGAAAAGCATGGAGTGAATATGGGATTACATTTGATCACTTATTATTAAATGAATTTATATAGGTTTTAAGATAATCATGCTGATGACTGATGATAATCTCAAAATGGGAACAAGTACAACTTCTGAATGAGTTAATGATTCAGACGATTCCGGAAAGGTAACTCGTTTGATCATGAGAGTAGTATTACAAGCTACAGATCCTTTAAAATATGATAAAAATGATAAGGTATTTTAACTTTTGTGCAGCTCAAATGATTAAAAGTCAAACCCAAGAATCATATACCAAAAATGGAAGTGTCCCGCCTTTATATTTCTTCCCCAATTCAGAAGGATTCGTGTTCTGAAGGTAAAAAATTCATGAAATGGTTCGAGGAAGCTGAGATTAGATACTTCCACACGACAAAACCTCCAACCAGAAGCGCGGAAAACCTGAATACCGTGAAATATGCGTACGCACGTTTGAATAATTCGAATCTAATCCTGGAGGAATGCTATGTAAGAACTGTCAGTCAATATCAAATCTATAGCCTCATGCGACCATTTCAAATTCCATCACTTTGAATTCACGGAATCAATCCTGTTTCAAATCAACTTCCTGTATGATATCGATATAAATACAGGTACCCGGCTTTTTTATAAGATACAGATGATCAGCATATTTTGATTTGCATTGCACATAAGAGAAATTAAACTACCAGCTTTCATATAACTGCAGAAGCCAAGCCGTTAACTTATCTGGCCTTTGATTAGCCGAGGACCTCGAAGTTCACAAATTCATGTATCGAATTATAAGTCACCTGTACTCAGTACTAAGAAAGATGAGGGTGCTACCTTCATGCTTGACAGCTTCAATTAGCACCAAGGACACTCTTCTATATGAAGACCTGATCCCGAGTACCCAAAACCAAAAATTATTCGCTTGGTCTCCAAGACATGGAGTAGAAGACATTGCTCGATATGAAAACATAGCGCTTGCGGATATGTGGAAAGATATTCAGGGAGAATACTCGTGGAATGGGTTATTAGATCCCATTAATCCTGTTTTCAAAAGGGAGATTCTCAGATATGGTGATCTTGCAGAGCTATGTTATGATGCATTTGATAGTGAACTTTCAATGAATGACTATGGTGGGTGTAAGTATAGTCCTCATAAATTGTTTGATAGTTGTCAAAAGGCGGGTGATTCTCAGAATTACTCTAATGGCTATAAAGTGACCAAGTATTTGTATGCAGACACTGATATATTGGGGAGGAAAATAGAGCGATCTGTGTGGATTGGCTTTATTGCAGTGTGCACAGATGCTCACGAGATAAGAAGACTCGGGCGGCGGGATATTGTAGTAGCATGGAGGGGAACCCAAACGGCTCAAGAATGGATGGAGGATGTTCGAGACATTTTAGTTCCTGCCAGATTATCGATTACTCATTTCAAGAACAAGGTCGTCAGAGCCGGATTGTCTACCACTACTCGTTTCAACGACAACGGCGTCCGAGTGGAGGAGGGGTTTTTAAGCTGCTATGTCTCTCACGGAGAGAATTCAAATTCTGCTAGAGATACTGTTATTTCAGAAATTCTAAGAATGGTGGACGAATACAAGGAAGAAAGTTTGAGCGTAACTTTTACTGGACACAGCTTAGGAGCTGCTCTGGCAACGTTAAGTTCTTATGACGTTAAAAAAGTCCTGAACGCAAATTTACCGGCACGGCCTATACCTGTGACTGTGTTGGCATTCGCAAGCCCGCGAGTGGGAAACAGAGCATTCGCCCTGCGAATGAAGGAGCTCGGCGTGAAGGTGCTGCGTTTGGTGAACAAGAACGATATTGTTCCCAAAGTTCCAGGACTTGTTTTCAACGAGAAATCTTGTAGATGGTTGAGCAAAATGTTCGATTGGCTTCCCTGGACATATTTTCACGTGGGCGTGCAAATTGTTTTGAATAATGACGACTCTACCATTTTGAGAGGGCTCCATAATCTTGATCCTGCTTTCGCCCACAGTTTAAAGAACTATCTTTATCTGATTGATGGTTATATCGGAGAAGGTAAGCCTTTCAAATCTTCAGGGAAGAGAGACCCGGCTCCAGGTGATGAGATTTATTGATTGAAGAGTCTAAAATCCCCTATCGGTGGCAGCACCAGCAGCAGGATCAAATGAATAAAACTGGACAAGAACAAGAACTAGTAACATGAATGATTGAATCACCTGAAACCCCTGTGAATTAGTAAGCTGACAGACTGGAGCAAAACTTTGGTCTATCACCATGACCTCATTGTGAGAAAATCAAACGTCTTTGGTCTATTATTTTATTCTATGTTTTCTAGCCTTTATTATCACCATGACCTCCTTGTGAGGAAATGGTTGAAGGATAAAACTACGTAGCTGACTCATAGCTTGGATATGAGAATCAAGCTTCTTGTATTTTATTGTATTAGCTTGTTGTATAATAGCCTGCTTATAAAAAGATAAATGGCCATTGCATAATAGACTTGTTAAAGCATATGAATGTCGATTCGTCACAGACTTGCTGTGGGTTAAAACTTTCGAGGTGCTGTAAGAGTTAAAGCTGACTCTATCAGAATTAAAAGCAGAAAAATGTCGACTATATTAATGCGTATTTGCATGTGTGGCCAGCGTACGACATGGCATGGTTGTCTGCATTATGTTTCAATGTCAGAGAAATTTGTATTCTGTAAAATGTAAAATTTATATATGGCGTTATGGATACGGATGGAATTTGATCCGCAAATGTTCCTTGCCTCTCAGGGTGCATTTACTGTGAAATATGTTTGAAATTTTGAAATTTTGGTTAATCTTTTTTTGAAGGGTAATAAAATTTCTAAAATTTATTTTTGAAAGGCAATAAAATTTCTAAATCGTGATTATATTACTACTATTTTTAAAGGACAACAAAATTCCTAAAATATCATTGTATTACTAATTTACTGGTAATATTAATATATTTATGTTATATAAAACTATACTTTCTAAATTTCAACTTCCAAAACATATATTGATTAAATAAATAGAAACATCTATTAAATTAAAATTATTTCCATGTCTTTCCATTTGCAAATTGCATTGATTTGTTAAACTATACTTTCTAAATTCTAATTTCCAAAGCATACATTCATTAAATAAATAAAAACATCTATTAAATTATAATTATTTCCATGCCTTTCCATTTGCAAGTTGCATTGATTTTTCATAAAAACAGAAAAACTAATTTAAAATCCAATGATTTCTCCCTTATATTTTGATTTTTTTATTAGTGCAACGAGCGTCTAGATCAAGCTACAAAGTTCAGTGCTCAATGCTCATTGATTGTATTAGCATGCTACAACAACTTTGGGAGTTGGCAGTTATCGCCTTGTAGTGATTTATCCCATAATTTCAGTAATCTATATAGATTGGACTCAAAGAGTATTGGTTAATTCTCCAACTCCCATTGAGATTGAAATGAACATCTCTTGTATTTCTCTTATGGTTCAATTTCAGTGAGAGATGTATAATTTAACTGAAGGCAAGTACTAAATAAGGGGTTGCGAGACATGAAATCTGTGTGCAACATTTGGAATAAAAATAGTCTATTCAATTTGTAAAATAAACTATACTAATATACAAGAAAAAGGACATACAAAACTATAATTTGTATAATCTTGCATTTTCAATTTACAAGACTCGCTTATAGATATATAGCTTTTTAGTGGGCATATTGATTCAATTCAAGTATATTGTAACTCTTATCTTCATTTTATGATATCAATTTTGCAGACAAAATTAATTATGTAATATTATTTTCTTTTTATATGCATAATTGTGTGAAATTAAAAAACCATTTTTTTTTGTTATTTATGCTTCATTATTTATTTAATTTTGCATATTATAATGTGTCTTTATATTTATTCTTTTAAGTTATCTTTTTATATAATATTAATTAAGTACATAAATAGTAAATAAAATAAATATGAATCGATTGTGATAAATGTTAATAAAGATTATTTTAATCTTATTATAAAAAAACTCAAGAAAATAAATATTATTTTAAAAATATTTTAAAAATTAAATTATTGAAACATAATATTTTTTTAAGAAACTATATAAAAACCCAAAACATAAAAAAAAATAAAAAAAATCTAACAGATAAACTGAAAACCGAATTCTAACACTCATGACATATCATAGTGTTAAACATTAAGAGAATATGCAATAAACAAGATGTGAAACATTAAATTAGAGGAAACGATAACCGAAACATTAAATTTTTAGGAAACGATTAATGATAATGATTTTCATTGTGTGAGTGATACCAGTGCGTTTTAGAATTTTTTTTATTTATTTAAATATTTTATATAAAAATGTGGTTATCAAATATACGATTTTAAATACAACTGAAATGTTTATATTAATGGAAACATATTCATGAGAAAGTGGTACTCTAAACTGATATAATATGTGAGGAACTGTGACATTCAACATCTGACATTGGCATTGACATTGATGAGCTTTAATTAAATAATTTTATAAGTTTTAATATAAAAAAATAATAATAATATTTTATAATATATATATATATATATATATATAATTTTTATGTTTATAATTTAATTTTTGTATAATCGTCATATATATAATTGATAAAATTGTTTTGAAGTTGTTTTTTTATAATAAATTGGTATAGAATATAGGTATACTAAATGTTTATATCATTAAAATATAGTAATAAAATTTTATATTTGTTGTGCTGTATTAAAATTGAATTAGAAATTTAATAAATATTGGATTTAGTATAAAGTAGAGTTTAATTTAATTAAATATTTATAATTTTACATTTTTAAGATTGAAGAAATGTTTTTCTATATTAAAATATATTAAAATATTCATTATTTTTATTATAGTTAAATCTTATTTATAAAAATGTAATTATTAAAATAAAAGTGGAATCTCAAGTAATATAACTAATATTCAATGCCCAATTTAATTTTTAACAATCTAACTATTGAACATTGATTAATAATATAATTAATATAATAGTGTAACTAAAATATTAACTTAACCAATGATAAATCTTATTATTCATAAGTTTATAACTACAAGACCATTTTTCTAAATCTTATATATATAAGATTGATTTTGCAAAACCAGAAAAATAAATAATTAATACATAAAAACATAAATTTGTGATTATTGTTTGATGATTTTTTTGAATAAATGTTAAAGTCAAATATGTTACTTAATCAACTTTTTTAAAGAATATTTTTTTGATAAATGGTATTTTTTATTAGACTGGTAAAGAAATGAGGATGATAACATTAAGTATATATACACATATGTAACATTGTTATATTAAATATGTTATCTTTTAAATTTGAAATATATTTATAGTTGCATATAATGAAGAAATATATTTATAGTTGCATACCAATGTAACTATAAATATATTTCTTCATTTCAATTGGAACACTAGCAGGCTAGACTTCATGCATTGATGGAAGATTTTGATGAGCTATATATTGAACATATATATAGGGAAGCAAACATGCAGACTAATAGTTTTTAGGAATTGGCTAATTGTATTTTGTTTTTGTTGGTAGCTTGATATGGTGGCTTTAAGACTCTTTCTTCCTAATACAGATGATATGTGTATGAGGAACTTTATATATAGATCTAGATGGTTGGAGTTTGATATGAGGAGATAGATTAGCAAGTCATGTACTAGCAAGGGTTATTTTGTAACTTTGATTCCTTAATGAATATCAAGTCACTATTTTTTTCTTTTTGAAAAAATTATTTATAGTTACATACAATGAAGAATGAATGTCATTAACATGTTTAAAATTATTTTTTAATTATTTTAAAATTGAAAACTAGATGTATTTGTACATATTAAATCTCTAAATTTTTTTAATTAGAATGGCATTCTTTCTCTTGCCACTATATTTAAAAATGCTATCATATTTAAATGTAAAGAGAATTTTGTATAGTAAAGAAATAATAAAATATTAAGATATCATACAAAAAGTCATTAAGTATAATCTAGAAAATTAAAAGAGCATTTTATTATAACTAATTTTAAAAGAAAATCAATATTGTTAAAATAAAAATGAATTTTCACTTCATATTCACTCTAAGTGATACTTCGAAACTGTCATATTTGTAAAACTACGATGAGGGAAATGAAAAACACCTTACCTTATCATGTTTTCAAAAGGAATTGGCGATCGATAATAGGAAGTGCTTAGATCGGGCGAGCTAGGGTTTTTGGTGTTTTTGCAGGAGGTCGGTTTGATGGCGAAAATGGCAGACTCAATAAGGGGGAGTCCTACGGCCCACCAATGCTCTTCTCAATCATATTTTTAGGTAGGAGGGATCCAGGTCCCGATAGATGGATTGGGTGGTGTTGGAAAAAAAGTGCAGGAGATGGGATCTGGTTTTTCTCAAGTGGGTGGTAAGCTGAGTCAATGCATACCCAAGGTTCCGACCATCCCTTCAATGGTTATCAGATCCAACACATTGAGAGATAGGATTCAAAAGATGCAGTACCATGCCCTCATCAGGAAATTTGTCAGGGTTTCACCCTCTGAAAAGTCCCTGATCTAGTGGATTAACTCCACATGGAAACCTAAAGGGCACTATGACCTTGAGCTTGGCTCGAAGGGCTTCTTCATGATTACTTTCATCAACCTAGATGATCGTAACAGGATTCTTGATGGCGGACCCTACTTCTTTTACTCTGCTGGTCTGTTTTTACGGCCATGGAAAGAAAAGTTCTGCCCCGAAAAGGAAGATATGAAGATAGCCCCGATGTGGATTAGGCTATACTCCCTACCTTCAGAATACTGGGAGACAAAGATCCTAGAAGACATAGGGAACAATTTAGCCACCTTTGTTAAAATCTCTGAACAAACAAAGGCTCAGAGATACACGGCTTATGCCCAGATCTGTGTCTACATGGATCTCTCAAGAGAACTTCTGAAGGCTATTAAAATGATGTGGGAGGATGAGGAATAGGTTCAAACCCTCGATTATGAACAAATCCCTTTCAGATGCCATAGATTCCATGAGCATGGCCACTTAATCAGGGACTGCATTTTAAACAACCCTAAGCCACAACCAAAGATGCCTGATGAGGATGTGGATCCAGGCTTTACCAAAGTACAGGCCAGAAAATGGGGTGGAAGAAAACAGGGATCTCTGGAAGTTTCCAAGAAGACTACAATGACTAACTCTTTTGAAGCTCTGAGTGAACAAGTAGAGGATAAGGGTTTGGAGAAAATCACAACCCCCCATGACAATCAATCCCAAGTGAAGAAGGTCATCTCCTCTGATCCTGTTGGGGTTCTTGTCAATGAAAAAATCTTAGGGTTTATTGGTGATATTGTGGACGAAGAAACTGAAGAGATGGACATAGGGGAGCTAGATCTTGATGGGATTGAACAAGCATGTGATGACCCTAAAACTGGTTATGTCCTTCAAGATCAGGTAATCTTACTAAAGGAGGCCATTCTTAAAGCTAGGGAACCTAAGAGACTCGGAATTAGCCCTGGATCTCAGAAGGATTGCAAAATGAAGCATAAGGAGAACTCCAAGAAGCTAGGTCTGAAATCTAATCAACAAAGAATTGCTAGTGCGGGACTAAAGTTGGTAGAATCGGGTGAATACCCTACTATTAGGGTGTCCCTAGGTCTGTAATTCTATCCCCTTCATTTTTAATGAAGATTGTATCCTGGAACATACGTGGGCTCAACGACCAACAGAAATCTAGAACTCTGAGGAAGAAGATCAAGGAGTCTAATCTTGTAGTTGTGCTTCTTCAAGAGACAAAATGTTCGAGTGATAAGTTGCAGGAAAAACGTAAGAAGATTTGGAGAAACTGTGAAGCAGTTGGGATCGATTCAAATGGCTTTGCGGGGGGGGATAGGCATTCTGTGGGACCCAAACAAAGTAAGTCTTTCTAGTTTTTTTGGAAACCACAGCTTCCTCTCTGCTAAGTTCCAGGTTGTTGGGTTTAGGGTTTTGGGGCTTCTTTCTAATGTCTATGGCCTTCACACCCTTGGATCAAAATCCTCCTTTCTGGATTCTCTCTCTTGGCTGAAAGAGTTATCTAGAGGAGAACATTGGATAATTGGTGGAGTTTTGAACCTTATATCCTCTCTCGATGAAAAGAAAGGGGTTAGGAGGCATCTGGATGACGAATGTATCTAGTTCTGGGATACAATAAAACAACTGAAACTAGTTGACATTGTCCTAGGGGATGGTAAATTTACTTAGAACAACAAGAGGCAGGGTGATCGCCACATTGCCTCTTGTCTTGATCGATTTCTGGTCTCAGAATCAGTGATGGATTCTAAAAGTGAGATTGCTTCATCCATTCTTCCAGCCTCGGGTTTTGACCATTGGCCCATTGACCTATGGTGGAGCGGCTTGGGCTCCCAATTCAAAAAACCCTTTCATTTTGAACAATTTTGGTTAAGCCATCCGAATTTCAAGGAGAAAGTATCTCAATGGTGGGGGGGAATGGATTTGGGAGAAGGCCACAGTATCTACAATTTCCAGCATAAACTGAAAGCCCTAAAGGCCAGAATAAAGAAGTGGAATAAGGAAGAGTTCGGGAATATCTTCGAGGACAAGAAAGCCCTTGAAACAAGCAGGGAGGAGATCCTAAATATGGGAATGATTAAAGGCTACACTCCTGAACTCCAGAAGGAGGAAATCTTGGTCCACAATAAAATCCTAGAGAGGGAGAAACAGGAAGAGATTCTATGGAGACAGAAGGCGAGAGTGAAGTGGTTGCAGGATGGGGAATGTAATACAAAGTTCTTCCATTGCTCTGCTATTCAACATCGTCAGCAAAGCAGAATTCTCAAACTCAAGAATAGGGAAGGGAATTATTTGGAAAGTAGGGAGGAGATTGAAGGTGAATTGACTCACTTCTTCCAAGATATTATGAATGAAAATGAGGTAGAAAGACAAAGAGATATAGTGTTAATCACCAACAATATTCCCTCCCTCGTTACTTTGGAGCAGAATGATCTCCTTCTAAGACATGTCACCATGGAAGAGGTTGAGGAAGCCGTGTTTTAGATGGCTGATGGTAAATCCCTAGGGCCCGATGGCTTCACTACAAATTTTTTTCATCACTTCTAAGATCTGGTGAAGTTGGAGGTTTGGCAAATTGTTGAGTCTTCTCGTTTCTCTGGAAAGATCCTTCCAGCATTTAAAGCTACCTTCCTCACCCTTATTCCTAAGAATGAGGGAGCTGATTCTCCCGACAAGTTTAGAACCATAGCCCTATGCAATGTCATTTACAAGATTGTAACGAAGTTCATTGCTAATCGCCTAAAAAAAATCTTGCCTGCCATCATTTCTCCTGAATAGTCAGGGTTTGTTGAGGGAAGGCAGATTTTGGATGGCATTTTCTTGGTCCACGAGGTCCTACATTCTATAAAAAGAGATAAAATCCCGAGGATGATGTTAAAACTAGACATTTCCAAAGCCTATGATAAAATAAATTGGCATTTCATGAGAGCTATGCTGCAGGCCTTCAGTTTCTCTGAGCGATGGACTAGGTGGATCATGAATCTGAATTCCTCGTCCTTATCTTCCATTCTTCTCAACGGTGTCCCCAATGGCCTTTTAAAACCCTCTAGAGGGATTCGGAAAGGGTATCCCCTTTCCCCCTTTCTTTTCATTATTGTGGCAGAGGGTCTTGGAAGAACCATTAAAGCTATGCAAGGAAGTCAGCAGCTACAGGGTCTAATTGTTCGTCCTAGAGCTAACTGTCAGACCCATCACCAATTCATTGATGGCACTATGCTTATGGGTCATCCCTCTGTCCAGGAGGCTCATGCTATTCGTCGGTGTCTTGACACCTTCGGTAGGGCCTCTAGTCTTGAGGTCAATACTAAAAAATCTCAAGTGTTTTTCTTTAACACTCCCAAAATTACTAGAAGAAACATTTGCAAGATTCTGGGTTTTTTTGAAAGCTCCCTTCCGACCAAATACCTTGGGGCTCTGTTGGTGAATTCTCGAGTTAAGCAGGGCTCATGGAGAGAACTTGTGGCTAGAATGAGGAAGCGTCTCTCTAATTGGACCTATCGTCCCTTGAATTTTGCTTGTCGCCTTGTTCTTCTAAAATATGTTCTCCAGGCTATGACCACTTATCTCTTCTCGGCTATGTTAGCTCCCAAAGTTACTCTTAAAGAGCTCCGGAAAATTCAGAGGCAATTTCTGTGGAGTGGGCCAGGAGATAATAGGAAGTGGGCTCTAGTCAAATGGGATGAGATATGCTCTCCGAAGTACCAAGTTGGCCTTAATCTCAGAGACCCAGAACAGGCAAATGTTGTTTCAAGAGAAAAAACCTGGTGGTGGTGGGTCTCCCATAAGGAGGAACCATGGGCAAGATTGTGGCACTCCAAGTATGCTGCTGAGTGGGAAAAAGAGGACCTAATTAGATTCTCTGCACCAGATTCTGGGTCTCACATTTGGAATTCGGCTACCCTTGGGCGGAGTCTGGTCCAAGACCATAGCTTCTAGGAAATTCAGGATGGCAGTCATGCCTTAGCTTGGGATGATTCATGGCAGCAAATGCCCTCACTTGGGGTCTCTATCGACGCTCCTAGTGTAATGCAGAGCTGTGCTAACAGGAACATGGTCAGGGTAAGGGATCTTTGGAATGATGATCCTCAGGAACAAGACTTCAGAGTCTGGAAAAATCATGAGTGGTGGACTTCTCTAGGTTCGGAGGAAGAAGTTCTATGGGTTGAGGAAGAGCTGAACAATCGTAGGATCAAAAAGCAGAATGGGGAAGATCAACTTTGATGGGGACACAAGCCTAAAGGATGTTTCAACATGAAAGAGGCCTATGACATTAAAATGGGTTTCAATCAATTAGACCCCATTCCTAAATGGAAGCAGTTATGGTCTGCTAAGATCTCGCCGAAAATAACCATCTTCATCTGGCTTACCCTGAAAAAATGTATCCTAACTGGGGAAAATTTAAAAAGAAGGGGCATCTTGGGATCTCACCTGTGTGTCATGTGCAACCAAGCTGAAGAAACCATGTCGCACCTCCTTGACTTGTGCTCTTTTGCCTCAGAGCTGTGGGACCGTGGCGCAACCAGCTTTCGCCACTTGGATAGAAAGTGAAATGATCTAGTTTCTTCCATATCGACATGCTCTAAGGACCCGTTCTAGAGCTTGGTGGTGAACAGATTATGGAAAAAAATTTCGTTTTTCCTTCTATGGGAGATATGGCTCGAACGGAACTCTCGGATATTTCATGATAAAGCAAAAGATGTGGGCAAAACCTGGGAGGTGATGAAGAATAAGATTCTGGAAACTCTTAAGCTTCAACACTGGGAGAATTTGGACTGGGAAACCATTGAGCCTGAGTCTAGAATTTTGCGGGAATGGGGCATATTGGGTCCTTTACCCTATTGTGGAAAATCCATTCGTTCGTCTCAGTCGTTGGTAAGCCCCACCACCTAGTCCCCTCCCCCTGAAGGTTTTTACAAATTAAACTTTGATGGGGCCTCTAAGGGTAACCCTGGTCCTGCTGGTTATGGTTGTGTCTTCCGTGGCCCTGACGGTACTATGGTGGGTTTCATGGCGGACTTCTTGGGAACGGAGTCAAACAATGCTCTTGAGTTGGAAGGGTTGTTATAGGGTCTCAGGATGGCTTCCCAGCATGGCTAGACCCCTCTAATTTTGGAGGGAGACTCAAGAATCATCCTCCATATGGCTAGTAAAATCCAATGTGGTAGATCTAGTGCCCTGGTGGCCTCGTCCTGGCACCTTGAGAGCAAGCTGGCTGATCTTTTCGTAGTTCTGTCGCAGGGTATGGAGCTAACCTTTTCACATGTCAAGCGAAGTGGTAACAAATTGGCAGATGTGCTGGAAAACCTCGGAACTGGTGTTCACATGAAGATCAGTGCTAACTCGTGGGAGGCTTTACCGAACTTAGCAGTTCGAGATAGCTCCAAGGTTACCCAGGACGCGGACATTACGACCTTTCGTGCGGTCATGCGAGGTGACATTAGGAAGAGGGACCTTGGGACACGTTTCCATCATTCCCTTATATGGATCATCCTGGCCTTTAAAAAAGGGAGGTGTAAGTGTCTTTTCATCCTGCGAAATGGTTTGGGAGGCGTCCTCTCCAAAGCTTTGAGAAATAATTCGGGTAGGGGATAATGGATCGAGATTTGAGAAAAGTTAGTGCTCTGCAGGGAGAACGTCACTATGGGTACTCCCCCCATTTAATTCATTGTACCTGGTTAATTATGAAGGAAGGTGGCAAACATGTCTATATGAAGTAGCAGGGCAGTGCAAGGGCTCATCATTGCCTTCCCTCTGCATGCATGTAAATGCTATCTTTTTACTTAGTTATGGAGCCAGAACCTGTTAAGAGGATTGAGTATCAGGGGGTATCCAATTTATGCCCCGATGTTGGAATGGAATCTGGCTGCAATAAGAAACGGCAATGGGGGGATCCTTCTGGTGAGCTGGGTGGTGGGGTTTCCCGGGCTTGCTTAAATGCTCGTCGTGAAGCAAATGCTTTCTCTATGCATATCCCGGAGAATATCGAGAGGGATATCCATGAATATCATTTTCAATGGTGGATGAGGCTGAGCAAGGAGACTCTCTTGGGGGAACGCAAACAACTGGAAAATTGGATTATGGACCCGGGCAACATTGCGGGTCGGATTAGCCTGTATGAACGGATGGTGGCTCTTTACTAGATGATGAAAAACCTTGTGGGTTTCGCCATTCATGATCGTCAAGCTCTCAAAGATTATTCGGTTTCGGTTCTTCTGACGCAGCGGCTTCTGGAGGAATCACAATCGATGAATTGGAAGATGGACTTCCTTCTGCATGCGATGGAACTCCGTCCTCCTCCGTGTCCCTCATCTTCTGTTGATTCCGCCCATTCGGGCAACTCTCCTGAGGCTTCGTTCATCATTCACTGATGTTTGGTTTAGTGTCTGTTTTTCCTTTCTGGTAGATACTGCACGTTGTAAATCTAAATGGTTGTGTTAACTCAGGGTTAGATGTTTTTTGAAATTATGCTGAATCCGGGCCTGTGAGCCCATGTAAGGTTGACTTTGGAACAGTTGTCTCTTGGGTTCGCTATGGATATGTGGTATCTCAGAGTCTCTGGTTTAGACAGTTCAGGGGTAAAGAAGATTTTCATGAGACCTGGGTGTGTTGGACTCGATCCTTCATGGTTGATTTTGTAATTCTGGTCCTGCATGGAGTTTTTGGCTATATACGACTGTGTTATGGACAAGTTGCACTTGTTGTAATCTCATTTTGATATAATATAAAATTTCTTACTTACAAAAAAAAAAATGTTTTCAAAAAGTTAGCATTAAATATAAAAATTTCAAGTATTATCAATTTTCATAATTTATTAGTGAGTGCCATCTGTAGGGACTATTGTTTTCATTTTTTTCATGCAAGTATATATAATATTTCAAAATGTCTAAAGTGCAACTAAAGTTATAGTTTTTGCGGGGGGGGGGGGGATTTTTACTTGTGTTCCATACCAAGAAAATGAAGATTAAATAAATTGAAAAAAAATAAAAAAATAGTTTTTTAACTCATGGTGCATGCATGGAAACTTCCTAAACATCCATTTCTTTTAGATCTTGAGTTTTTATTTATAAAGGATTATGCATCTTTTTAAAATGATTAGTAAATGTTTTGGAAACAAAAAAAAATATGACTGAGAGTGGATAGAGAAATTCCCTACTAAAAAAAATCTCATTAATTATTTAAATTTTTAATATATTATTGGGAAACCAAAAAAACTCATGTTCTTTTCTTCTAAAAATCATAAATACATATATTTTAGGTCGCATTAAAAAATTATAAAGCCTCTTTATCATAGCTTTGAAGAAGCAACAATTCATCATCTCTATATCAAAAAGTTAAATATGAAAGAACTAAATTTATCATATCAATTGTTTTATTTATATTGTTTTCGCTTATCCAAATTTTGTATACACTTGAAATCTAATAATTTAATTTTTTTTTTCCATAATAATTCTCTCTTGTGAAGAAGTTTGAAGTTTGAATGGTAGAGAAGAGGTTTCAAGTTGAGCATTGCCACGAGGAATCTTGTACCTTATTTCTCATGTTTACCCAATGGTTATTGTGTCCAGTGAGCAAGTGGAAAAAGGTTGTACTTGCCATCATGAGGAATGTTGGACCTTATTTTTCATGTTTACCCAATGGTTATTCTGTCAAGTGAACATGGTTATATTCCTATGAAAAACTTGATTATTTGAGAATTTATTAATCCATATTTATTTTTGTTTAAAATATATAATTATTATTAATTAAAATAAAATAATGGTTGATTTTTTTTTATTTTTTATTTTAAAGCAAAGAGATTACTACTTACAACTTTTATTAAAATATAAAACTTTGAAACTTACTTTTATTAAAATATAAAACTTTGAAACTTATAAATAAAGTTATAGAATGTTCATTAACATTATATAAATTGTTGTTAATTTTTGTTAGCTTATTTCTCCGTTAAGGTGTGGATCTAGTCAACCGGAGTTCAATTCTCCTTAAAGTATTGTTCCGAATAATAGTAATAGCTATCAATTTACAAACCGTTAGAAAAAGAAAAGCAATAGATGATACGTATTGAACGAGCGTGTGATTGAAAAAATGAAAACGATAGGTAACTACTCTTCACCCAGTGAAAAACAAATGGAGATGTTAACATTATTATATCACCATTTTTGCCGGCAAGTCTCCCACAACGGCGTGGCTAAAACCTTGAATAATACATACGCACGTTGGAGTAATTCCACTATAATTTTGATTTAGAGGAACGTTAGGTAAAGAATTCTAAGTCAATGTGAGACAATAAATCAATCCAGCAATTTCCAGGGATGGGAAAAAACTTGAATAATACACACGTACGTGTTTAACTAATTCGATTTTGATTTTGGGGAATGTTAGGTAACGAATTCAGAGTCAATGTGCCATTATTTCGAATTGACGAAATGAATACTGCTTACTGCTGCAAATGAATTTCCTGTATAATATAGATATGTATATTGCGCATACCGCGTTATGATAATTAACTCGTCATCGGCGAATTGGGATTTGCATTGTGCTTAAGCCAAATTAAAGTAACACCTTGCATTAAACCGTAGATGTTAAGACGTCTATGATAACTTGAAGACTTTGAAATTCACAAAGTTATGTATCGAATATTAGATCACTACAATGAAGGCTGAGGATGCTCCCATCATGCTTGACAGCTTCAAGTACCAACGCAACTCTTTTTGTATGAAGCAATCATAGCAATTGAATACTATGCTGGCTAGGTATACAAATGTGGAGGTGATGAGAAAACAATATAAGGAATTCATAGCAATTCCTAAATACAATACAAAATTCTAATTAGGTCTTTGGTAAAAAGAAGAATTTTAAGTTTATTTTTTTTTAATAAAAAATATAAAATGAAAATTAAAGCAAAATACAAAGAAAAACAAATATGATACATGTAATTACAAAAATATAGGTATATATGTTGAACTAAACCCTTAAGCATTTTAAGAAAGTGCTCACACAAACATATTAGACATCAATGGCATGGTTAAAAAAGTCCATGCCTTAGACAAATAGCTACTTGAGGCAATATATTAATGGAAAACAAAAATAGTTTACATATGAGTTTCTCACAATCAATCATCAAGCAAATGACCATTTGTGCTCTTTAAATAGAGATCATGGGTCAATCGGGTGTTAAGTCACAAATCAATAACCATTAAGATTGAGGTAAAAATGAACCATCACATCACTTTATGTCTAGAACATATCGTGACCTTTGGATTACATAGTACAAATGCATACTAATCAATACTAATTAAACACACTTTACCTAAAGACACTTTAGACCAAGTTGATCTTAACTAACTCCTAAGTGTCTAAATATCCTAATGAATGAGGCATTAGAGCCTATACCCCCTTAATAATGACTAATTCATGAACTCCTAAAGCATAGATTGAAATTTAGAAAACGTTAATTCAATAAAAGACTTTTTGAAGATATCTGCAGCTTGATCATATGTAGGACTAAAGAGCATTTCCAAAACATGATCTTGAATAATCTTTATGATGAAGTGCATCTATAGCTCAATGTGTTTTTTGCAGTGATCTTGAATTGGATCTTTGGCAAGCTAGATGGCACTATGATTGTCACACTAGAGACTAGTCAGATATTGTTGCTAGAATCCAAACTCTTAAAGGATATGTCGAAGCCATAGGGATTCTTGAATTGCATGTACTATGGCTTGATACACAGATTCTACTGAAGAAAGAGCAAGAGATTGTTATTTCATACAATCCCTTGGTGACTAGTCTAGAACCAAGAATGAAAACATAACCTATAGTAGACTTCATATTAGAAGGGTCGCCAACCCAATCCGAATCAGTGAAACCAACCAACAAAGGATTCCCCCCTAAACTGTAATGAATCCAAAACTAAATGGTGCTTGGGATATACCGAAGTATCATTTTTGTTGCTTTCCAATGATTATCATGCGGCATTTTCATACACCAGGAAACAAGACAAATAGTAAAGGAAATATTACGACAGGTATGAGTCAAGTATGAAAGACTACTAACTAACTATTGGTACTCAGTAGCATCTACTTCAAATGTAGTGTAGGTGGATGTTTTAATTCAAATTGGAAGGAGAAAAGGTTGGTTTACAATCATCCATGTGAAAGCGATGGAAAAGGTCACAAGCATACTTAGACTAAGAAAGAAAAATCCCTTCTTTCATTTGCAAGGCTTAGAGGCCAAGAAAATAATGCAGATGTCCCATGTCAGCCATTTCAAATTTCTTCTTAAGGTTTGATTTCACATGAGTTAAAATTTTAGGATCACTACTAGGTGTTCCCATGAAGATGGGTAACACTTTTTGGAAAGAAGAGATCATAAGTATGGCAGAAAATGACCTCTATTGAGTTATTGTTAAGCCATCAGTCGAGCTTTAAAAAGATCGATTAAGGGCTTAATAAAGCGCCCGATCAAGTTATTTTAAGAATCTTGATCGAGGATTTGTTTAACCATCGATCAAGATAGGGAGCTTGATCAAGGGTTACAAAACCTCTTGATCGAGCTTTCCAACTCGATCAAGGGAGGTTGCTTAATTGAGCTTCAAAGCTCGATCGAACTGTTGTGTTCGATAAAAAATTTAAAATGAAAGGTTGTGGGAAAGTTCGTTCCTGTGGAATTTAAGAGCTTGATTGTGAATAGAGCTTGATCGAGCTTCTGTGATAGGCATAAACTAAAATAAAAAACAAACCACAACTTACTTCACTGCGTCTGTTGCATAGGAGCTCGAGTGAGGAGTACAGAGGAGCTCGAACAAGGGGCAAAAAGAAATGCAATTGCCACCACCATGGATCATGTCGACTCGACTAGGGACTGTGACTTGCCACCAACCACCACCTCTTGCTACCATGGCCTCCACAATGGGAGGTAGATTACTCCAAACCCCCAAAATTTAGTTCTTCTATGCATTGACTGAAATTGCTTTTTAGTACTTTTAATAAAAGTTTTGTGAAATTTGTTCAAAATCCCCAAAATCCGAAATGAATTGATTGAAATTGGTTTTATTTGTTAGTAATTTTGATGAAATATTTGTCAAATTAGTATTTTTATTGTACATTTAATCCAAACTTTACTTCAAAATAAATTATTGGTATTGGGAGTAGAGGGATTGTTGTTTACAATGAACGTGTATGGTACATGATGCCTCAAATTTATATATCTATAGCTGTGATTTTTGTATTTGAGACAAGGTAATTTAAGTTTCTCTCTAACTTTATAGCTTGAACTCAATATGGGCCATTGTAGCTTCATATATGGTTGTTTCTCTTGAAACATGTGTTTCAGATTAGTTTCAGAAGTAGGAAACACCCTAATATGAGCAATGTGTAACTCCAAAAATATCTTAATCATATATGTTTCAAAAAAAATTGTTGATGTGCATTAACTTAGAGATGTGCAACCATCTCTATAATAAATGTACAACCATGATGGGCATGCTAAAGTTAGTTATTAGTGGATGCAAAAAATAGGTCCTAGAAATAGCTCAACCAAATTTCAAATATATAGTTCAATGAGTTTACACAATTTTTGTCATAAACTAATCTCATTCAATATGGATTTCGTACAAGTGTGTCTAAAGTCATAAGGTTAGGGATCTAGGTGTTTCCATGTTAAATATATAATAATAACATATATTGGTAGGGAAATTCATTTATAGCTAAAATTTTCTTAGAAACTTTATCTCATTCATTGTTGTAGAAGTAGAAGAGAATGCATGGGTATGTTCAAACTTTCAATTTTATCCAAGCTCTATAAAACTAGTAAGAAGAACAAGGACTAGTAAGATTAATGATTGCATCACCTTAAACCACTTGTGAACTAGCACGATGACTAACTTGAGCAAAAATTTGGTCTAATTTATTTTATTTTTCTTGGCCTTTATTATCACCATGATCTCCTTGTGAGGAAATCAAGTGATTAAGACAAAAAAAAAAAATTGGGTGAAGAATAAAACTACGCAGCTGACTCTTAGCTTCTATATCAGAATCAAACGTCTTTTAGTTTATTGATCTATTAGCTTCTATTTTATTGTATTAGCTTGTATAATAGCCTGCTTATAACAAAAGATAAATGGCGATTGCATATATATGAATGTCGATTCGTCACAGACTTGCTGTGGGTTAAAACTTTCGAGGTGCTGTAGGACTATATCAGAATTGGAAAATAAATATATATATATCTTTCCGATTATACACTTGCTTGGTAATTGAAAATTGAATGCGGATAGCATAATAGACTCGTTAGGGCATAAAAATGGTGATTCAATATAGACTTGTAGTTAGGGAAGAAAAATTTAGAGTTTCTTAATGCGTTGTGTATTTGCATTTGTTGCCAGCGTATACCATGCCATGGTTCTCCGCATTATGTTTCAATGTTAAAGAAATTTTTAATTTGTAAAATTTTTAAAAAAATCCATATTCAATGTTTTCACTTCTCTAATATAAGTGTTTACATTCATGGAGATACTCAAAGAAAGTGATATTTTAAAACTGAATATAATATGTGAAGAACTATGACATTTAACATCTCAATATAATATGTGAGGAACTATAAAACATTCACATTGATTAGCTTCAAAATGATTATTTTTTAATCAAATAATTTTAAAAGTTTGTATAAAACATTCACATTGATTAGCTTCAAAATGATTATTTTTTAATCAAATAATTTTAAAAGTTTGAATCAAAATGATTATTTTTTAATCAAATAATTTTAAAAGTTTGAATATATTTATAAATGATAATAATTTTAAAATTATTAATTTGAAAAAATCAAAATATAATAATAATTTGAAAAAAAATAATATTTAAAAAAATCAAAATACATTTTTATAATAATTTTAATTTTTATAATATATTTAATCGATAATTTATTGAATTATTTAATGTTTACCATAATTTTAATTTTTATGATATATTTAATTAATATTTTATTCAATTATTTAATATTTACAAATAATTATAATTATTTTTATGTTGTTTTATTTATATAATAAGCTAATATAGAATATAGTTATACTAAATGATATACCATTAAAACATAATAATAAGATTTTACATTTGTTATACTAAAATTGAATTAGAAATTTAGTAAATATGGGATTTAATATGAATTTGGTAAATTTAAATAAATACTTTTAATTTTATACTTTTAAATATTAAGGAAATGTTCGTGTGTATTAAAGTTCATTAAAATATTTATTACTTTAAATTTTAATTAATTTTATTTATAAAAATAAAAATAAATTATTAAAATAAAAGTAGAATCCCAATTATAAAACTAATATTCAAAGTATAATTTAATTGTTAACAATTTTATTATTTATTATTTTTTAATAATTAATTTTTAATATAATAGTGTGACTTGAATATTAGACTAACTAATGTCAACTCATATTATTTTCTGCTGAAAAAGAATGATAACTCATATTATTCATAAATTTATTATTACAAAACAATTACTATATTTAAAAATATAATATATTTATTCTATTTTCATCATATATATATTTTTTTGGTTTAAGCTTGACCTATTTTTATCATACAAATAGTTTAAATCTTTTATAATTTTTTTTAAATAAATATTTCTTTTTTATAAAAATATTAAAATAAATCTACTTCATATAAATCATATATTCCTATAAATAATTATCATTTTGAAATTATTTTTATGCATAATTAATGTAATCATTGTCTATATTATTATTATGATGATGATGATGATGATGATTAACATTTCCATTGAGCCCAACTTTGGTTTATCGGATCTTAAGAAGGGTATTATTTGGTTTGCTTTAAAATTTTATTTCTATGCTCAAAAAGCTCAACATAGTTTTGGCAAGTAAGGAGGTAATAAAAAGGTTTGTATTATAGAACATACTATGAAACTTAGATTTAATGTGGGTGTAAGGAGTGCACTCTAAAAGAAAGTGATTTTCATCATCAACGTTCATAGACTCACAAAGATGGAAAACCCTTCGGCCCATGGAGTTTTAGGAATAGACCAGCCCCTTGTTTTGCTATGGAGATCATGGGAGTTAGTTCTTATTTTGGCTATATTAATTTTCTTCTTTGGAGTACTTAATACCGAGTGATACTTTTGATCCTCCAGATTAGGGTTAATGACCTCTTTACAATATCTTAATTTTCATTTAACCTCTAAATTTTTCTCGCACCACAGTTTCTCATTAAACTTAGATTTAATAATATTTTTGACATTATCGATATTCTACAAAATGTCATTTTCGTCAATTTCTCAATCGGTTAACCAAACCATATTATATTTTCACCAACTCCACTTGAGGCGTAGTTGGTTTTGATTTGATTTTAAAGCAAATTTTGGAAGTCTCTCCTCTCCCATGTTGTTTACATTGTGTTTGTACATCAGGTACGTAGTCATAGCCATGTTCTTGATGGGGGAAAGACCCACTTCTATGACGAGAATAGGATAAGGTGTATTGTTTTTAGTTTTGAGGTTATAAGTTATAAAACACTTTTGGATTTGCTTGATCCTCCTCCAAGATTCTCTAGAAATTCTACGACCCCAAACTTCACAACCATATAAAATAACGGGAATGACAAGAGTTTCAAAGAGGAGCTTCTTTTTATCCCACATGACTAGGTTGCCTGATTTACAATTGTTTTCAAGACCAAAATAAGCTTTCCACCCTCCATTAAGTCTTTTTTCTATCTTATAGTTCTAGTTGAGCTTGTGCTGAATGTCAATTCCGAGATATTTATAAGAAGTCACTTCCTCTAATTTGCTATTGTCATATATAAAATTAGTGTAGGTGTCTTTCTTTGATTTTATAATCATAAATTTTGCTTGTCAATGTTAACTGTCATACCCATGTTAGAGAAACGAGAATTCTAAACTTCTTATCAAGATAACATGGGCTTCCTTCCATAAGAACAATAGCATCAACATAAAGGAAGAGGATGATAACTATTCCAGCTAAAATCGTGTTGGTGCACCCTAATTTTTCTAAAAAACCTTCTAGCTTATCAATGTAAATGCCAAAAAGGGTAGGGGAGAGGGGGAAACCTTGCTTAACTCCAATATTACAATTTGTGTCTGTCGACCACCCTTCATTGTTCCTGAACTTGGCAATGAAATTTTCATATAATCTTATTTGCAACAACTCTCAAATCAAAGGGAACATTAAGCTCCTCTAACCTTTTCCATAGGTTTTTTCTAGGCATAGTATCAAAATCTTTTATAAATTCCACAAAGCAAAAAAATAGATCAAACTTATTACTACGACATTCTTCTGCAATGATCATAAGCGTAACGAGGTGGTCAGTGGTAGAGTGATACCTTCTAAAACATGTTTCTTCTTTAGCTCGCTTACCTTCCATTTCTAGCCATTCATTGATCTTCTTTTCTAAAATAATACCGTATAACTTCTAGCTAAGAGAGGGATAATCATAATGGTCCTATAGTTAGAGGGGTTAGTTTTATCGCCGCTTTTGAAAATAGGAACAATGAGGCTCTTAGTGCAAGGTGTAGGAAATCCTTGCTTAACCGCTATATTAATTAGCTTGTGGATGTGCGGGAAGAGGACAGGCCTTCCAATTTTTAATATTTCAGCTTGATAGCCTTCAATGTCTTTGGCTTTTCCATTTGCTAGGCGTTTAATCCCAAAGTCTATTTCTTCTAACGATAAAACTTATTTTGTTGTAAGAGGGGCTTGAATATTATCTTTGGTATCTGGGGATTCATAAAGTTTTTTAAGATAACAATTCCATTCCCTTAAAATGATTTTATTATCATCTTTTGTTTTGCGAGTCAGAATTTTCCTCGAGAATTTCTTAGGGGTCTCCTTGGAGAGGTGTAATAGCTTTTCCTGCATTTTACTTAGATAGTTCTTTTTTTCTCGTTTAATTAGGGCTTTCTACTTATTTATCTTGTCCACTTTTAGTGATTCTGTAGTAGCTTGCTTAATTTATTTTCTCACCTCTTTACACTCTTGATCATACTAGGGGTTGTTTCTACTATCTCTCTTTTTAGTTGATACTTCAATAGAGAACTTGCTAATGGATGATGAGAGGGTTGTAGTGAAATTATGGTAGAGATTCTCTATACTTTCCATATTAGATAGAGGAAACAATCATTTTTTAAATCATGAAGAAAAAGGTTAGCTTTATTTTTATCGAAGATTAGGTGCTTTTGGCCGTGGTAGTTTTCCTCTTTGGGATTACTGCATATGACAAGATTGGGAGTTATAATTAAAGGCCTATGATCAAATTTAGGCTCATGGTCATTGAAGATGTCAAAATCTATTAAATTGTTGTATAAAGGGATATCATATATAACATAATCTACCACACTACTACTAAGTTCATGAATACATGTCATCTACTTTTTCGACTTTATGGTGGGTTTTGGTAAAACGCAAATTTTTACGTGTTTAAATTGTGTTTTTGAATCCATAAATAGATTCACACTCGAATACCCTCTTGACACTCAAATTATGCAATTTCTATAGCTAATATTTGTGATTCTAAGATTTTATTAAAGATTTCCACATACAAACAAAATAAAACAAAAAATATGCTTAAAAAATTGAAAACATAGAAAATTTAAACTACACATTAATCAAACATTTACCACACATCCCTCGCTACTCCCATAACATGCAAATTATTATTAAAATAAAAAAAAAACTTGACTTGTAAATAAAGTGTATAATGTAAGCTGATGTATAATGTTCATCAACGCTCCTGAAGACTTTTGTTGTGCACTTGATGCATTTAAATTTATATAAAGAAAGCTATTGTGCACGACGTGGATCGTTTTGGATTGTATCAAAATGAACTTCCCTTCTTCTTGGAAAGGGAATATCCATCCTCAAAGCACCACAAAGACGGGTCAGCACCCGGATTGGAAATTTAAATCGAATCCGATCCACTCTTAAATGTTATGGCTTTGGTTTAAATAATTTTATAGAGACTTTTCGAAGTATTTTATTGAAGAAATGTGAAGTGAGTTGTTTAAGAAAAACAAAAACAATGGATACGTGTTGAACGAGCGCGTGATTGAGGAAATGAAAACGATAGATAACTGCTCTTCACCGAGTGAAAAACAAATGGAGATAGAGAGATGTGAATTAACATTACTATATCACCATTTTTGGCGGCATCACTCACACAACGGGATGGCGAAAACCCACGTTTGAATGATTCCACTCTGATTCTGATTTTGATTTTGATTTAGAGGAACGTTGTTAGGTAAAGAATTCTAAGTCAATGTGCGACCATCAGGAATTTTATAACTTCGACTTCACCAAATGAATACTGCTTATTGCTGCAAATGAATTTCATCAATGATCTCGATATGCCTGTAAAATTTAATGTGGAAAAATAACGAATAAAACAATGTAATTTAAACCGTTTAAAGTGTAAGAAAAGTAATAAACATAATAATGGAAAAAAAAGAGGTAAAAATAAATTTTCCAAGTTGAAATAAACATAATTTTATCCCGTGGTTGAAATTTTCCAAATGTTTGTCAATGTCTTTGTGAAGCAAGCTGAAACTCACCATAACTTGATAATAGAGGCTCAGATGGACAAACCTTTAACTCCATTGGAATCGTAACATTGGAGTACCCACTCTTCAGTGACTTCATGGAACGAATGTTGTCTATTTTGATGATTGTTGCAACTAGGGTTTGCTAAGCAACATCTAATGCAATTTCTACATTAGAGGGTAAAACTGTGCCAAGAGAGGGTGTAGGAATCATGATCAGATTATCCTTTCCAAAACAATCCTACATGCGTTTATGGTACTTAATTACATTTCTTGGTTTGTTTTTTATGCCCTCGGTTGAAATTCACCAAGTGCCCTTGAATGGCTTTGAGAACCGAGTTGAAAATCACCATAACTTGATAATCATGGCTCATATAGACAAATCTTAGTTCAATTGGAATTGTGACATCACTGTACCACTAAGGACACCCCTCTTCAATGACTTCATGTACTTAACGTTTTCTATTTTGATTATTTTCAGAACTAGGGTTATCTCAACAACATTCAATGTAATTGCTAAGACAGGAAGCCTATGGTGTTGATTTTTTCTCAACAGTTTCGAAGCCTAAAACAGGCCCATCGTTGGGATGGGCTATCATTTGGAAGCTTCAAATGCGAGCCTCTCTTGATGATGGACTTACTTTAGGGTTCAAAACTGTTGAGAGAAAATCACCACCAGAGGCTTCATGTCTTAGCAATTCTTTAACCGTGGAAAATGAATCATGAAATTCAATGTAATTTCTCCATTAGAGGGTAAATTTTTTAAAACTATTCTAAGTGAGGATGTGGGAATCATGTTCATATCGTACTTGCCAAAATGCACCTACAGGATGTTACAGTACTCAATTCCATTGCTTGTTTTCGTTTTTATGCCTTTGGTTGAAATAGGCCAAGTGTCCCTGGATGGATTTTGGTAGCAAGTTGAAACTTTCCATAACTCGATAACCAATGCGTGGATGGAAACACATTGGAATCATGGCATTGGATTACCCCTAGGGTCACAACTTTTGCGTGATTCCATGAATTGACTTTTGTATATTTTGAAGGTTTTCAGAAGTAGGGTTTGTTCAACATCTCATGCAATTTTTGTACTAGAGAGTAAATTTTTTTAAATAGTGTCGAGTGAGGGTGTGGGAACCACGATCATCTCATCCTTTCCCAAACACACTTGCAAGAGGTTACGACACTCAATTATGTTTCTTGGTTTGGTTTTTATGTGCTTGTTTGAAATTCTCCAAGTGTCCCTAAATGACTTTGGGAAGCGAGTTGAAACTTGCCATAACTCGATAACCGAGGCTCAAATGGACAAACCCTTAGTTCCATTGGATTCATGACATTGAATTACCTCTAGGGACACCACTCTATCGTCAGTCCATGGATTGACCATTGGATATTTTCGCATCTAGGGTATGCTCTGCAACATCCAATGAAACTTTTTCATTAGAGAGTAATTTTTTGAAAAATGTGCCAAGCGAGGGTGTGGGAATCATGATCATGTTGACCTTGCCAAAACACACTTTTAGGATGTTTCAGTGATAAATTTTGTTGCTATGTTTGGTTTTCATGCCCCTGGCTTAAATTTTTCAAGTGTCCTTGAATGGGTTTTAGTAGCGAGTTGAAACTCGCCATAAATCAATAAATGAGGCTTAGATGGAAAAAACGTTAGTTTTATTGGAATAGTGAAATTGTAGGACACCCCTCTCTAGTGTATTCATTGAGAGAACATTGTCTATTTTGAAGATTTCCGCAACTAGGGTTTCCTCAACAACATGCAATGCAATTTCTACATTAGAGGGTATGGTTTTGAAAATTGCGTTGATCAAGGGTGTGGGAATCGTGCTCATATTGGAATTACAAAAAAACAACTATACTAGGTTATGTCACTCAATTTTTTTCTCGGTTTGGTTTTTATGCGCTTGGTTGAAATCCACCAAGTGTCCCTTAATGGCTTGGGAAGCAAGTTGAAATTCTCCATAACTTTATAATCAAGGCTATTATGGACAAACCATCAGTTTTCTTGGAATTGTGAAATTGGAGTACCACTAGGGACAACTCAAGCATGATTTCATGCATCGACTGTTGTCTATTTTGAATATTTTTGCGACTAGGCTTTACTCGACAACATCCAATGCAATTTCTACATTAGAGGGAAAATTTTTTAAAATTGTGCTTGGTCTACTATTTTGTCATCTTTTGAACTGATGAGTTTCCATTTTTGACCATTTTTACCTTGTCTTTATGTTGGTCAATATAATTTCTTAAATCGGTAACGTAAAGTATAATATGGGGAGTCCATAAACTTATGAGATGTCAACAAAATATATGCAAAACTAGGCATCTAAACTAATGCAACTTTCTTAATATGTTATTTCCATAAGTCAAGATTAAACGTTGAGGCTAAATTCATTTATTTCACTCAATAATGCAAATAAATCCCACATCTCTATCAAGCATCAAATCAAATTTAAACAAAGCTTGTAGAATTAAATCCAAAACTCTTAGAGCTATTAGTCAAAGTCCTTTAATTATTGTTTTATGGAGTTCATGTAATATCAACTTATCAAAATTTATGATAGAATACCATGCACATCCATTAACACACTTGCATAAATTTAAAATCATGAAAAATAAAGTAAATGAATAAAGAAATTAAACCATCACACCATACTCGCAAAAATGAATAAATGAAATTAAAAGAAATCCTACACAAAGCAACACTTTGATCTTTGGTTGCGGGCCCTTGCTATAGTAGAACAAAATGCTACTACTAATCTATAACATAAATAAACCGAATTAAAGCATATTATTTATAGTAAATGGAAACATACTATTTATAACAATAAAGAAAAAGAACTATATGAAGAGAAATATGAAAAGGATTTACTCTATTCCATTACAACTTGAACACATGCTCCAAGAGTCCTCTCTTTGGAATGGAGGAGGAACTCTTATTTATACATAATTTCGTTTGAGAATGAGATAAGAAACTAATAAGTTCATATCCACTTTTATCTTATATGGTTCAATCATTTGCTAATAATTAGAGAATAATTATCTCTACAAATCCACTCACAAATCTCTAACATATTTAATAAGAAAACTTCCATGATTCTTCTCCATCAAATATGGTTGAGCATGATCATCCCAATTCTTCCTCAAATATTCAAAGGTGGAAGAGGAAATTCAAATTTGAGGAGGAGGGGTAGCATTTGAATATGCCTATACACATTACAAAAATAATCCAACTTTCAAGGTTAAGTGAAAACATGTTATTTTTCTAGCATATAATCATAAATTCACTCAAAATATTAAATAAATGCTTTGAAAAATAAAAAGTCTAATCCCACATATAAACATTAAAATGGTGTTAATGCAAGGTTACGAGAGAATGGAAAATGGTTAGAAGTCAAGGGAAAAAGAGGTGAAAATATGACATTTTGGTGACTCAATTATTGCCCCTATTACCATATCTTCGTATATTTCTTAATCCAAATTCCTTTAACCAAGCTATAAGAGGTAAATTTTGTATAATTTGATAATTTCCTATATCTTCAGTGAAATAGATTGGGTTTTTAAACTAATCTTGCTATTGTTGAATCTTCTTAGTTCAATTTATGTACCAACACTTCACTTTTGGTACCCAATGTCATCGATTAGCATATCTATTCCCCTCTAGATAAGAATCAACCACATGGGTATTGAAGGAAGATGTGTCAAGATGGTGTTGCATTCGTTGGATCGTGCAAAGGTTCCTCTAGATGAGCAATATTCTACAATCAATGCATTGGACAACTCTTTGTTTTCTGTAGGTCATTAATGAAATTTGAGCTCCATGATGGCTATGAACTAATTCTTATTCACTTCATGTCGTAATAATAATTAAACGAGAGCAGTTGTATGTTTAGATTCCATTATACCTCTAACAATCTTATTACTAATATTCCATGAAGTGAATCGTTTCCATAAAACTAATTCATCCTTCCTAAAATCTTGATCTTTCATTTAATGGTAATTTTATCTAAGGTTTTTTTTTGATGAAAAAAATTCCTGATAATTATATAGATTATATAATCCCTAACATTTATCTAATTTTCATTCACTATATCAAAGAGCATTTAACTTATTAATCCTTGTCGAGCTTGCCAAGTAGCAGGGACAATAGAAATCAGTTCCACCAAAAATATATTAGTTTGCACAGTTTCCTAAACCTTTTAACCTAAGTTTTTTGAGTTCATTTATGTTTGATCCAATTAACTTTTTGAGAGCCTTATTTGGCCTCAACTCGAGGCACAATAAGGTTTCTCTCTACCTTAGGTTGCATTTCTTACTATTCGATTTACATATTAGTCCTCCCTCACCTAACATCTTTACAACCCACATATACACCTGACAACTACTGACAGTTCCTATAGTAGACGGTCGTTGCATTCTAGGACGCTGCAGTCATGGTTGTTTTGGTGGCAATGTGCATGCAAGAACTGGGCCACCTCTAAGTACACTTGCTTGAAGGCCATGACACTCCACATGAAGGCCACATGACCATTCCTCCATGATGAGCATTGTAAAACCCAAGCTTCTGCATAGCCCCAATCATTTTGAGCTCTGCAATGTTAAATTTTGAGCATTAATTCACAATACTCTAGGATCTTTGCTGAGAGAATAACATATACAATATATCAATGCATGACAATCACAATATGACAAGCATCACAAGAAGCAAAAGCATGAGAGACAAGAGACACAGAGTTTCGTGGGGAAAACCCTAAGGTGAAAAACCCCACAACTTCCTCAGAGATAGAGAGAGCAATGGATCAACCAAAGTACAACCAAATAACACTGAGATAGTCTCCTAGTAGCAGATGATCCTCCTCCTCACTAGTGCACCACTTTCTGAGTGAGAGTGAGATACTTTTCTGAGTGATCTAAATAGAGATCACCTGCTCTCTATTTATACTGATCTGTTTTCCGAGTGACCTTATGGGGCCGACTTGTCTATCTAGCTACATCACATTATAATATATATATTTCAGGGCTGACCCCACACATGGTGGTCTAATAACCCATTGGCAAGTACACACACAGGAGACACTTGTCAATCCACATGACGACACTTCCTTATAGAGGAATAACACATCTCTATTAAGGGTACAATAAATATATATATAATACACAGATGAAATACATTCCAAAGTTACATATACATCAACACTCCCTCTTAACTAGGAAGGTATTTCTCGACATAGATCTACTAGACAAGTCTTCTTCTCGGGATCATCATCATCGATGCATCGTCATCATCATCGTCACTGCTGCTGCTATCTCAACCAATCTCTGACTCTACTCGTCATAGGAATTTCTATAGAGCCAGTCCTTTTTCATACTGGATGTAGGCCCACCACCTGCAGGTCTTCATCATCACTGGCCATACTGTGGAATCCTCAGGAATTATTACGTGCGTCACAAAACCTCGAAAGAGCATCTACCAGATATCCCAGGGAAACGAATTACATGCCATAGGCAAAACCTTGAAAGACTATCTAGAGATCTCCCAGGGCCATATTATATGTGACCTCACCACAAAACCTCTCAAGAGCATCCCAGGTTGTTACAAGCACACAGCTCTACCTATAGGATCTCCCAGGGCACGAATTACATGTGGTCACCACAAAACCTCGCAAGAGCATCCCAGGCTATTACGAGCAAACAACTCTACCTATAGGATCTCCCAGGGTATGAATTAGATGTGGTCATGCCAAAACCTCGCAAGAGCATCCCAGGACTGATTACGAGCACACAACCCAACCTATCGGATCTCCTAGGGACACGAATTATATGCCATAGGACAAAACCTCGAAAGAGCATCTGCCAGATATCCTAGGGCAATGAATTACATGCCATAGGAAAAACCTCGTAAGACTATCTGCAGAACTCCCAGGGAAACGAATTATATGTCCTCCCAGAGCAAAACCTCAAAAGAGCATTTGCCAAATATCCCAGGGCACCGAATTACATGCCATAGGCAAAACCTCGAAAGACTATCTACAAATCTCCCAGGGCAACGAATTATATGCTCATCTGTACAACCTGATCCACGGCCATAGAGTATCAACCTGATACTCACCATACATCATCATGATGTACACATGATCATCCTAATCATCATCACTACAACATCCTGCTGCATGTCATCTGGAGCAACATCCTGAAGCTCATCATCCATGATCATCCTGATCATACAATGCATCTACCTGATGCATACCAAGTATCTACCTGATACATATCATCATACATGATCCACCTGATCATACAATGTATCCACCTGATACAAATACAAATACATGATACATGTCACCATACATGATCCACCTGATCATACAATGTATCCACCTGATACATATACAGATACATGGTCCAAGCATCCAACATGATGCATATACAAAAATACATACACATGATCCAACCGATCATATCTAGCATCCAACATGATGCGTACATACATATAAATGATCCAAATGATCATATCCAACATCCAACATGATGCATACATACATACATAAAAATGATCCAACTGATCATAGCCAAGCATAAACCAGAACATCATCCTGATGCTCATCATCCAACGCTTACATCCACAGCCATGTGAAGGATCCTCCTTCCAACATGCTTGGAATGGCTTCAGCAAATGTGTCCATCACTTCTTCCTCGAAGTGTCCTCGATCTGAAGAACGCCAAGCCTCTCTCTGAAGTACTCGAACTTCATCCTGGCTAGTGGCTTCGTCAGCACATCTGCAATCTGCTCGTCCATCGCAACATACAAGAGCTTCACAGCTCCTCTCTAAACCATATCCCTGATATAGTGATATTTGATCTCTATGTGTTTCGACCTTTCATGAAACACTGGGTTCTTCGACAGCTTCACACAACTCTGGTTGTCACAGAAGATACCAGTAGCCTCCAACGGGAGATCAAATAACTCAGACAGTAGCTTCCGTAGCCATACTACCTCACAACTAGCAGAACAGGCTGCAACATACTCTACCTCAGCTGTACTCAGTGCTACGCATGACTGCTTCCTGCTAAACCAAGAGATCACACCTAATCCCACACTGAAGCAACACCCAGATTTGCTCTTCCTATTTGCAGCACTGCCAGCCCAATCTGAATCAACATAACCCTGCAGGTTAAACTTTAAATTTGCCTCATACTTAAGCCCATAATCCAATGTACCCTTTAGGTACCTCAGAACATGCTTTACAGCAACCAGGTGAACACTCCTCGGATCTGTCAGGAGCTGATTCAATGTGTTCACAGCAAAGCAAATGTCTGGTCTCCTGTTTGTCAGGTACATCAAGGACCCAATCAACTGACGATACATATAGACATCAACCAGCTCAAATGAAGCATCACATAGAAGCTTCAGATTCGATGCCATAGGTGTGGCCATGGCCTTGCAATCCATCATCCCAAATCTCTTCAGGATATCTACTGTGTACTTCCCTTGACCAAGGAAGATCCCACCTGCACTTTGCCACACCTCCATACCTAGGAAATAATGCATCATTTCCAAATCTTTCATATCGAACTCAATAGATAGCTTCCTCTTTGTATCACACCAAGTTCTGGGAGCTTGCTACAAGCCATATAAGGCTTTCTTCAATCTACACACATGTGACTCCCTGTCAGGTCTTGGGACTGCATCCCAAACATCATCTTCATGATCGACGGATCATGGCATTCCATTTCTTCATCCCAGATCTTAGGAACTTCAATATCTTCAATATCTTCAATAGATATCTTTGTTGTTGGAACAAATGTTGTAGTCCTTTTTTTTTTTTGTAGGTGAAGATATA
This sequence comes from Larix kaempferi, assembly GCA_027924585.1. Lineage (NCBI taxonomy): Eukaryota > Viridiplantae > Streptophyta > Pinopsida > Pinales > Pinaceae > Larix > Larix kaempferi. The sequence continues at coordinate 558,476 of BSBM01001163.1, forward strand.
CGGTCTTTCCTACAAAACAAGTTAAATTGCATGATTAGAAACATCCCATAATTTTCAGAACAAATTCTTTACACATAAAGAAATATGTCATGCAGTCATGCAGTTATCTTAGCCAATGCTTCAATACAACATTTATCCATGTTCCACAACTTTCTAGATGCCTTCCAGTCTCTACCAGAACATTGTTAAGAGTTTACACTACTCTCAACATGTCAGCAAAGATGTTTCATTCTAGATAAGTAGCATTGGAATGTTGTACAGTGCCATAGGCCACTTACCCATCACATGCATATTAGTAGTATACTGTTCATTAATGCAATCATTCAAATATGCACAATACATCTCCTAAGTCTAGGAACATAAGCATAATATTATTTAAACAAACAAAATAGGAAAGAAATGATAATTGAAATACTTATCTTTGTTTGTTTGTCGGGTGGACTCCCTCTAAGTCTTTGCTTCCTGGCAGGGGCTGCTGAAGTAGCTTCTTCTACACCTTTCTGTTGTGGAATGTAGGAAGATGGTCAACTACCTTTGAAAATTTGCATCCTTGCAGGAGCTGCTGGAGTGTGCTCCCTCTTGATCTTTGCTTCCTGGATTACCTGTCCTTGAAATTATATTCATTCTTGCTGACATCAATCTTCTTGAACCCAGAAAAGACCTCTTCTGGTGTCTTGTTGTCCAATATCTTGTGGGGAGTTCTGTTCTGCACATATACAGCTGTTCTAGCTGCTTCTTCCCATAGATGCATAGGTAGATCCTGGTCATGCAGCATTGCCCTTGCTTCTTCCATGACTGTTCTGTTCTTCCTTTCTGCAACTCCATTCTGTTGAGGATTATAAGGAGCAGTCAACTCCCTCTTAATCCCTGAATCACTGCAAAGCTTCTTGAAGTCACTTGAGGTGAATTATCCACCATTGTCAGATCTGAATGTTTTGATCTTCTTATCAGTTTGATTCTCCATCAAGGTTTTGAATTCCTTGAATTTATCAAACACCTCATCTTTGTTCTTCAAGAAGTATACCCAAGTCTTCCTGGAGAAGTCATCAGTAAATGAAACATAGTAAACATACCCACTAAGAGAACTGGATGACATAGGACCACATACATTTGAGTGGATGATTTCCAGGATATCTTTTGCCTTGCTTTCACTGCTTAGGAAAGCCTTCTTAATGTTCTTACCTTTTGCACATCCTTTGCAAACACCTTCATGTTTGGTCTTGATTTTAGGAAGACCCTCTACAGCCTTCCTTGCAATTGGAAGTGCCCTATAGTGCATATGAGCAAGTCTTCTATGCCAAAGTTCACTTGGCTCCATGGATTCATGCACCATGGCATGTTCAGGTTGTCCCTTCAATTTATACAAACCTCCCTCTTGTTCTCCAATCACTACTGCATCATCTATGTTCTTTCCCTTTGGCCACATTAGGACTTGGCCATCCACAAATGCAATCCTCATACCTTTTGCATCCAATGCAGAGATGGAGAGTAAGTTCTTCTTGAGCCCAGGTACATAAAGGACTTCTTTCATCTTCAAATATTTTCCAGAATCTAGGCTGTAGGAGGCTTCACCACTTCCTTTGATTGGGTATTGATAATCATCCCCAAGTTTCACCTTATGGGGTGATTCATGTTCAGATAGGTTCACAAAAGATTCCTTAAAACCAGTCATGTGTTTGGAAGCCCCACTGTCAATTAACCAATCATTACAACCATGGGAGATAGTACCTGTGAGAGCAGAGATCAGAACATACTCTTCTTCACTTGATGAGTCATCATCACTATCACTTTCTGCCCTAGCCTTCTTCTTTGGGGGTTCATCATCTTCGGCAGCATGAGCATGAAACCTTCTTTTGCTGCCCTTCTTCTTCTTATTGGAGTTGTTGTTATTATCCCTTTTGTTCTTGGGACAATCTGAAGCAAGGTGACCCTTCTCATTGCATGTGAAGCATCTTAGGTCCTTCTTACTCTTTTGATAGGATCTATTGTGGCGAGAGTGCTCCTTCTTGGTTTTGCTTCTTTTGGTGTGAGCTGCAAGAGCTTGATCTTCACCTCCATCTTCTCCTCATGAGCTATAAGTCTAGCTTCTTCTTGAGAGCATTCTTCCCGCAATCTGTTAAAGGAGATCAACTTCTTCCTTGCACAAATTCCTTGAATGAAGGAATCCCATGACCTGGGTAGGCCATTTAGAGTGGTCATCACCACTTCACCATTCTCCACCATTTCATCCACTGCTTCTAGTTGTTCCTTGATCTGGGAGACCCTTGAAAAATAAGATTGAATGGTTTCTCCATTCTGAAACTTTACTCCTTTCAATTGGTTCTGCAGGGTCATCTTCTGATTTATGTTCTTCCCTTCAAATAGCTTGGTCAAAGAGTCAAACATCTCCTTGGGTGTCTTAAGAGAAGACACATGGGGTATGAGATGGTCTTTGATAGAATCAACAATGATTCTCTTTGCCTTGACCAAGTTCTTCTTATGCAATACCTTGGCCTTTTCATCCTCTGGGATAGGGATGTCTTCTTTCACATATGAGTCCAACTCATTCTCTTCTAGGATTAACCCAATCCTATACTTCCAAGCTTGGAAGTTATCAACCCCTTCAAGCTTATCCTCAAGCTTGGTGTGGAGAGACATCTTAAAGAGTACTTCAAATGGAAATAGAAAATATTTATGTCTTACCACTTGAAATGCTGAAAACTAGATCTGGTCCCGGATTAGGGTTTGTCGAAAAAACCCTAAAAATTCAAAATGTGAATTTCAAATTTCTGAAAGGATAGAAAGATGCGCCTTGATGAGCTGATCAAGCTGGTGTATTCAGAATTTGAGATCAGCAAAGTTTTTCCCTTCAGAATTGCCTTTTTGTCCTCCCGGGTTCACTCGGGAGAGCCCTGAATTAGGGTTTGAGTTTCCTGGAGATCTACCCATCCAAAAATCTCGATCCAAAGCTCTAAACTTCGATTTTTGCAAGGAGCTTCCAGCTGTGCCTTCAGATTCCAGAAATTCCTATTTTTGTGGAAACCCTAATTTTTAGGGCCAAATCTAAAAATTATCAGAATTGAATTCTGATTGGACAGATAGATGCGCCTTGATGAGTAGAGTCAATCTACTATACTGATTTTCAAAATTTGTGGAGAGAAACCCAATTAACAAGGAACTCAAGCTTCCGTCACTACAAAATGTCTTCTTCTCAGGTTAGCTCTGATACCATGTTAAATTTTGAGCATTAATTCACAATACTCTAGGATCTTTGTTAAGAGAATAACATATATAGTATATCAATGGATGACAATCACAATATGACAAGCATCACAAGAATAAAAAACATAAGAGACAAGAGACACAGAGTTTCCGTGGGGAAAACCCTAAGGAGAAAAACCCCACAACTTCCTTAGAGATAGAGAGAGCAATGGCTCAACCAAAGTACAACCAAATAACACTGTGATAGTCTCCTAGTAGCAGATGATCCTCCTCCTCACTAGTGCGCCACTTTCTGAGTGAGAGTGAGATACTTTTCCGAGTGATCTAAATAGAGATCACCTTATCTCTATTTATACTGATCTGTTTGCCCAGTGACCTTATGGGGCCAACTTGTCTATCTAGCTACATCACATTATAATATATATATTTCAGGGCTGACCCCACACATGATGGTCTTATAACCCATCGGCAAGTACACACACTTGCGACACTTGTCAATCCACATGACGACACTTCCTTATAGAGGAATAACACATCTCTATTAAGGGTACAATAAACATATATAAAATACACTGATGAAATACATTCCGAAGTTACATATACATCAACATGCAACTCTAACATGAGTTACCATGAATGCAAGCTTGCAAAAAAACCAGTAGTTCTAGCATCACCAATAGTAGTCAGGCATGGGAATTCTCATAAGCATAATTCCTGGAAACATTCCAATCAGCATCAGTCGAAACGGGATTCTAAGCATCACCAGTTGAACTAACATTTCCAGGATCAGTTCCAACAAAATTCCCGAGAGCAGGTTCAGAAGCAGCAGTCCAATTGTCACCAGTTGAACCTGCAAAATTCCCAAGAGCAAAGGAGGATGGAGACGAAAGACCATAGGGATAACTTTACAAACTGTTTGAGGCCATCAGCAGCAACACCAACACCAAGGCTGCTCGCACCATGGCGGGTGGGAACTTATGAAATTTGCGAAATCAATTTGAAAAAAAGTTGAAACGTAAGTGGAAATTATAGGTAAGGTGATTATGCTTTTGGCACACAATTACATTGACCAAAGCACGAATCGTTGTAGTGTTCACACAGTTTCTTTTTTCAAACTTTTTCATGTCATCGGTTCTATTAGGTCGTTGAGTCAGATTAATAATTCTAGTTAGAATCGAGGTAGACTCTGCTAAAACTAGGTTCAACTGTCAAATACGTCCTTGAAACCGAAAAACGTTCTGTAGGCCGTCAATTTCCAAGCCATGTGAGGCACATTTTGATAATAATGGAAGAAATTAAATGCCCCTAAATAATGGAGACATGAGAATTAATAAGGGACACATCAAATGATCATGTTGTGAAGGAAATTAAATATATATGTATATATTGGTATAAAAACATTATAGTTCCCTTGCACACACTCACACCAGTCTGCATGAAGCTACATGTGAACGTCGAGGAGGAGCTACCACGTTGATACTGCGTGTGGACAAGGAGTTACTAGTTGAGGGGTTGCGTGGAGCCTCTCTCATCCCACCAGAAGTTGATACGCTTTCTCCCTTTGATTCATCTTCTCTCGCTATGGTGAAAGAGCTGTTGCATAGTTATTGTCTTAAATATAAATTACAATAAGATTTTTCTCAATATTTTCCAATAACACCATCCTCCTGATCATTACACAACTCATAATATTGAAAGTTTTAAATGTAACACGATGACTTTCCTTCATTAAGATTCATCTGAGACTAACACTCAATTGCTATCTTTTCCAAGGAATTATGATTTACCTTGGATAATAACCTGTTGTTGCGTACTGCGGTATCAAGGGAAAAGGCACACCGTGCAGTCAAAATATTTGAGCTGCGTAGTAAATAAATATTTTTCTTTTCTTTTCTTTAGAGCTGCACTTCACTTATCAAATACTTTCCTCTAATTATTCTTCCCTATTTTTTCTGAACACTTTACTTCACAAATTAGCTGGGCAGAAATTACCTACGTGATTCCACTTTTTACAGCGCGCAAGTTAACTACACATTTCTACTTTTTACTGCGTGGAGATTACGTGCGCATTTCGAATTTCTACTACGTAGGTGAACTTTGTTGCACAGTTCTATAACCTCGCGGAATACTTTATTTTGCATGAGCTTCGCACTTCATTCAAATTACTTTTTGCAAACTTCTTTAACTTTACCAAGATTAAATGTGCACAGGTTAACTCCGGATACCTATTTAGCTACGCATAACCTAATCTTAAACAAAATTTGTATAAATGTATTTCATGCTAAAAAATAAGAACCGAAACATATGTTGAAGTTACCGCATGTTAAACTAGGACATTTACCACCATGAAATACTTGGAATCTTGATTTGATTTACATACCGTAAATGTAAACAACATTTACGCAGGTCAATATGAAGTAAATGTGCAGGATGCATAAACCAACATTCTTGAGAATGAATACATAAGACTAAAGACTTATATATTACCACAGTAAAACAGAGTAACTTTTCCGCACTTACAGATAGATGAGTTTTACTTTAATCTTTCACAATTTTAGAGTGTTTGGGTTCTTCATACATTTCACGAGATGAGCTTCTCCTCCTTTCACTCTTCTTCCATCACATACATCGCTATCTCTATCTAATATTTTGTGAGTGATTTTCATTTATACACAAACTTGGTTTGGCTTCTCTTGGAAGCTACAGGGATTCATTAAAGACTGTAATAAATTTCTACCTAAGATGTTTTGGGCCTGCGAAATACAAACGCGACAACATAAATACTAACTTGCCATGTGTCGGATTGGTTGCAAACTCACTGACTGTCTGACATTGCATACTGACTGAGTGTCTGATAGAGTCGGCGCATATTAGATACGGTATCAACTCATTAATTAAAATATTCCAACACCCCCCCTTAATTATGATCGGATGGGGATCATCAAACAAAAATAAGATATTACAAAATATTTTAGACCTAAAACATGCTCTGTTCATGACATAGTTCACTATGCAAAACTTGTCACTCCCAAACAACTTCGCAGAAATTGGAATGGGTCCTTTGCCAATGGTTTGGTAAAGATGTCTGATACCTGATCTTTAGACTTGCAAAATTCTAAACAAATTTCCTTGTTGTTTATCAATTGTCTAATAAAATGATACATTGTGTCAATGTGCTTGGTTCTCTTGTGGAACACATGGTTCTTTGACAATGCAATAGCTAAATTGTTGTCGCAGTAAATGACTGTGGATTCTTGCTGGTTCTGTGACAGATCAATTAACATCCTCTGCATCCAAATGGCTTGACATGCAGCGCTTGTAGCTGCAACATACTCTGCTTATGCTGAAAAAAGAGTTACTATGGGCTATTTCTTTAAAGCCCATGATACAACACCTGTTCCTACATGAAATGTATCCCCATATGTGCTTTTTGTGTCATCTATGCTGCCTCCATTATCGCTATCAATGTATGCAATGAGTTTGAAATTTTATGAGGTTGAATACAAAATACCAAAGTCTTTAGTTCCACTTACATACCTCAGAATTCTTTTACCTGCTTGCCAGTTAGATTCTTTTGGTGACTCGATGAATCTTGAGATTAAACTGACTCCATACATGATGTCTGGCCTTCTTGTTGTAATATTTATAAGGCCACCAACAAGCCTTTTAAACAGCGTAGGATCTACATTGGATCCATCATCATCCTTGCTTAATTTAAAACCTATTATCACTGGTGTTGTAGCTATCTTATAGTTTAACATCTTAAATCTATTCAAGACATCACATGCATACTTCAACTGAGATATAAATATACCCTTTTCACTCTGTTGGACTTCAATGCCCAGAAAATACTTCATAAGCCCCAAATTAGTCATTTCGAATTCTCTTTCCATGACTAATCTAAATTCTTCTATGCCAAAATCACCAGTAAATATTAAATCATCTACATACAGGCAGACAATTAGCTTATTACCTTGCTTGTTGATTTTTTTGTACAGCGTTGGCTCACATTCACTTCTGTGAAATCCATTTTGAATGAGGTACGAGTCAATGCGACTGTACCAAGCTCTAGGAGCTTGCTTCAAACCATAAAGTGCCTTCTTCAACTTGCATACTCTATGTCCTTGACCTAGAGATTCGTAGCCTTGTGGTTGCTCCACATATACTTCCTCCTCTAAATAACCATTTAAAAATGCAGACTTAACATCCATTTGATAAACAGGCCATGTCTTATGTGCTGCGATGGCCAAGACTATTCTGATAGTGTCCATTCGTGCTACAGGTGAAAAGGTTTCATTGAAGTCTATGTCAGGTTGCTGTGTGAACCCCCTTGCTACCAATCTTTCCTTGTGCTTCTGCACATTTCCATCAGCATCTTGCTTGTTTTTATAAATCCATTTCATGCTTATAACATCCTTGTTCTTAGGAACATCAACTAATTCCCAGGTTTGATTCTTCTCAATGCATTCTATTTCTTCATCCATGGCTTGTGCCCAAAATTTATTTTCAACAGCTTCTTCAAATGTTAGAGGATCATTAACTTGAGAAAATAATGCAAAAAATGAAAATGAATTAGATGTACCAGTCTCATTTATCTCACACAGAGTTCTGGTCTTTGTCGGAGTTGCTAGTGTCGAGCTGCGCGAACTGCTTGATGGAGTTTGTTGCGCACTTGGTGTGCTAGTTGTCGGGGTTGCTTGATCTGCGACTTGTGTCAGAGTTCTTTATGCTGGAACATGCTACGCATTCCTGGGAGTAGATGGAGTTGCACAGTTCTAATTCACATGCGGAGTCTCAACCACATCTTCTACGATGTCATCATGTTCAACATGTGACAAGATTTTCACATTCTTCTCTACAGTTCCATCCCATGCTTCATTTTCTACAAACTGAACATCGCGACTGATAATTACTTTTCTTGCAATAGGGTCATACAACTTGTATGCTTTTGTGTCTTCAGAATAACCAATAAAAATGCATTTCTGTCCTTTATTGTCCAATTTTCTTCTCAGCTCATCTGGAACATGTGCGTATGCTACACAAACAAAAGTGTTTAAATGTGAAACACTATGTTTCATACCTGTCCATGCTTCATGTGGAACTTTGTTCTTCATGCTCTTCGTCGAACAACAATTCATGATTTAAACAGCAGTTGCCACTGCTTCATCCCAGTATTCATTTGATAGATGCATGGCTGCCAACATACTGTGTGCCATCTCCATAATGGTTATGTTCTTCCTCTCTGTGATACCATTCTGCTACAGTGTATACCACACAGTGAACTGCTTCTGTATGCCATGATTTTTGCAAAAGTTTAAGAAATCATTTGAAACATACTCACCACCTCTGTCTGTTCTTAATGTCTTGATGCTGTAACCACTCTGCTTCTCCACAAGTGCCTTGAACTGCCAAAAACAACTAAATGCATCATATTTATGTTCTAGAAAATAGAACCATGTTTTTCTTGTGAAATCATCAATAAATGTGAGAAGATAAGTGCATCCTCCCATGGACGGTTTTTGCATCGGTCCAAAAATATTAGATTGCACAATTTCAAGTGGTGTTCGAGCTCTGTTTGACTTTCCGACTGGAAAAGTCTCTCTTTGCTATTTTCTAAAAATACAGCCTTCACAAATTCTCTCTGGCTTTTCAATCAATGAAAATCCTTTCACCATGTCCTTCATATGCAGTAGCTTTAGCCCACCAAAATTCAGATGTCTGAATCTGAAGTGCCATAACCAGGACTCATCCTTTATTTCTGTTTGAAATGCAACTTGCATTTCGCTACCTTTTTGTTCCTTCGCGCAGTGAATTTCTGCTTCATTACTTTCTGCTTTGAATGCAGATCCAGAATTTTCATTCTGATTTCTATCAATGACTTGAGTTGTTTTTCCTTTTATGATTGGTCTTATCTTCAAAGGAAACAAGCAATTTCTTGTCATCTACACTTCGACAATTAATTGATTGCTTGGATATATGTCTTTGATCACACAATGCTTTCCTATCATGTGAATTTTGTAACCTTTTTCCATCAGCTGTCCTATGCTCATCAAATTATGCTTCAAAACTTGAACATAATAAACATCAGGCATAAATTTTTGCTCCCCTTGTTTGGTTATAATATCAACAATACCCTTACCCAAAACAGTAACTTGAATATTGTTTCCAAGTGTGACATCAGTTTGACCTGAATTATCTAAACTAGAAAATAGATTTAAATTACCAGTCATATGATTGCTATAGCCTTAGTCTAAATACCATATTTCATTTGGACTTTCTTGGACAACATTGCATTCAAGTGGAGATGCACATGCTAAGAACAGTGAGCTGTTCGGAGTGTTGTTGTTGCTTGACTGAGATTGACCTTTCTTTCCTTGGTCATATTGCTTCTTCCTGCATTCATATGCAAAGTGTCTAAACCTCTTACAATAATGACATTGAATTTTTTTATTTATCATACCTTTGTCCACTTGGCTGATTGGGTGTCTGATTCTAACCTTGTAATATCCCTAAAAACAATAAAAATTAAAAAAAATTCACCTACTACTAATAGTGCCTAAACAGATAATGTATTGCAAATTACCTTCAGTACTGGGAAGTTGTATCAGTTTGTGTTTGAAGTAACGAGAAACTAAGCTCTAAGATATTTGGTCTTACAAATTATGTTTTCTGCGGAAGCAATAAAATAAGGTAGTATGAGGTGCATAACACCATCATAGCAAGTCTAATACTAGAATAATACTTGAGGTTTCTCTTTTAAGTACTTCACTTATACGCTTAGATGCATGTTGGTTTCATTAAAATGTTTAAACTGGTTTATTTTATTAAATCAGGCATGATGGAATTTTATGAAAGAGAGTATGACTACCTCTGGAGCTTTGTGTTTGTAGTCATACCCCGGTGGTGCTGTCGAGAGGTAAGGGATGAGTGATTGGGTTAACCGGGCTTACTTAGCAATCTTGCTAAAGAAATTACTTGGATTATGTTGCAAGTATAAGAAGGCTGTTTCCTAGGCTACCTACTTCAACTACCTAGTAAGGTCCTAGTTTTATGAATTAAAGGTTCTATGGAACACTTTGAAAAGGTATGCATTAATATTAACAAGGGGTTGCACTACCATCAAAATGTAACTATATAGTTTGGATAAAAGAATCGAAGTGTAAGTGGATAAGTTGGTGATAGATTTAAATGCCACCCAAGTGGTCTTCACGTGGCTTAACTACCAGCTGGAAAGAGGATTTTACCTTGGTATTTGACGACCATATTCATCATTTTGTGGTTTTGGTTGAGGGGTAGCTTCTTGCTGCTGCGACTGGTTTGACAGTGCTCTGACCTGAGCCAGGCTCATGGTCAGTGCACTCATTGCTACTACAATGGAGATGGAGAGCGTTACGATTATGTGACAGGTAACATCTTTCATAATTTCTTTCACCCTTCATCTTGTAAGTATTTGTTTCGTCTTTGGTTTACTTGTGGCTTGTTTTATGGATTCACTGGCAGGTTTACAGGTTTGGGGTATTCCAAGCGTTGGATGCTAGTAAGTGGCAGGAAGATAGGGGATTTGGCATTTTACTAGTAAGACTAGGTCCTCTCAGTATTCGTCCCTTCCCTTCACAACTATGGATGCATTGTTCTGTAGCCTTGAGATCTTTTACATTGTAACTTTGTTGAGTCCTTTGGGCTCACTGTAATCCAATATGAAGTATTGTTGGGTCCTTTTTTTTGGTTTGTCCAGTAACTAGAAGGGAAATGATTATGCAGAAATCAATTCATCTATTTTGAGTTTCGTTTATAATGTTTATAATGTTTCTATTTTATGGGTAGAAGTTGGAATATAAACCCTAGAGAGTTTCGTTTTGTTTGCTACTGTAGATCTTTAAAGTTTGATGTGAATATACCCACAACATTCTGTTTTGTGGTTTTTTTAGTGTAATACGATGATGCTGGTTTTGAAATCATGTGCTTCACTAAGGATGTGTTTCTATGAAATGAATAACCACAAGTTTTTGCTAGCCATGTTGTTTGTTGAAGTTAGAATACTTCTGGAAGCTTCATTTTTAAGTAGGGTTTAAATAGATACATGCTACTGACAGAGAAAATGATCTTGCAACGTTCTAGTAATGGCCCTACGTATACCTGTTGTTGTTTTTGCATGAAGAATTTTGATTTGGTATTCATGTGAAATGTTTGAGAGAGCATAGCTCTGTTTTGAATGCTTGTTGGCCAGTGGGTGACTTCTGTCTAAATGGTGTATTTATTCTCTGTGGGTTCATTTTATTTAATGGGTGAATGTTTATTAAAGGTCGTGGATCTAGAAAATGCGTTGATCTCTAATCTGAAATGTGGGGTTTTGCCTAAACTTGAGATTTAAATATGATAACAAGAATACTGTAAACCGTATATGGGGAAGATGTGCTTGTTATTTGTTTGCCTAGGAATTTATGATTGTGGTTTCCATGTTGCGTATCCAAGATACCAGCGATACCAACTGTTTAAAGTTTGATGCGTTGGTAGGGAGTTTCGATACCTTGACCTGCGTTTATTTATCCCTTTTAAAAGAATACAGGAATGAACTAAGTTTGGCTTCAAGAAGATTTGCGTGGGTCCTATCTTGTGAATCTAATTGTTTAGTTTGTCCATTCGATAGCTGAGAAGAATTGAAATGTTGAAATGCCTTAAGTAAGAGTTTTGTAATTGATAACTCGCTTGTCTTGGAAAAATTATGCTATGTGGGTAATTCTCTTTATACTGTAGGTTTAAAATAACAACGATCTTTCCTATGCTAAGTCGATGGATAGTCTCGAAGTTTTTTTTGAGCTGTGTTAAATCGTTTGTCACTTTTGAAATGCAATTGATTGAGTTTATGTCTATGTTGGTATTGTGGATTCTTTGGGAGATATTTATTTGAAAATCTGACGCAAGTCACCTTACAGAAATAAGGTTCTCGCTTAACAATACACACGACACAAACCACAATGCTCACACAAACAAGGTGTAGAACAAGATGCCTGGATTGGCTTATATTACTTCCCTAAAATCGGTTACAATGTAAAGTAACTGTAAGCAAATAACTAACTACAATCGGCCTCAGTCGTTACACAATGAAGTAACTATGGTGTGTTCTCCCTGTGTGTCGACTTCACCCTTTCCTGGTTATCCTTCGAAACTCTGAGCTATGGTTCGATCTCAACACTCTGCACTCGGCCTGTGTGACTCTTCACAACTCTCTCGGCTCTGCGCTCTGCTCTGCTCCACTCTACCCAACTATCTAGACAAAAGGCCTCTTTTCCCTCTTCTCCTCTGTGGGTGTTGTTTCCAATATTATCAAAATCCCGAGACACGCGTTCCCTCCATTCGCCGATCCTGTCCAAATACTGTGAATCTGCACTATCAGCTTCCAGATGTGTTGTACAGCCTCTGTCCATGATGTCCTCTGTCACGTCCTTCACCAACTCGCCATAACTATCATAACTTCCTCAGTAACCCCGAACAGCTACTAAGTACAGTTCATTGACTTTCTGTCCTTCCGACCCTGCTACAGTAGTCAGTCACATCTCGACTGGCCTATCGGCTCACTCCTTTCCCCTTTACACTTGGCTTCGCTAAACCCTATCGTGTCGTAGTTCGACCACTTATCAACTACCCGACCTCCTACACTGCTCGTCTCCTGTTGACCATTTCCTGTCGATTCTCAACCTCTCACGACATCCGCTAATCTTTTAGTCGGTCACACCCCGACTGTTTCTGCTCGACTTTCTGACTTCGACAAGTCAACCTGATTCCCGCGCCAGTGGTCATCGGCACTCCCTCTGGTCGGCTCCCTTTGGTTGATCAATCTAGACTGATCTGCCTAGGCCTTGATGCTCTTGCATCAGTCTCCCCAGGTGAAAAGGAATTCGACTGCTCCATCAGTCTCTTGAAATCCTCTTCGGAAATCCACGTCGCTTCCTGCAACTCATCATTCGTCCATCGCACCAAGTATTCTTTCATGTGCGATCTACGAGTATGCCCCACTTCGCGCTTATCGATTACTTCTGCAATGTAATACCCCAATTTTGACCCTTAGGAAATATTGGCTTCTAATGTAAATATTGTATACACATGTTGTATGTTTCCCTAGCATGGAGCTCAAGGCCAAGGCCCCGCTAGTTAATGCTCGGATTTTATTTTAATTAGACACGCTTGATATTTTGTTACCCACGTGCTATTAAGCCATGGGATATTGTAAATTGATGTAAATATTTAATATTGAAATAAAATACCAAAACTGGCTATGGAGGCAACGAATGAGAAGGGGCCACGTGTATCCACTAGAGAGTGGTGAGGGGGCTATGGGACTAAACCCTACGCTGCCATATGTCATTATGAGAACCCATTGACTTCCCTAGATGACATTTATGCCTGTTGTAAGGAAGTGGTTGAGATTTCAGCCCATGGCTCCAATGGAGCATGGGCAGCCCAGAAATTAGTATGGGTAGTTATGAGCTTTGTTTTCTTGTACAAGAAGTCACTCAACCTCATGGGAGGTTGCGTCATCCTCATCCCCATTCCATGGTGAGAGGGAGCAGCATCATTATCCATCCAACAAAAATGAGTTTCCAGCAGGGAGAGAACCAGAAATCGCAACTATGAGAGAACCCACGTTTTGGGAAGCCAAAAACGTCAAGATTTGGTATTGGGCACTGAAATCCAATGGGGGATCCATTGATATGAACCTTGGGGCGAATTTGGGAGCATTAGCTATCCTGAAATCCATAGAAAAATCCAGTCTTTGCAGCCCAGAAAACCAGTGACGGATTTGAGTTATTTGGTGAGCAGAATGGTGAGAAATCAAGTTGGGAATGACTATGCAGAGGTTGGGTGTGCTTGACAAACCCAGTGAAGGCTAGGATCTCAAGGATTAGTAGCTGGACCTTTCTATGCCCATCCTGAAGAGCACTGGAGGGAAGAGTTTCCTGAGGGACTGTGTAACAGAGAAGGGGATCTTCCTTGTGTTGGATGTGGTAGGTAATGTGGGTGCTCGACTGTTGAGTTCACTTGAGATGCATGTAGCTCTGTGGCTGAGCTCATTGGCTTAGCGTTACCCTCCTCTATCTTCTGATATGCTTGATAAACCCAACGGTGTGTTGGATTAGCATAGCTGGTGACCAAAACCATGGCTGTGAGTGAGCCCAGCTAGTTCTTCCTTAGTGGATACACAGCCCAGCTCGGGGGTGATCTCTCAGCTGAAAGAATATAGGTTGGATAGACATCTACGGTTGGGTAGAGCATTGCCCTCATGTAGCCAGTTGTTGGACATTTACATTTCAAGATAAGTATTCTTGTGAATTAATTTATATACATTCTATGTTCTGCAATGTGTTCAATCTGAATGTTAAATATTCATGGTAATCAAATCGATATGGAATCACCTTTTTACTTGAGATAAACATGTTGATGCATTCCATCATGTCTGTGTATTATGTTTAATTCCGCTATGTTTATATTGAATTGAATCTTCACACAGAAGTTTTTAATTGTTATGAAATTATGAGGAAAAATATTGGGGCTAAGTCTATCCAAAAGCCCGGTGTGTTGTTAATGTTTCCTTCCCGGCATTTGATGATGGAAGGGTACGTTACATGCAATCCCTTCTTTATGTCGGTCTGGAATCTGTTCTGTCCAGTCGATACTTGTTTCTTCTCCTTTACTGCTACTCAACCCTTCTTCAAATTTATACAGGTTTGAGACATTGAACGTTGCTGAAATGTTCAAGTCTTCCGGCAATTCCAACACATAGGCATTGTCCGAAATATTCTTCAGAATCCTGCATGGTCCTATCTTCTTCAACTTCATCTTGTTGTATGTTCCTGTCGAAAATCGTTCCTTTCGCAAATATGCATAGACTAAGTCCCCCTCTTGGAATGACAATAGTCTCTTCCTCCAATCAGCTCTCAACTTGTAGGCCACGTTACTCCTCTCGATGTGCTTTCGCACATTTTCATGAACTTCATGCATATGCTCTGCAAATGATTCTGCATCCGCGCTCTTCTTTGTTTCTGTCGGCAATTCGAGCAAATATGCCACTACATATGGACTCCTCCCTTGAACAATATGGAATGGACTTAATCCTATCGATCGATTCACAGAATTGTTATACGCAAACTCTGCCTGTGCCAACACATTTTCCCACTGCTTAGGTCTGTCGGTTGCTAAACATCTCAAAAGGTTTCCCAAACTTTTGTTTACAACCTCGGTCTGTCCGTCTGTCTACGGATGATATGCCGAACTAAACTCTAACTTCGTGTCGAGTTTCTTCCATAGGGTCCTCCATAAATGCCCCATGAACTTCATATCCCTATCCGACATGATACTCTTTGGCAACCCATGCAACCTGACTACTTCCTTAAAGAATAGTATAGCGACTCCTGTGGCGTCACTTGTCTTCTTACATGGTATGAAATGTGCAATCTTTGAAAATTTGTCGACTACAACAAATATTGAGTCATTTCCCTGCTGAGTCCTGGGTAATTCTAACACAAAATCCATGCTAAGATGCTCCCACGGGTTCTCTAGTACTGGTAATGGTGTATACAACCCCGTGTTCTGACTCCTTCACTTTGCCAACTGGCAAACTTGACATTGTCGAACCCATTTTCTGACATCTGTCAACATCCTTGGCCAGAAATACTTCTTGTCGATCAGTGCTTTGGTCTTGTTGATCCCAAAGTGCCCTGCTAACCTGCCACTGTGAAATTCTCAGATTAGGTTCTCTCTCACTGATCCTCTAGGAATGCATAGCTGACTTCCCTTGAACATGTAACCTTCCTGAATGAGGTAACTCAAATATGGAGTCATGTCGGTGCTCCAAGGCTCACTACACGCCTTCCACGCCTTCACAAAATCTTTGTCGATCTCATACTCCGTGTTTATCGACTCTATTCCTGTTGCTTGAACAGTCATCATGCCCAATAGCGCAACTCTCCTGCTCAATGCGTCAGCAACTTTGTTCGACTTGCCCGACCTATGTCAAAGCACGAATGTATATCTCTGGAGTAGCTCCACCCACTTCATGGGTCTCTGATCCAACTTTGACTGAGTATTCAGATACCTCAGCGCTTGATGATCTGTGTATAACACAAATTCCTATGGCAACAAATGATGCCTCCATTTCTTCAATGCTTGTATGATAGCATAGAATTCCTGGTCATAGACCAAATATTTCTGCTTCGCTCCACTCAGTTTTTCACTGAAGTATGCAATTGGTCGCCCCTCCTAGCTCAACACTGCTTCAATTGCTGTTCCACTTGCATCACAATCGACCTAGAAAACTTTGTCAATGTCTGGGAGCACCAACACTGGGCTCTCAGTGACCTTTTCCTTCAATTTGTCGAAATCTTCCTGGGCCTTATCCGTCCACTTGAACTCGCCCTTTCTCATGCAATCTGTCAATGGTGCACAAATCTGATTGAATCCCCGAATGAACTTCCGGTAGAAACTAGCAAATCCATGGAAACTTCTCACTGCAGTCGTACTTGTCGGTTCCGGCCAATCTACTATTGACTTCACCTTCTCCGGGTCCATCTCCAACCCTTTACCTGAAATTACAAATCCCAAGTACACCAATTCCTTCTTCATGAAGAAACACTTTTGCAGGTTAATCATCAGCTTCTCTTCCTGTAATTTCTGCAATACTTGTCGAACGTGCTCCAAATGTTCCGACTTGGTTCGACTAAAAATTAGAATGTCGTCTAGATAGACTACGAAAAACTTTCCCAAGAATGGTTTCAGCACTTCATTCATCAATCTCATGAATGCACTGGGTGCATTAGTCAATCTGAATGGCATGACTAACGACTCATATAACCCTTCTCTTGTCTTGAATGTTGTCTTCCATTCATCTCCTTCTCTGACCCTGATCTGGTGATATCCACTCTTCAGGTCTAACTTTGTGAAGCACGTCGCTCCACTCAGGAAATCCATCAAGTCATCCATCCTTGGAAATGGAAATCGATACTTGATTGTGATCATGTTTATGGCTCTTGAGTCAGTACAAACCCTCCATTCCCCGCCTTTCTTGGGTGTCAATACCATTGGTACTGCACACGGACTTAGGGTTTCTCATATCAATCTCCTGTCCAACAATTCTTGGACCTTTCGGTTGAGCTCCTGTCCCTCTGCTGGACTCATCCTATATGGTGCTTTGTTTGGCAGACTCGACCTTGGAATTAAGTCGATCTGATGGGATATACTCCTTGTCGCCGGTAATCCCATTGGTTTCTCATCAGCCATTATGTCCCTAAACTCTTCGAGCAACTCCTTGACTTCGATCGGAATGCTCTCCATGTCGGTCATTCCTTTGACATATTGTCCTTTTGGAATGATTGCATAACATCTCGACTGTTTTTCCTCCTCTGCAAGGAATTCCTTGGTGGTGCTCATCAACACTCGCTTTTCCCAAAGATTGCTCTCATCGTCCTTACTGTCGACTGGCCCTCCACGCCTCGGCATAAGAGTTCTTTTCACACCATTCTTCCACACTGTGACTGTGTTAGCTCGACCATCATATATCATCTTTTGATCATATTGCCATGGTCTCCCTATCAACATATGGCATGCATCCATGGGAACTGCATCACACAGCACGCTGTCCTCCAATCCTTCAACTCTGAAGTTGATCAGGCACTGTCTGGTCACCTTAACATGGTGTCCTTTCTGCAACCATGAGATCTTGTAAGGGTGTGGGTGTTCTCGACACTTCAACCCGATCTTGTCAATGACTTCTATCGACACAAGATTCTCTGTACTCCCACCATCAACTATGGTTTTGCAACGCCATTCTCCGATCCGCACCTTCATTCGAAAGATCGCCTTCTGTTGTGCTGGTTCCATCGGATCGCGTTGATCTTCTTGGATCAAAGCTCTCTGAACTGTCAGATTTCGGTTCTTCTTTTTCTCACCTCCACTGCTATCTGATGCCGACTCTTCCCTCTCGTCGACTTGCTCATCCTTTTAACGTCTGGATTTTGATTCTTCTACAGCATGTAGGTTTTTTGGGCATTCATATGCGTTATGACCCATTCCTCGACATTTGTAGCAGATTATGGCTGGTCTGTTAACTCCCTTCTTGTCATAGGGACCACTTCGACTATATGCGCCTCGACCACGGTTCTCACGACCATCGTGTCGATTCTCTTGCGCTCTTTCTTTCGTCGATGTCCCTTCTGTGCGTCGACTATCTTCAACACCTTCTTTCTTGTAACCACTACCTTGACTTTTCACAGAGACAGTCTTTCCACCCCGACTAGTCATCCTGCCTCTGGTCCCTGCGGACTTTCTCGATAGTTTCTCTTCTGCCTTCAGAGCTAACCGATAGGCTTCTCCAACTACTCTGAATCTCGACATGCTAAGCTCATCCTGAACAGCATACTTCAGGCCATTTACATATCTGGAGACAACTTCTTCTCCTTCATCAGTTTGTCTTGACCGAATCGACAATCGGTAGAACTCCTCTGTGTACTATTTCACGGTCATCTCTTTCTGTTGAAAGTTTTGTAACTTCCTGAACAAGGAAATCACATAGTCATTTGGCAAGAACTTCCCCTTCAACTTGGAAACCATTATGTCCCAAGATTTGATTTTCTCCTTGCTTTTCTTGAGTCTATCAACCTGTACATTGTCCCACCACAACGAGGCATGACCCTTCAACCTTAGACATGCCATCTTAACCCATTTAGGATCCTCAATCTACTCCACATCGAAGTATTTCTCCATCTCTTTGAACCAGTCGATCAAGTCTTCTGGGTCTAGGCTTCCCAAGTACGTACGCACATCTATCTTTGCCCGACCTCTCATTTCTATTAGAAGCTTGATGAGTTTTTCCTCTGGTTCTTCTGCTGCGGCTTCTCGAGCTTCCACTTCCTCGACTTCCTCGTCACTGTGGTCTAGCACTTCAAGAATGCAACCACGCCTCTGGTTTTCTTTGATTGTTGTGACTTCATTTGTCAAAGTTCGCATTGTTCGAACGCATTCATCGAACATCTCACGATCCACTGTGACGGCTGCTACACCACGCGCTCTTCGTCCTCGGACATTAACGCCTCTATGAGCCATCCTCAACTTTCGCTGAAATCCTCACACCTTCAACAATGATGCAAGTCAGGTTGGTATGCTCTTCTCTTCTCCAACTGGACTCACCTCCGGGCTCTAATACCAACTGATGGAAGTCAAGTTGGTATGGTCTTCTCTTCTCCAACTGGACTCACCTCTGGGATTTGATACCAACTAATGCAAGTCAGGTTGGTATGGTCTTCTCTTCTCCAACCAGACTCGCCTCCAGGCTCTGATACCAACTAACGCAAGTCACCTTACGGAAATAAGGTTCTTTCTTAACAATACACACGACACAAACCACAATGCTCACACAAACAAGGTGTAGAACAAGATGCCTGGATTGGCTTATATTACTTCTTTGAAATCTGTTACAATGTAAAGTAACTGTAAGCAAATAAATAACTACAATCGGCCTCAGCCGTTACACAATGAAGTAACTGTGGTGTGTTCTCCCTGTGTGTCGACCTCACCCTCTCCTGGTTCGCCTTCGAAACTTTGAACTATGGTTCAATCTCAACACTCTGTACTCGGCCTGTGTGACTCTTCACAACTCTCTCGGCTCTGCGCTCTACTTTGTTCAACTCTGCTCAACTGTCTAGACTGAAGGCCTCTTTTCCCTCTTCTCCTCTACGGGTGCTATTTCCAAGATTATCACAATCCCGAGACACGCGTTCCCTCCATTCACTGATCCTGTCCAAATCCTACAAATCTGCACTGTCAGCTTCTAGATGTGCTATACAGCCTTTGTCCATGATGTCCTCTGTCACGTCCTTCACCAACTTGCCATAACTGTCATAACTTCCTCAGCAACCCCGAACAGCTACTAAGTACAGTTCATTGACTTTTTGTCCTTCCGACCCTGCTACAGCAGTCAGTCACATCTCAACTTTCTTGTCGGCTCACTCCTTTCCCTTTTACACTTGGCTTCGCTAAACCGTGTCGTGTCATAGTTCAACCACTTGTAGACTACCCGACCTCCTACGCTGCTCGTCTCCTGTCGACCATTTCCTATCGATTCTCGACCTCTGCCGACATCCGCTGATCTTTCAGTCAGCTGCACCCCGACTGTTTTTGCTCGACTTGCTGACTTCGACAAGTGAACCTGCTTCCCGCACTAGTGGTCATCGGCACTCCCGTTGGTTGGCTCCCTTCGGTCGATCAATCTCGACTGATCTGCCTAGGCCTCGATACTACTGCATCAAAATCTCAATTTTAAAATATTAATGGAGAAAAGGTTAAACCCTAGCTTTCTTAATAATTTAAAATGTACAACATGAGGGTTTGAAAAATAATAATGCGATTTCAATTGTGGAGATTTAAAGTTTCAGATATTGACATTTCTAAATAAAAGATTCGACAATAGGAAATATACCTATATAGGTATCTATCACAGGCTAGATAGGCTAGGCCTACTAGATCCTTAGAATATTTAGGGCATAAGCTTGAATTCAATGGAAAAATATTAAATGAAATTGATCCTAGAATGTAACCCTGAGAGCCCATGCCAATTGGCCCTTGCTCCTTAAAAGAAAAATAAAATAAAATTATAATGTAAAGAAACATGAATGCTGCATAATAATTCCTACTTTAAATTTCTAAGTCCAAATGAGCTATATCGAAATTTGTAGTTCATACCTGGTTCTTGAAGCTTCATCTTCCCTTGCAAAACCTGCACACTCAAACACTAGTTACTCGAAAAATATATGGACCTAAATGACCTGTAGGATGATATTTAACTGGATAACTTTGGGACTACCATGTTCCTCCCAACCATGACCCTTAGACCATTCCTGATTCTAACTGGATCCCCCCGAGCTGGTTCCAACATGCAATAAGAGAAGTAGAGGCCCTAGGGTAAGTTGCTGATCATATCTGGAAAATATAGTAGGCTACTTCAATTCTGCAGAATAATTCTCTTCTGTTACCATAAGAGAATGATAGGTAAAAAAGATTATCCCTCTCTTGGGATCTGCCCTTCTTTATATAGGTGAGTTTTTGTTTGGAAAATAGCTATTTGAGTTTGAAAATAATAATATTCAGTTTTTAATTAAATTTGAATTATAATATCTATGAAAGATATTTTATTAATTATTTGCTCCCAGTTTATCTGGGATCTTTGTTTTGTTATAATTAGATGTAACTTAAGTTAGCTCATAAATAATAATAATAATAATAATAATAATACTACTATTAAAACTATTAATACTATTAATAGTAATAACAATTATGGGGCTTACCTTATGCATTTTATTTATATAAGAAATATTTTCTTTTTTTAAAAATAATAATAAAATTATTAATGATATTAATAATAATAACAACATGAGAACTATCTTATGCATAACCTTTATGCATGCTATTTACATAAGAATAAATAAATCTAATTATTCCATAGTTTAATTATGTACATACCATAATAATTCTTTTAAATATTAAGTACAAGGTCGAACTCTTTGGACAAGGTCTTTTGGTAAGCTTGGATAGTTGGCTAGGTTAGGTACCTCTAGGTCTCTCTCTTGCATGTTGGATTCCCTCGTTTAACATGGTAGTTTCTGCAATCCTTTATGATGGATAGAAAATGATTCATTTAATCCAATTAAATAAATGCGATGAATAGAAGTGTTATTCAGAGTCTTCTCCACTCAACATTTTTACGTCCAAGTAACCCCGAGTGCTCTTCAGAGTTTTAACTCAACACTCTCACATGGGCTTTACGCTAGTGCAATTCTAGAGCATCGCACTCAACATTAGTACTAGAATGTGGTTATGAAGCACACCTAGAATGTACAAATGGCCTTGGATTTGGCATTCATTATCAAGTTTGGAGTGCTCTAGGGCTTATGCCCAATATTCTACGTACATCGGGGCTTACGCCCAGTACGTAATAAAATCCTCTAGGTACATTGGGCCTTATGCCCAGTACATAGGTCATCCATGTGTTCCTGAGTCCATGCTCAACACACTATATAAATCAATCATGTGAATCATAACTCTGCACAGTATGTAACAAAAAAGGTCATCTTAGTATATTAGGGTTTGTACCCAATTCACATAACAAAACATAAATCAATCCATTAGGGATTTCTTTCCCAGTATATAACAATAATGTGTCAGTCAGGGTCCATGCCCAATATGTAAATCTATAAAGAAATGAATCATGTGCACTAGGGATTATGCCCAATAATCAAAATAAATCATGTGTTGGGGCTTTAAGCCCAGTATATAACATCAAAAATAGTTAGTCAAAATTCAGGATATTGCAGGCCTCTACCAGCTACATGTGCAGGGATGCTATTGCGACCTCCTCTGAAAGAACTTCATCCTTTGCCTATAGAGTTTGATCTTCCTCTGTTTGTTTCATGATTTACCAGAAAATATTGGAATTTGCAAATCACTTGAAGTGGAAGCCATTCTTTAATCACTTTTCCTTTTTTGTAAATAGAATTTTTACTTTCCATAAACCGCAGCTCTGATACCAAATCAAGGGAAAAGGCACACCGTGCAGTCAAAAGATTTGAGCTGCGCAGTAAATAAATATTTTTCTTTTCTTTGCTTTAGAGCTACGCTTCATTTAGCAAGTAATTTGCTCTAATTAATATTCCCTATTTCTGCCGAACACTTTACTTCACAAATTAGTTGCTTGGAAATTACCTGCACGATTCCACTTTTTACTGCACGTAGGTTAATTGTACGTTTCTACTTTTTACTGTGCAGATATTACCTACGCATTTTGACTTTCTACTGCGCAGGTGAACTTTGCTCCGCAGTTCTCTAACCTTGCGGAATACTTTACTTTGCATGAGCTTCACACTTCATACAAATTACTTTTCGCAAACTTCTTCAACTTTACCAAGATTAACTATGCACAGGTTAACTTCGCATACCTATTTAGCTGTGCATAACCCAATCTTAAGCAAACTTTATATAAACGTATTTCATGCTAAAACATAAGAACCAAAACATATGTTGAATTTACTGTGCATTAAACTAGGACATTTACCATCATGAAATACTTGGAATTTTGATTTGATTTACAGAGCATAAATGTAAACAAAATTTACGCAGGTCAATATGAAGTAGATGCGTGGGATGCATAAACCAACATTCTTGAGAATGAATACATAAAACTAAAGACATATATATTACTGCAGTAAAACATAGTAACTTTGCCTCACTTACAGAGAGATGAGTTTTACTTTAATATTTCACAATTTTACAGAGCTTGGGCTCTTCATACATTCCACGGGATGAGCTTCTCCTCCTTTCATTCTTCTTCCCTAACATACATCTCTATCTCTATCTAATATTTTGTGAGTGATTTTCATTTATACAGAAACTTGGTTTGGCTTCTCTTGGAAGCTAGGATGATTTATTAAAGGCTGTAATAAATTTCTACCTATGAAGTTTCGGGCCTGCGAAATACAAATGTGGCAACATAAATACTAACTTGCCGTGAGCCAGATTGGCTGCAAACTGATTGACTATCTGACATTGCAGACTGACTAAGTTTCTCACAGAGCCACCGCATATCAAATACGCTATCAACTCATTAATTACAATATTCGAACACAGTAGGTAACGGAGAAGTGTGTCATTCAAGAAAAGGCTTTAATTGCTATCACCTCCCCATACCTAGAACTTCTATGCTGAATTAGCTGTCAGTAAATCTAAGAAGGGGGATTACAAGCCTACTAGAGAAGGGCTAGGGAATTCAAAAGGTTATTACAAAGAAATATTTTGATATTTTACATGTAGCTGAGCTTGAGATCGCTTAAATAACCAACTCTTCTATTCAAATGAAAGAAATACTAATTATTCTTTCATTCTGTGGGATGATTCCAAAAGGATTGCATGATTCATCAGCTTTTTCTTCTTCTCTGAGATGAATTTTATGGATTTCAAACTCTTTTTAAAAAAATGGCCTTGTAGCTTTGGACCCCAACTATCACATATCAATTCGAATACAATAAGGAATAAAACATAATATATGAACATCTATAGGCTTTATTTTCTTATCTGACCTGAAATTGTTTTATTTTGATATTGGGACATTCTTTTCAAATGGCCATTTGCCTCTCTTGAAGGCACTAGTGAAAGGTTGGTTATTTGTTTATCTTCGTTACACGTTCCTCATTTCATTAAGTTTTGCTTTAAGTCTCTCTCTGCCAAGAACCACTGAAGTAAGAAGCAAAGTTAAATCTTTAAATCTTTATGGATAGCTTGTAATTTTCTGAGTTTTGGATGTCCCATTAGATTCAAATCCTTCACATATATTCCGGTGCTAACATGCCATGATCATCCTCCGTTGTTGACATGTCATGATCATCCTCCCTTGGAAAACTGATTCAATTTATTAAATAAATTTATTCATTTGGCTTTACATGGCATCTTATAAAAACCCTTGCTACTCTTATGTGCTTTCAACGCATGAGATATGATGTAACATGTGTAAGCATACATCTTCTACCTGTGTTTCTTCCCACGGCCCATGGATCATATTCATGGCCAGTTGTATCTTTTGTTTTACTGTAGTATCATTTTCCCTAAATTAAATGCCAATGCATTAATGCAAAATCTATAATAATCTTCAAAATGAGGCCACTCTTTTAAGTGATTTTTAATACGTCAATTTTATAGTGATTTTTAATAAGTCATTTTTTATTTATTAACATCTATAATAAAAGGTAAATCTCAACACTATTTATTTATAAATTATAGTTGAGAAAAGAAAATCAAAATAAAAAGAATATATATATATAGAAATATGAAATATAAAAAAGAGAATGTGATGTTAAAACTTGAAATATTAAACAAAATGTGTAATTTGATATTATGTATCATATAGCTAAATGAGATGATTATTTTCCTTTAATTATTTTGATTATAAACCAATTTTTGAGTCTCCACCAATAACACAAGTAGTGAGATATAAAAGAGTAAGTTAAATATAATAAGAGTGTCGCTTTAGATTTATATGTTTATAGGCTGTATGTGATGCTAGGTGATGCAAATTTTGGAAAAGGGAAGGTCAGTAGCCGGCAACATCGAATCAATTGTGTCTGGATATCTACCTTTAAAAGTTAGCGCTAGCGTTCACTACATGCCCAGGCTATTAATTAAGGGAAATTGTATCATAGGAAGTCAGTAACGGAATGGTTCAGCTTAATAGTAGCTGTTACGTCTCTTTATATTGTTCACGTAACAATTACACCTTATCAGTACAACCTCATTGACACAAAAACGAAGTGATAATGAATAATGTCGCAGGTAGAAGCCCAAGAAATCCGATAGATAGATATTTAATGATTTAGGTTATCCCCAACCAAATCACATCATTGAGAATTTTTTTCCCCATATTCTTATTAATCTCATCAAAGTGGCATGCATGCAAATCATCTATTTTTTCTTTAGCAACCCGACACTGAGAGTAATTGAAATATGTAAGAACAATGACCGAGGATTTCTTTAATGGGATGCCAAGGTAGGCCCTTGAAACCTCCCTCATCTTCATCAACAAAAGGATGATATCTCCTCTACAACAAACTCACAATCCTGACAAATAAAATGGAATTTCTTCATTAATATAATTAGGCATTTTCAAATTGTTTATATCTAGATAGCCATAATGCATGCCCTGTAACTCCCTTGCTGGGTAGGTGTGATCCAAAAGAATTGTATCCGGGTGTTGCTCCAATGCTCCAAACCTTTTCTCACGTTGTCTCCTTTTTCTTTGAGGTTGTTGAGCGAGATGTTGCTGGTATGGCGTCTTTCAATAAATTAGTGTGTAGAGAATTGCTTATCACTAGGATTTGCATATAGACATGTTGCTTTCCATAGTGTAGGGAGCGTTAGAGGTTATAAGTAAGTTCTTCCTCTTGCACATATTTATTCATATGAGATAGAGAAAGTAATTGGTGTATATCATTACATGCAGGTCCGGGCATTGCAAGTAGGTCAAAGGGTAACTAGTTATCATTGTAAGCTATAGAGTAACATATGGTATACAGTTGGTGAGGTTCATATAGTAACACCATAACAAGTGCTATCATAGACCTTTAATTATATGTGTTAGTTTATACCAATATTGGATATGATCTTATAGTAACATAAAAAGCTTCATAGAATCACTTATGTTTATAGATCAACGGGAATGAATCACCTTTATCATATTAGCTATGTTGAAATCACTCATATGATACGTGTTCAGTGCTTACAGTAGCTTTACCATAATGAAAAACATATGAAGTACACTAATTATGTAAACTAAGGATCATTGGATCCTTTGTATCAATATGAGATATAAGGTATTGGGATAGTTTAGGCAAATAGTTATAAGTAAGTTGCTAACTGTTCTCTGTACTAATATTTGAGTTATCTCTATATATATCATTTTTAATGACTTAATATGATATCATTACTCTTACTATCAATCCCTACTATAAAAACGTATAAGCTTAAGTCTATTGGATGATGCTAATGATCCAGTTTATGTTGACTCAGCAGTTGATAAATGGATTGAATAACCAATAGCAGTAGTTCCACCACCAATAGTTTCGGTAGCATTTAACCAGGAGCATAAAATGATAGCTTGAAAGTCAACACTAGTAGATCCATTTGTAGATGTAGAGGCAGTTGATCCAACCAAAGAATATGTTCAAATAAAATTCTAGTCGACCTCGCAACCCACTGGATGATTTAGTTCTGATTCGTTAACACTCGTGAACCACAACAATGAAATAGCAGAGTTTAGAGAGAGAGATTCACATGTCAAATAAAATTCCAAGCGGGACATACGAAGATACTCATTATCAGAGAATAATTTCATATTGAATAAATAATTAGTCTCGAGCATTCTTCTTAAAATAGAAGCATAGAGTAAAGTCGCGTGTCCACACTTGAGCAATATATATAAATCCCCAATAGCTTTTGTGATTTCATCAATAGCATAATATTATATAGAACAATATATTTATCTACTCATATATGTAACTAGCATTTGCCCCTTGAGGGGCAAAAATGAACGGCAGTAGGAAAAGAGGAAAGTTAGAAGGAACAAAAACATAGGCACAGGAAGCAAGGGGAAAAATTGGAAGCCGGTAGGAAAAGAGAAAAGTTAGAAGGAACAAAAAAATAGGCACATGCAATGAAGGATACTGGTAGGAAAAGAGCAAAGTTTGTAACAATCTCATATTACAAAGACATAGGCACTCAACCCATAACAGAAAAAATTGTTAACTTCATCAACACAGTGAGCCAACTACAATTGCTTTTCCCACAATCTCTATAGTAGTTATCTCAACACTAGATTACTACTATATCTGGAATATATAAGCAATTTGAAAAAATATTTCTGCAATAATATCAATGAAAACAATGATTATAATAGCTCCTAAACTGCACAAACTACTTGTGAACAAAAGTTAGCTTTCATGTCATGTGATGTAGCAATAAATTTAGGAATCTCCATATAAAAGTATAGGTATAGAACTCTTTCATGGACCAGCTCTTGATAGTGCCACAATCTAATTTGTCAATGAATCTTTGTTATGCGTGAGGATTTCAAGTCCACAATAAAAACTTTACATCCTTCTCAACCATGTAAAGGCGAACAGACCTGTCACTACATGAACTAATCTTTTGAAAAAGTACTAATAAACCAAGGAAAGTAACTGGTTATCAATGACTCTCGCCGCATCAAGGATTCACATGTCTTCTGACAATATAGATAGTTCACAACACAATAGAAGTGGTGAATCTTCGTTATTCTTGCTTCAAGAATGGAAGATACAGCGGGAAACCCATATATGTTTCTTTCTTCTCATTGAAGATTTCAAGTCCACAATAAAAACTTTACATGCTTCTCAACCATGTAAAGGTGAACAGACCTGTCATTATATGAATTAATGTTCTGAAAATCACTAATAAACCGAGGAAAGTAACTGGTTAACAATGACTCTCACCGCATCAAGGATTCACACATCTTCTGACAATATAGTTAGTTCACAACAAAGCACAATAAAATGCAGAATTACAACACAATAGGAGTGCTTGTAGATCTCAATATAAAGGTTGTATTTATTCAATGTGGAGGTAGATGAGGAGAGGTCACTTTGCTTGGCTGCTTTGTTTTTATGAATGTAAAAGAGAGTACACAGTTTACAAATCAACTGAGATTAATATTTATATCACTAATACTTGGGATAATCCATTATGAGATTAGCTTGAAAAGCCATAGCCAACAAGGAAACTGAAGAGCATTGAACTAAAAAAGTAGTAAAATATAGCACTATTATAAAAACATGAACAAGCATTTAGGTTTTTTAGAGAAAATGAATCCCAATAATATCCATTGAAAAGTGCACATTACATACTAACATTTCTGCAATAGTTTGTCAAGAAGGGAAATTTGTTTTCATTGACAAAGAAGAATAGATGAACAAGAAGGGTTGGTTCACCACTATATAGCCTTGGAAGAGCTTGTTATCTGGTGAAATTGCAAAAATGAGAATAGTAGGAAAAGTTTTCATTTGAGTGATGTCCATATGAGAAGATACAAATGATATTTACAATTAAAATTAGTTGGATGCTTCTAAATTGGAAATATAGTCTTCCCATGCAGTAGCTTCTTCAGTTATGATATTATTTTCATCAGGCTTTAATAGTTTTAGAGACACTTAATGATAAGACAGTTCTGTTTCTATATTTGCAACTTCTATTGGTGCAGCCTTGTAGGTATCCTCAAGGAAAATGAGATGTGTAGATGTTTTCCTCACATAGATGTCAATGTCTTCTTTTGTTAGAGCATCAATTTTCTTGACGTAGTCTAGGTTTTATTGCAACACTTGCTAGAGTTTTTCCATCTTTTGATCCTTGGGGGGGTGCTCATCGATATTGATTGCCACAGGGAGCTGACATTTACGGTGAACCTAATGTATTTCCTCATAGAATTTTGTGCACTATTCAAGAGTTTTATCAATCTCGGCATTTAGTCGATTAGTGGCTTTGCTGCAAAATTCAAGGAGTACAATATCCAGCTTCTCGGTGGCTAGTGTTTTTTGAGGGAGGTGAGGAGGAAATGATGGGTTATTTTCTCTCCAAGTTAGCTGTTTGTTAAGCTTGTTTCCAGTAGTAATCAAATGTTGATGCATTGCTATTGAGCTTGCAGCAATTTCCCGCACCCTTGCCATGCGTTGTTTGATATTGGATATTTGTTGAAAGAGTGTTTTTTGACAGTTTGAGACTTTCTCTTGAAGCTTGCATGCTTGTGCCCAGAATTGTTCCATGAGTGATTCTTTATCTCTCAACAACTTATCTACTTGAGTCTTCAATTCATTGGCCTTGTTGTTCGCCACTGATGCACGTGTTTCAAAGTCTGTAAGATTTGCTTGAAAATCATTTGTCTCCCCTTCAATTATCATTAACTGAACAGTCAATGCTTCCTTTTCTGTGTTAAGGTTGTTGTACGCAGCTAGTAAATTGTCTTTCTCAAATAATGTGGCCTGTAATTTTGTGTTTAACTCAATGGTCTCTCTGCGTTCCTTTACCAAGGTGGCCTTGAGTTTCAACATTTTTTCTTTGTTTCGCTCAATAGTGGTAAGCAGCTTGTCGACATTGTTAGAAGTGGTTATGTAGCTGCGACATTCACGGAGGCTATGAATTTGGGGTCCTTTTGGGTGCCTTCTACAAGTGTGTTTTCTGTGATGGTGACAATATTTGGTTGAGAGGTCATTTTCATTCTTTTTTCTGACTGTCATGTTATGGTCTTTCCCTTTGAATTAAAAAAAAAATCATGTCTAATCGGGCGACTGTATGTTCTTTGGATGGGGTAAATGGCGTAAGCTCAAGATCTGGAAATGGCAAGTGGCCTCCAGTTAGTGGGCTTAGCACGTTTGTGTCCATGGGTTCTGGGCTATTGACTTGTGGACTTGTTGGCTCCTTGTGCATAGCTAGTTGGATCTTTTCTTGTGCTTCTTTGTTGATATGTTCTTCCAGAGCTTCATTTTCTTTAGTTTCTCTTGCACGACGACCTTCTTCATTTTGCAATTTTTCCATTTCTCTCTTTGATGTTGTTCGATTGCTAATATTTCTGCTTCCTCTTTATCTTTTTTTTCTTGTTCCCTTTTGGCCTATTCACTTTGGCTATGTATTTCTCCTTCCTCTTTGTTTTGTTGCTCTACTGATTCTTCCCTTTGTATATGTATTTCTGCTTCCTTTTCCTGGGTTGTAATTTTGATAGAAGTAGGTGTATGGTTGCCCTTTATTTTTTTGTGCAGCTCTTTCACATTGTTAACCCTTTTATATATTTCCTCATATGCTAGGAAATGATCCGAGTATTCAAAAGTGATTTTGCAAGAAGCACAATGTTTAGACACTTTACCTTTGTTTTCGTTTCTTACAAAAAGTATAGTCCCAAAGTGAAAGGCTTCCAAGTCGGAAACGAAGGCTTCTACAACTCTAATTTTCTGGAACTTGTATGCACCAATGTTGAATGGTAGAGGTGGGTAAGATGCTTTTTTTTTTAGATGGAGAATGTCACAAATTCCATTGATGAAGACTTGTCTTATGGATTCTTTATGCACAATGAAATTTGTAGCATACCTGGGAAGTAGATAAGGAGGTTTAGTGCCCCCATACATCCTTATGTATGTTCCTTCTAATGAGTAGTAGTTGTCGTATTCACCTATTACAGCCACGGAATTGTCTGACAAACAATTTGGTTCTTTATTGAAGAGCAACCAATAAAGGGGCATGATTAGTTCTTCGCATAGTAGTTTGTAATACCTTTGATATCGATGAGCCCAAGTTATTTGGTATGCTACATGAAGGGGAGTCTCAGTCTGTTTCCAAGTACATCCCAACTTAGGGAAAGGATTCTTGACTAATATACAATCAATGAGGTAAGAAGACATGAAAAATTCTTCTTTCTGTTGTGAAAGGTCGGTTTGAGCTGTAGCAATATTGGATGCCATGCTATCTGATATTATATCTACCCAATTGAAGATTGTACCATGTGTGGCAACATGCTATATCAATTGAACCCAACTGATTTTATAGTTGTTTTTGTTTGGTAGGCCGAAGATTCTGTTCAACATTAGGACTATGATTCGATAGGGGGTCCTTAGGTGTTGGTTGTCATATTCCCTGCTACCTTTGCGTCTTAGTTGCTTGTCTGGTACCATCGTCTTCTTTACACATTTAAAATTATCTATATTGGCATGCCTTACCCAATCATCAGTAAGCATAACTTTGGAGGAAGGTAGCTTGTATGCAGCTGAAACGTGTCCTAGTTGAAAGGAGGCGAGTGCTTCTCCATTGGCGTTTGAAATGGTCCTAGTGGTTATATCTACATGGGGCAGAATTTGACTATTTCAGGTAAATGTATTGTTTTTTCTCACTTATAATTACAATGAATAAATGATGCAAAACCTGTCGTTGTGGGTTTAATTCTCTAGAGGAATGAATGGATATTATGTAGGTTTACAAATAGAAATGACCTCAACTCATAGGAGATCGATCCTCATATTTAGACCTTATATTGAATATGTTTGGGTTGGAATCCTCGGTGGGATCCATCGTTACTTTGTTATATATACATATTATGTTAAAAGTAGATCAAATCCCTCTCGTTTAGAATGTACACTCCATCACCTTTGTTTTTCTTTTACTATGTAAGTTTGGTTTCTTGGCTTCTCCATGAGAAAGCCAACCTTTACATATTTACATCTATAAATATGGGTAGTGAACTGTGCTTGTCTTGGTTCCTCAGTGGAAGTCAATGTTCCTTTTCTTATATAATGTATAATCATGGATTGGTTCTCAAATGGGATCTAATGCTCTACCTTCTGTATTTTTTGTATAAGTCATGGATAGTTCTTTGGTGGGGGGCAAATATTTTTTGTCATATATACCCAAATTCCCAAAATATCATGGACGAATTTGGGTACATTACACAATTTGATATGATAATGGATTTAGATTTGTATATAAAACTTTATGTTGTTCATGGAGTCTTTGTGCCAAATTAATAATCATTATCTATTTTTATTTGGTGATTTGGATGTTCATATTTCTTCTAAAACTATGGAGTCATCTCTAATTTGTTTTGTACTAAGGGAGTTTGGCTTCAGAAATTGAGCAACCCCACTTTAGCAAGAGACAAAGACCATCCATGATTATTTGGATTTTGCAAATATATGTGGAAGGTGTTTTTCCACCTCGTGAACTCATAATATTATATATCGTTTGCTACTATTAGTGTTTGTCACATAATAATTCCCTTTCACATTAACAATTTTGTTGCATATGTAGATTGTGTATGGATAACCAGGCATAGTACTTGATGTACACCTATGTCTCTTGTCACAGTCATCTAATAAATTATGCCTCTTGACTCTTCCCAATATCAAAATTCATTTCTATTAAAGACATTAATTTATATTGACATTTGAATAAAATAAGTTCAATATTCATTTGTAGTATTTGAAAACTCATAAGTTGACAATAAACAGTTGAAGAATTATCTACTCGGAATTGAGCAAAACAAGTTCAATATTTATTTATAGTATTTGAAAATGCATAAGTTTACAATAAACAGTTAAAGAATTACTTGTAGGAAAAGAGGAAAGTTAGAAGGATAAAAAATAGAGGCATGGGCAGCAAAGGATACTGGTAGGAAAACAACAAAGTTTGTAACAATCTCAGATTACAAAAACATAGGCACTCAACCCATAACAAAAAATAATGTTAAGTTCATCAACATAGTGAGCCAACTACAATTGCTTTTCTCACAATCTCTGTAGTAATAATCTCAACACTATAGATTACTACTATATCTGGAAGATATAAGCAATTTGAAAAAATATTTCTGCAATAATCTCAATGAAAATAATGATTATAATAGCTCCTAAACTGCAAAAACTACTTGTGAAAAAACGTTTGCTTTCATGCCATGTGTTGTAACAATAAATTTAGGAATCTCCATATACAAGTATAGGTATAGAACTCTTTCATGGACAAGCTCTTAATAGTGCCACAATGTAATTTGTAAATGAATCTTCGTTATGCTTGCTTCAAGAATGGAAGATACAGTGGGAAACCCAAATATTTTTCTTTCTTCTCATTGAGAATTTCAAGTCCACAATAAAAACTTTACATCCTTCTCAACCATGTAAAGGCGAACACACATGTCACTACATGACCTAATCTTCTGAAAATTACTAATAAACCAACGAAAGTAACTGGTTATCAATGACTCTCACTGCATCAAGGATTCACACGTCTTTTGACAATACAGATAGTTCACAACAAATCACAATAAAAATGCAGACTTACAACACAATATGAGTGGTGAATCTCCATTATGCTTGCTTCAAGAATGGAAGATATAGTTGAAAACCTAGATATGTTTATTTCTTCTCATTGAGGATTTCAAGTCCGAAATAAAAACTTTACATGCTTCTTAACCATGTAAAGGTGAACAGACCTGTCACTATATGTAATCTTCTGAAAAAACACTAATAAACCAAGGAAAGTAACTGGTTATCAACGACTCTCACCGTATCAAGGATTCACACATCTTCTGACAATATAGATAGTTCACAATAAAGCACAATAAAATGCAGACTTACAACACAATAGGAGTGGTCGTAACTCTCAATATAAAGGTTGTATTTATTCAACGTGGAGGTAGATGAGGAGAGGTCGCTTTGCTTGGCTGCTTTGTTTTTATGAATGTAAAAGAGAGTGCACAGTTTACAAATTAGCTGAGATTAATATTTATATCACTACTACTTGGGATAATCCATTATGAGCTTAGCTTGAAAAGCCATTGCCAACAAAGAAACTGAAGAGAATTGAACTAAAAAAGTAGTAAAATATAACACTGTTACAAAAATATGAACAAGCATTTATGTTTTTTAGAGAAAAGGAATCCCAATAATATCCATTTAAAAGTGCACATTGCATATAAACATTTATAAAATAGTTTGTCAAGAAGGGAAATTTGTTTTCATTGAAAAAGAAGAATAGATGAACATCAAAAAGAGTTGGTTCACCACTATATAGCCTTGGAAGAGTTTGTTATCTGGTGAAATTGCAAAAATGAGAATAGTAGGCAAAGTTTTCATTTGAGTGCTGTACATATGAGAAGATACAAATGATATTTACAATCAAAATTAGCTGGATGCTTCTAAATTGGAAATATAGTCTTCCCATGTAGTAGCTTCTTCAGTTATGATATTATTTTCGTCAGGATTTAATAGTTTTAGAGACACTTCATGATAAGACAGTTTTGTTTCTATATTTGCAACTTTTGTTCATGCGGCCTTGCAGGTATCCTCAAGGAAAATGAGATGTGTAGATGTTTTCCTCACATAGAAGTCAATGTCTTCTTCTGTTAGAGCATCAATTTTCTTGATGTATTCCAAGTTTACGGTGAACCTGATGGATTTCCTCATAGAAGTTTGTGCACTTTCCAAGAGTTTTATTAATCTTGGCATTTAGTCGATTAGTGGCTTTCTTTAGCAATTTCCCAATGAGGTGGAAAGGAATGCCTAAAGGAAAAAAGTAGAGAAGTAAGTGAATGTGATGAAATGACAAAAGAATAATAAAAAAGATGGCATGAAGAGCTTCCACCTCATCATTGAAATGCCATGGAGAAAATAGTAAAATAAAAGAAAATTTTGGGTGTTTCAATTCATAAATGCGAATATCGCAAGACAAATGTTTTACTATTAATCAGTGATGGAATACCTTGTACAAATTAAGAAATTCTAAAATTGGTATCCAAACAAAGAGAATAGCAACAATTGTGTATTGAAGGGAAAGAGAGTGGTGCAAGTCTTTTGATTATCTTCATTTCTTGTTATTCAATCTTGCACCCAAATTCTCCCTAATATGATTGTTGTTGGTACATATCTTGAGAAGATTCACCATTGATTGCAAAGCACCATTAACTATAGTTTAAATTTGAAAATTTTTTGATCGATGGGAATGTAAATAGATTTGAAAATTTTGAAAATTGTGTTATGTTCGTACCATTGTTAATCAAAGATTCAAATGTTATACCAAGGGAGTTATTTTAAGATACCACATGTAATTCAATCATATCTATAACACTTATGCCAAACTTTGTTACAACAAAGAGGAAAAAATATCTCTATTCAACAAAGAGGAAAAGTATCTCTATAGGAGCAATCACTAGTTGGATTATCTGTCAAGTTCTTTTATTTTCTTAAGATGAATAAACGTGTACTTTATTGGAATTAAAAAGTATATTCTATAGAGCGATCATGTAAAATACTTTGTAGAAACTTTCCAAGCAATCACTATAGCTCTTAGTATGAATTAAATTGTCAATATAAAAGCTATGACGCTTCAATCAAATTGTATATATTCCTATGATTAGAAATATTTAGTAGAAGTAAGATACCATCTCCAATAAGGATTTAGGGAAGAAAAAAAAAGTGTAAAGAATTAAAAGGAGCTAGGGAAAAAAGGAATAGTGTAGGGGAAAAAATGACTCAGAAAAACAAGTATATAATTAAAAGGAGAAGGGAAAAAAGTGAGAAGAATATTGTGGAGGCACATTTTAATCTATATTTTTTATTATCATTTATATAATAATTTCATTGTGTTATGTGAATTTGCGAAGCAAAGAAAATGATTGTTTTATAAAACAATGAAAATAGTGATTGCCACACACATGACTAAAAACAATATTATATTATTTGCAAAATTGTATTTTTGATGAATAATTTAAACAAAAATGTTGCATTCATATTTTTTTGGTTGGAAGCAAATTCTAAACATTCTAAGATGAATGGCAATCCAACCTTTCCAAATGATATAAAGCATGTGATAAAGTCAAATAGAGATTGTGTGTGTGAGAGTGAGAGAGAGAATTTAATTATTAGAAGTTAAAGTGGAGATTCTTGAAGAGGAACATTTTTCTCTTTAAGTTTTGTTTGTTGTGCTGTGCACTTTCTCTATTTTAATTTCATGCCAATTTCGAACATAAGTTTTCTCTTTATTTAGACATACAATGTTTGTGAAAAATTTCTTAAAAATTATAACAATAATCTTCAAAATCATATAGCTTTTCAATTATTAATTTTTCAAAATTGTAACATTTATTCAAATTCCCTATTAATATTTTATCTTTCAAAATTATAACAATTATTCTTCATATTTCTAATAATTTTTCTCTTAAAAAAAATAAAACTTTCAAAATGCCATTATTATAATCTTTAGCTTGTTAACATAATATTAATTTAACTTCAAAATTATCACACTCCAACAAGATTACAATTACAATAGCCACAAAAGTCTAATATGGAATATGAGTTTTCCATTCATCCTTTGTCAAGACAATGTGTAGTTGTATACTTTGTCATTCATCCTTGTTCAAAGATACATTGTTTGATGCTAACTACTCTTCACATATTTCTCAATTACCATATTTCTTGGATATTGATACTATTGTTGGACCACATGGTTTGGAACTTAGTCAAAAATGAAAAAGATACTTAAAGATATGCAAGAGAAACAAGTGAGTTCTATTCCTCTACTGGTTGACAATACTTTTGCAATTAAGATGGCTGAGAATCTCATATTCCATTATCAAATGAAGCACAATCTTCCCCCCACCCTAATAGTTATGAGGTCCTCTTATAAGCCCTGCATTTGAAAAGCATCTCAGATGACCCTACACCACCCTTAAGACTGGTACCCATGCTTATTTGTCATATGTGAATTGCACAATCTGTGTATGTCCAGTGGGAACAAGTATACTGCCTACCACTGACAAGTATTCACTTCAAAGTCAAATTTTCTGCAAATAACACACATGCAAAGGCTAAAGAATCCACCCTTGGTTGTACAAACTTCACAGCTACAATCTTACATGGGGAGTTGACTCTGACATGCAATATTTCTACATCAGTTCTAGGCACATTTCTCAATGAGGACTATTTGAGTGACATTGATACATGGATGCAGAAAAGCTTGAATCCCTGTTTTTATAGAAAAAAATACTTCTAACAAAACTCGGTGTGCCCCATGGGGGCTTCACTCAATAAACCATTATCATAGCACGTTCGTTCGTGGCATATGAAACAATACCCCTAATTTCACTAAATATTGGAAAATACCTTCCAAAATCATTTTTTTAACCCCCTCCCAGTATGCCTTCCCAATTTAAAAAAACCCCTATTTTCACTAGATATTGTATGTATCAATTTTTTCATTAACATTTTTTATACCCCTTTATATTTCTACCTAGTATATTGATTTGATATCCCTCCTATGACCCCAAATGCATTTTACAATGCACCTTGCTTCTTTCAATGTATATTGTGGATGCACATTGCTTCACCCACAATGCAATTACTCAACCACATATCATTATGATTTGCAACATCTAATGGTCTAATGAAGAGATAGCAGATCACTTGTTGTATGTCACTAGAGCCAATGCACATAGTACAACATTTAGATTGCATGTTGTAGTTCCCCAATCGCTGACTAATCCTATTGTGGGCTAGGTATCCAAGCCCCCAGGGATTGTAACAAGCTCTAGGAGGATGACTAAACTTCCCAAGGACTGTAATAGGCATGAGTGGTTGGGTATTCAAGCCCCCAAGGCCTATCGAGGGCCAATAATAGTTTCTAGAGGCTTAGAGCCTCCAAAGGCTATTGGTAACAACTGGCTAAGTGCCATTGGTAACAATTGGCTATCAATGACCACTGTCTCTTGACTATGATTAAATGGAAATGTTGATGTATATGTAACTTCAGAATGTATTTCATATATGTATATTGTACTCCTATAGAGATGATATTATTCCTTTATACGGAAGGGTTTGTATTCCGATAGAGATGTTATTATTCCTCTATACGGAAGTGTCGTCATTTATATTGTAAGTGTTGTAACTTATACTTGATGGGTTATTAGACAACCTTGTTGGCGTCGGCCCTGTATAAGTCATGTGGGTTGAAGGGCTATTAGACAACCCTATTGGGGGTCGGCCATGTGGGTCAAAGGGTTATTAGACCACCCTAATGGGTGTTGGCCCAGTCAGCATTATGTTGTGTGGTTAAGTTAAGGCCGACCTAGTAAAGGTTATTAGGCAAGTCAAGTCAAGTATAAATAGAGTGCTGGAGGCACTCTATTTCACCATTCTATTCTCTCTCACACTCTTGGGAGAGTGGCACACTTG
This sequence comes from Larix kaempferi, assembly GCA_027924585.1. NCBI lineage: Eukaryota > Viridiplantae > Streptophyta > Pinopsida > Pinales > Pinaceae > Larix > Larix kaempferi. The sequence goes on from BSBM01001163.1 coordinate 596,986, forward strand.
TGGAGGAGGAGAAGCTACTGCTAGGATATGTCTATCTCTTATGCTTTGTTTGTATCATTGCTCTATCTATCTGTGAGGAAATTATTGGGGTTTTTCACCTTTATGGTTTTCCCCAAGTAAACTCTGTGTCTCTTGTGTGCTTGCATTATTGTGTTCATGATTGATATGCTGTAGATATGATGTACATGTTGTTCTCTTAGTTAAGATCCTAGATTAGATTGAAGTAAATTTTGAAAAATTAACATGGTATCAGAGCTAGCCTGAAAGAAGGCATGGTATGGCATGTATGACCCTTGTTGCAATTGCGAAGCTAGGGCTTGATACAACAAAAACCAGTCATCGTAGCACTTTCACTATAAATAAATTTCAGTGAGGTTTTAGGGTCTGAAAATCATACAGGGGGAAGCTAAGATCCCCATGTACCTTGTGTCCAAAGGACAACCTCTAATTCGGTGTACTTTGTGATTTATGATCTGTACAATATAGGGTTTCTGCCTCTTCTAGATCTCAGTCATAAACAGGTGACCTTGGAGAAAGGTCATAACTTGGCTAGGAAGCTCCAAATGAAATTTAGTGAAAAGTGACAGGTAGTGCACGAACTGTAATTTCTCAGATAACTTTTTCAGAGGCTGAAACTTAACCAGTGACACGTGGCACGCCGTACAAGTTCACTCTCCTTTTTTATCCCATAAACAGGTCACGTTGCGACACTTGGCATAACTATCTCTCAGAGAATCTGTTTGAGGTCAGATCTATGGGGTTGGAAAGATGACAGGTCAGGCTATCACAAGAAAAATTTTTAGACCCTGTGGATCGAAAAGTTCAGAGTTACACCAGAAACAATCAGGTACATATTTCTGTCAAAACAAAATTATTTTTGAGCACCTTCATTCATGGCCTCCGGAATTTAGGGTTTTGAAGAAAGTTGGAATTTTTGTAATTGAAGACTACAGATGAATACTACTCATCAAAATCTAAATTTAGAGACCAAGATAAGAATTTTTGGTTGGGAAGAAGCCGGGCTTGATCAGACCCTAGTTCGGGACTTTGATCGGAAAAGTGGAAAATTAAGGCTTCTACAAAAATGGAAATTTTTGAAATCTGTGACCACGGCTGGAAGCTCCTCAGAAAAATAGAAGCTTAGAGATTTGGATCGAACCTTTTGATTGGGTAGAAGGGTGGGATTTATCAAACCGTAGTTCAGGGTCATGTCTAGTGAAACCGAAAGTTTCAAAGGCAAATTTGAGGGGTGAAACTTTGCAGTTTTCAAATTATGAGTATACCAGCTTGATCAGCTCATCAAGGTGCATATTTCTATCCTTTCGAAAGTTTGAAATTCAAAGTTTGAAATTTTAGGGTTTCTCTGACAAACCCTAATCTAGCTCCAGATCCATTTCCTGCAAATCAAGTGGACTGGGTTAATCCTAAAAGAGAATGGATTGATCACCTGCATAAGTGAAGAAGTTCCTGTTTCAGAGGAAGATGAGGCTAAAGCCTTACATAAGAAGATTGCAAGCAATCTCGACAGGTATGACTCATCCAGGTATGTTTCAAGATTTGTTCATGATTAAGTTTATGGTATGTTTGTCTTCATGTTATTACGGCTAGTACAATCTTGATTAAATTTAGACTTGTCGTATCACCCTAATAAAATTATGAGTGCATGATAGAAGATATTCATTGATTAGGGTGTTGACACTTATGATTGTACTAATGCATTATGGTGTTGTATGAGGTTTATGTTGTCCTCTAACATGAAAGCTACACCAAGAAAGAAAAATCATGTTCTAGTTCAGGAACATATGATCATGATGACATGAGGACAAAGATCCATCCATTATCATGAATCACTTAGAAGATCTATTTGCAAGGTATGTATAACTTGGTTATAAAATGGTTAACCTATGAGATATGTAGGTTACTAGCACAAGTCATTGAAGAGAACAAGAAGACATCATATGGGTATGTTAGACATAACTAGCTAACATACCAATCCAGGTATGTTTTTCCTATATCAAGTTAGAATCCTACCTTGTGTTAGGATCCCTTATATAAGTATACTTGGTATGATTGGTTATGTTTATTCATAAAGTTAAAAATGTAAGTAATCGAGGGTTTATGCATTTTATGTCTCTTATCTTAATTGATGATTTAACTAACCAGAAGAGTCCTATGATCAAATAAGAATATGCATGAGTAAAAGAAATCTTCCCTGAAACCTTGAATACTAATGTTTATTATCTGTGTTTGAAATGATTATTACTATACATGTTTAAGATTATTGTGTTTTGACAGTATTAAGATTATACTAATGAATGTGTGATTATGTATGAGACCTCGAGGATAACACAATGATGATACTAATAAGCATGCATAGTGATGGATATAAGTTCAAGGACAGGTAATCCAGGAAGTAAAGATCAAGAGGGAGCACACTCCAGTTGTTCCTACAAGGAAGCAAAGATCAAGAGGGAGCACACTCCAATTGTTCCTGCAAGGAAGCAAAAATCAAGAAGGAGCTCACTTCAGTAGTTTTTGCAAGGATGCAGATATTCAAAGGGAGTTGACCACTTCTCACAATCCACATCAGAATGGAATTGCAGAAAAGAAGCAAAGGCTAAGAGGGAGTCAACCCAACAAACAAAGAAAGATAAGTATTTGAATTATCATTCCTTGCATATTTTATTGTTTAAATAATACTACGCAATAATGAATATACTCATGTTCCTAGAATTAGGTTGTGTATTATGCATAGTTGCATTGATGAACAGTATACTACTAATATACATGGGTAAGTGGCCTATGGCACTGTACAATATTCCATTGCTACTTATCTAGAATGAAACCTCTTTGCTGACATGTTGGGAGTTGTGCACACTCTTAACAATGTTCTGGTAGAGATTGGAAGGCATCTAGAAAGTTACGAGATATGGATAAATGTTGTATTGAAGCATTGGCTAAGATAACTGCATGACTGTATGACATATTTCTTTATGTGCAAGAATTTGTTCTAAA